>OX422221.1:200527940-201052440 GCA_949130495.1 Sambucus nigra | reverse complement strand
TCAGTTCCCTTTATATGTTATTAATAATCGAAAGCATTCCACCAGAATGGATCGGAACTGGACAAATAATACACAGCAGGCACAATATATTTATTGAACACAGAAAAGATAAAATATCAAATTATTATGTACAAGCAAGCAACGATAATTCCCTAATAAAAGGAAAAGAAGCAACAGAAGATTTATTACCAAAAAGATTTATTGTTGCTGTCGAGAGAGTAGTATATCGATGTGTGTTGAGAGGTGTGTTCGAATGAGAGAGTCAGGTCTCATTATATAGCTGAAGAAAGGAGCCTCGAGCGAATCTTTGAATAGTGGAAACCGTGTATGTACAGTAAAAGTGAATAGTGCACAGTAGATGAACAGTAGGGGTCGCACAGTAGCTGCACAGTAAAGGTCATTTTACTGTTTGCACAGTAAAGGTCAATTTACTATTTACACAGTAAAGGTCGCGTGCGTCATTGCTTGCGTCATGGATTTTGTTGCTTCTGAATAGCATTTGCTGACTGTAGGCTGACGTATTAATTATTCTATTGCATCTTTTTAGATTTATGATTGCTTCTTTAAGGTTCCATCATATTATCAATATTGTGCCTAGTTACAGAGTCCATTGAATCATCATCTGAATCAGTATGCCTGTATGCCAGATAATGATAGTTGCTTTCTCTTTCGCTAAATAGTGCTTCTTCGGTATCAGTAGAATTTTGAGATTTACTGAAGTATGTTGAGTTTCTATTGAAAGGGTGTTTCGGAATGAATATTCTCATATTAAAATTTTCTTTTATCATATACCAGGGGTCAGCTGGTATTTCATTCATTATATTGTATACTTTGTACATTAGTAATAAATCTTCTGTTGCTTCTTTTCCTTTTATTAGGGAATTATCGTTGCTTGCTTGTACATAATAATTTGATATTTTATCTTTTCTGTGTTCAATAAATATATTGTGCCTGCTGTGTATTATTTGTCCAGTTCCGATCCATTCTGGTGGAATGCTTTCGATTATTAATAACATATAAAGGGAACTGACTCTTTTTGGTTGTTGCTCTGCTAGTGCTTCTTTTAAGCATTTTGGGAAATTATAATCAATATTATCCCATGGAGGGGGTATTAAAATACTACTTACCATACCGTATTCAAGTAATAAGCTAATGGTTATTTCTATTGCAATTTCTGGATTGTTTGGAAATATTACGTTAGGTCTAGTTATTATAAAATTTTGGAATATATTAGATTGGATTTCTATGAATATCATTGTATCATATTTATTAACAGCATTTAAATGTACATGTTCATATTTATATTTACATCCAATCGGTTCAGGGTTAAAGCGAAAATAGTTTTGAATATATAACCAGTTACAAATATCTTTTTCTTGTGCAAATCTGATTATTTTTTCAGTTATTTCATTTGGTAAAATAGTTTCAACTTTAGTTTTTAATATAAATCTGTGGTAAGGGTCAAAAGCTGATAAAAATAGATTATTAGAATAAAGATCTACTGTTTTCATTTTCTTTGCATTCTCTTGATTTTTTAGATTTAAAACTTTATAATATTTTATTACTGTTTCATGGTCCTTGATAAGCTGTGGATCACTTTTGCTTTTATAGTATTTTACTTGTGCTTCTAAGGTTTTCACATAATTATTAGTATTGTGAAAATAGGTATTTACGTAATTCATTGTATGAATAAAAGAACCTTTATTATATTCTCTGTTAAACCAGAGATTATCAAGCATTTTTTGTTGGTCTTCATTTACTGGTAATTTGGACCTGGATTTTTGTTTAGCATTAAGAACAGTAAAGAGTTGGTTAGTATTATCTTTTGTTCCTGAAGAAGATCCTTGAAAAGACATCTGCAAAATAATTAAGAAGGGTTAGTAATTAGTCTAGATAATATATCTGCTAATTGGTTATCTTTACCTTTTATATGTTCAAAGGTTGGTGTGAAGCCTTTACCTGTTATATTATCAATAAAGCTTAGCCATCTTTTTGTAGCTGATCGACTTTGGTTAGTTTTATTAAAATGTTTGACTATGTTATCACAGTCAGTTCTTATTAAGAAGGTTTTTCCTAAAAATAATTGAAATTTTTCTATAGTATTTATAACTCCTAAGATTTCTAGGTCAGTGGATGGTAATCTTCCTTGTGCTTCATTAAAATTACCTGAACAATATTTGCATATTTGTTCATCGTTTTTATTACTTTCTTGATGAGGTCTCTGTAATAATATACCTGCCCATCCTAAGGCTGATGCGTCGGTTTGTATTATTTTATAATTATTTTCTAATGGTAAATTTAATGGTTCTAGTGTACTAATAATTTGTTTTATTTTTTGTACTAGTTTTATATCTTCATTATTAAAATATCGTTGTCCATTTTTTCCTAATTTACTATATAATGGTCCTACTAATTTAGATAGATTTGGAATAAAAGATCTACAATAGTTTAATAAGCCTAGAAAAGCTTGTAATTTTTTAGTTTCTTCTATTTTATCTGGGAATTCTAAAACCTTTTTTACAATATGTTCTTGTAATTCTATTTTTCCTCCTTTAATAAAAAGTCCTAGAAAATCTATTTCTTGTTTTTCTAATTGCATCTTTTTGCTACTGATAATCAATCCTTGATTGATAAATTCTTTAAAAATTATTTCTAAATGATTTCTATGTTCTTGCTTATTATTACTAAATATTAGTATGTCATCAATATATACTATACAAAAGTCAGAATGTTTTTTAAAAATAGTATCCATTTTATTTTGAAAAATCTGTGGTGCATTCTTTAAACCAAATGGCATGACTAGCCATTCAAAATGTCCTTCTGGACAAGTGAAAGCAGTCCACTCTATTGATTCTTTTTGCATTCTTATCTGCCAAAAGCCAGATTTACAATCAAATTTAGAGAAGTATTTTTTATTTTGGATTTTATTAATTAGTTCATCTTTATTAGGTATTTTGTAGCTATCATCATAGGTATTATCATTTAATCTTTTATAGTTAATTACCATTCGTGCTTTGTTTCTTTTTATTTCACTATGGTTTCTTACCATAAAAGCAGGGCTTCTATGTCTACTAGTGCTTTTTTGTATTACTTTTAAATTTAATAATTCTCTAATTTGTATTTTAAATTCTTCTTGGTCTATTATTTCACAAGCAATATCTTTTGTTTTTATAGTTATGTCAGGATTTATTATATTTAGTTTTGCTTCTATTTTATTTTTGTTCCAATGTTTTTGAGGGTCTTCACCTATTATTTCAGTTTTTTCCGCTAATCTAATTAAATCTTCTAATTCTAATTTAGTATTTTTAAAAATGATTTTATTTAAATTATTACATTCGATTTTAAGACAATCACTATCTTCAAGATATTGGAGATAGTCATTTAAATAATCTGTTTCAATATTTAATTCATTATTGCATTTTATGTCTTCAATTTGTTCAGTTGATTCTAATATTATATTATTATTGAGAATTAATTTATTTTCGTGTTTTATAGTGTTAGATTGATTGTTAGGTATTATATGTGTTCCTTTTTTAAATAATTGTATTCCAGAAGGTGTATACATAAATCCTCCTGTTAAAGATTGAATAAAATTTAAACCTAATATAAAAGGATGGTGGCTTTTTACATTTGTTATGTATGTTTGTGGTAAAATAAATTGTTCATCATTTATATATATAGGTATATTTTGTATACATTGAGTTATAGGTATAGCATCTTTATTAAATTGATGTATATAAACCGGGTAATTTAAATTTTTAGCATCTTCGTGTTCTACTAAATCTACATGGATTAAGCTTTTAGTGGCTCCTGTATCTAACATTGCTGTTGTCTCTATAGTTTTATTAGCAAATTTTATTTTTATAGGAAATGTTATTAAAGCAGTTTTATTAGTATTATTTACCTGTTCTTTTGGTTTGAGTATTTCTGTATTATAACAATTTGTACATAATCTTTGTCTACAATTGTCACAGATATATATATTTTTATATTCTTTTTTGCATTTGATACAATCTAACTGTAATAAATTAAATTGGTTATATTTATAAGTACATTCTTCGATATTATAACAAAGATTTAAACTATCTAAACTTTGTTCTAAAGTTTCTATATCATTGTCACTGGATTCGTTAGATTCTATAGATTCTATACTATATATACTAATATTGTCGATTTCTTCATATTCATCGTATATACTTTCTAATTCTATTGTGTCTTCTAATTCTGCTTCTATATCATCTAAAATATTTATTTTTTCTTGGATTTTAGAAATATTATTAGGTTTATTTCTGTATGGACAATTTGGTCTAATGTGGTTAGGGTCACCACATATAAAACATTTACAATTTGTTATTTTATTTATTCCCTTTGGAGTATCTTTTGTGTCTTTTTTATTATCATGGAGTGTTCTCTTTTTATACCATGGTCTCTTTCTTTTGTAATTATTATATTTATAAGATTTTTTAAATGTTCGACTAGGTCGTAGTTTATAATTTTTATATTTCTTGAAATGCCTTTTAGTTTTGTGTTTATTAGTATGTTTATAAGTCTTATTTATTAGACGTTTTTTATCGCAACCATATTGAGGTGGTAAGTCTAATTGTTGGCATGTATGATAATATTGTTTCCTAATTTCTTTACTTTCTTTTAATTTTCTACATTCTGATTTTAATGTATTATAAACCATATTAACTCGAGCTCCTATAGATGCATCGGTTCTATTTTCTTCTATTTTTTGCCAATTTTTCCATATTTTTTCACCTATTTTCCCTGGTATTTTTTGTATATATCTATCTAATAAACTTATATCATTAGTTTTTCCAGTTTGTGTCCAATATTGTATATATTTTCTGGTGTAATCTCCAATATATTCTAATCTACAAATTTGTAATTGTTCTAGATTTCTGAGTGCTTCTGTTTGTTTTTCAGTTATTTGGATAAGTCTATTTCCGCCTAAAAAAGAGGCTTTTATTAAATTAGTGAATCTTTCGATATTAAAGTTTTCTTTAAAATTTAAATAGTCGGTACCTAATTTATATGTTAAATACCAATTTGATACGCTACCTTGTAAAGTATTTTCAAAGTATGATTCACTTTCGCTTTTGTTAGTAAATTCTATTAATGTAGTAGTTCGAAAACATCATTTTTCCCATACTTCTATTGCAGTTTCCCAATCTAATGGGTTTATATCATCTAAGTTTAATATACTACCATATTGATTTATATTAGAACTAGTGTCGAATACATATCTACTTCTACTTTTATTACCTGGTGTTGGTTTAGTATTTTCATTGTATTTTTCTCTTGTTGCTCCTAGATGTTGATGGGTTGAAAAATCGCTAGTGGGTGATTTTGAAGTTGATGTTGAGGTTTCAGTAGTTTCTTCGGCTGGATTTATTTCTTCTAATACTTTTACTATTTCTTTTTCTTCTAAGAATTTATCTAATCCTATATTTATTATTTTTTGTTTATTATCTTCATTAGTTCCTTCAGCGCAATAAATTGAAATTATATCTTCTTTTTTATTACCATATTTTTTATTTAATTGTTCTGTTGTTAAATTATCACAATCATTAATTATTATATCGTATATTTTATCTTCTAATAGATTAAATAAATGATCTATTTGTTCTTCTATAATTAAGACATTAATTTCTTCAATTAATTCTATGTTTTCTTCTTCTTCTATGGTTTTATAGCGACTGAATTTAATACTACTTTGTCCTATTTGATTTTCATATATTCTATTTTTTTCAGGTTGTTTTGGTTTAGATGTAATTAAATTAGGTAGTTTCCATTCTACTTCTTCATAAATACTACTATCTATTTTTTGTGCTTCTATCATTTCGACATATTTACTATTAAATGATTTTACGATACAATCAAATTCTGCTTTAAAATTTATTTTATAGTGATTAAATACTTTTCCCATAAATAGAGTGTGTACTAAGAGATTATTATATTTTCCGGTCATATTATATCCTCGTGTTCTTATTGCTATTTTTATGTGTTTTCCAAATTCATTTATATCTATACAATAATTAGGTATACAGCCTATTACTGCGGCATTATGTGATAGGTCTACTTCAGCGCTAGCTATTTGTGCTTGTTTATGGTTATCCCATCTATCGTCATAAATATATACTAATACTTTAGTTCCTGCTTCTAGCCTAGTTAATCCTACTAATCCTATAACAATTACGCCTAAATGCATAAATTTTGCGTCTATTTTATCTAGTTTTTTTGATGATTCGCTAGTTATTAAGTCTAGGATTACTTCACTATTGATAGCAGTTATTGTTCTTTGACTAGTGTGATTATATAATTTATTCTTAAAATCTAATAAATTATTTTGATATAAATGTTGTCCCTTTGTTTTTTGAATTCCTTTTTCAATGTATTTTTGAGTATTTTCTTCTTGATTATATATATTTTCTATGCGATATATTTCTTTTCCTTTACTTGTTGATGAAGATGTCATCTTTAGAGTAAAATAAGTTTATTTTCTTTTTAAGAGGTTTAGGATTAGTTGTTAAATTTTTAAATTTTTCGACTAATTCTTCGATATTAGCTATTTCTTTTGCCTTTTCTTCTTTTTTATTTTGGTGTTTTATAAATTTTTCTAATTCGAATTTTATTATAGTAATATTATTATTAATGACGTCTAAAAAACCTTTTATATAATCTTGATTTTCTTCTATTTTTCTAATTCGTTCAATTAAGTTATTATTGTTCATAAAATTATCCTAATCTACCCTTTTCTGCTAATATTCCTATTTGTGTTTCTAAATTTATTAATCGGGTTTGTAGTTGAATAATAATTTGTTGGGTACTTTCTTTTAGTTGTGAATTTTGTTGGATTTTAAAATTTTTACTTTTGTTTACAATATTAAAGAGTTTTTTACTAACGTATAGTAGTCTTCTTGTTATATCTATAGAATCTTTTAACCTTTGTTTTTCAGTTTGCATAAGATTAAAATCGTCCTTTTTCTATTAATACTGCTAGTTGATATTCTTGTGCGAATTGTTGTTCTTGGTGATATTCGATTATTCTAATAGTGTTGTCTATTAAATTAAAACGACCAATTTTAACAAGACTTCTAAGATGTTTTTGTTGAAATTTAACGGCAATTCTATGATATTCTATTGAAATTCTTAATTTTTGTTTCTCAGTGCGCATTAAAATCTTCCTTTTTCACTTAATATTTCTAATTCTAGCTGATACTGGTAAATTTTTTCTTTTGCTATTTTGATAATCCACGTATTAATAGTGGCTTGAATAAAATTTTTATTTTTTATGTTTTTGTCTTTTTCACTTATAGCGTTATCTAAAATTTTATATTCTACTATTAATCTTCCTCTGAGAAATTCTTTTTCTGTTAACATATATTAACCTAAGCGTCCTTTTTCTCCTAGAATTTCGATTTCTAGTTTATATTGATTGATTTTTTCTTTTATACGTACTACTATCCAATTTACTATAAGAAAACTTGCAAAATCTTTTTGTTTTTTAAAGTTTATTGCTCTCTGTGTATAAAAGTCAAGGTTTTTATATTCGTAACGTAATAATTCTTTAAGTTGAGTTCTTTCACTACGCATATATAAAGTTAATCGATATAAACTTATGGTGTGTAATTCCACTCTTTTCGTTAAATAATTTATCTTATTATATAATAATATATTAATAAAGAAGCTCTGATACCATTATTTTTACAGGAGGGAACAGTGATATGAATTTTAGAAACAGACAATGAATTGAACTATAGCTTATGAATAGCCCTCAAGTCCACAGTACTACAGAGAACTGTAGCCACTACAGAGAACTGTAGCCAAAACCTAACGAGAGGTTACACAGCCTACGGCAATATCAACGCCTATGGCTCAAAACGGCGACAATGGCAAATCACAGGACACCGGAAAATTCATAAACGGAAGATCATTCCAGAGTTTGTTTAAACTATTTATATCAATATTATATATATATATATATATATATATATATATATATATATATATTACCCATGAGTCCATCACTAACTTACGGACCTTTTGATCCTCTGTATCCATCTCGTTAGGTATGAAGTTCGCTAAACACGTCAACTCTCCTTCATGACCGACCACTGTACGCCCCTTTTGAAACAAGTATTGAAATCTCCTTTACCTCTACCTCTATATATATATATGGTTGGGTAAATACAGATAGAATGATGGGTACCATTGTCGTCAATGTTGTGAGAAGGAAGCTAAGAGAGTTGGAGAACCTAATAGAAGGGAAAAATTGGATTTAACGTTGCTAGTGAGGCACCACAAGAGGGGCTACCTAGTAGAGGACATATTTTAATGATTGAAGTCAATAGAATTCCTATCAGGTGACGGGGGATTCAGTCAGGGCCGCCATTAAGACCAGCAATGAGTCCCATAGGTCCATCAGAGCTAGAGGGACAATGGGTGAGCAATCAGACTTATCTTAATTTTGAGGACGAAATTCCTTTGTAAGGGGGAAGTATGTAACACCCCGTATGTCCGAGGATACATAATTTAAATAATTTTGTGATAGAAGATTGAATTAATCAGAAGAATTTAATTAAATTGGTGATTTGGAGAATTTATTTAATGTGGAGAATTCATATTAATTTGGTGAATTAAGATTTATTTAATTCGGGTTATTTTTGGAAATTCACATGTGCCGTAATTTGGGATCGAAATTGGAGAATATTATAAAGTGACTCGGACGACGATTTTGAGTGTACGGTTGATTCCGGATTGGTCTAGAAAGTTGATAAAGAGTACCTGGGGGTAATAATTGGGTCTCAAGATATTTTTAGGCATAACCGGGCCCACAGGGTGGTGTTCGGGTCATTTGGGCTTGGCCCATTAGCCTAAAAATGGGATTGGTGATATTTAACCTAAGTCTAAAAGGGTTGAACGGAAGATTATGTCATTCTAAACCTAAGACATTGAGATAAAAATAGAGGGAGAAATTGGGGATATTTTGGGAGCCAAACCAAGAAGAAATTGATGTGTTCTTCGTTAAATCTTGTCTACATCAAAGGAAATTAGACCCAATGGATTATTCAGGCAAGTAGTTAAACTGGATTTCATTTAAATTTCAATATTACAATTCATATCATGGTGGGTGTAAATCATAATCATTTTTGGGTGGGTTACTGTAAACGAATAAATGCGGTGTGTGATACCGATTAAAATTAATTCGTAAGTTTCCAATTAAACCTTATTTAATTAGAGTCTATTTTTAAACCAAATTAATTCAGCCACTAAACATGCAACTACATGTGTGCGTGTGTCAAACCATAAATAAATCATGCGACACAAAATTTTAAGAAAAATCCCCGCAGGGCAAAACCTTTTATTTCTAGAACTCAGATAAGTTTACAAGACCATTGACTTTTATACCATCTTGCTTTCTCCCACAAGAGTAACGCACAGTGTCTTCATCAAACCTCCAAAGGAACGACTATAAATAAATCAGCAGTGGTTCACATGTAGCTATACCACAAGGACGCGCAGTCCAGACACGCAGTCTAAAATCTTCATAAGGACTCCCTCCACAATAGAACGCAACTCTCCGCTTGTAGAGTTCTTCCCACAAAGAATAAACAAAGCAAAGTGTGTTCTTGAATACCAAAATAGTTCGCCAAAGCATATGGGATTTTTGTGAATTGAAAATAAAAAAGGATTAAACCTTAAAAGAAGAAGCCAAAAGGATTCTGCAGTTTTACAGTTTTCTGTCTTACAAAAACTGTGGACTTCTTAATGGAAATGAAAACCATTTAATGAGTATTTATAGAAAAATGCACCGCATCGGTCATTAGAACAAAAATGGGATCTTGCTTGAACGAAGTACACGTGTCGTTTAAACGACATCGCACGACATCTCCATATCGCTCGAACGACATTTGATCTCGCTTGAACGACCTGGCGTAAAAAACGAGGAACGCTACAGGACTTAGAAAAATTTACTCATTCTCAAATTTTGACAAAAAAAGTTCGCTCCAACGCTTAGAAAATATTTTGAAAAATTATCCCAAAGCTCTAAGTTCAAAGTTAAGGTATCAAAAACATAAGCTTACCAAAGTAAACTTTTCGGAGGCTTTTTGATGAAGAACCTTGATATTTTCGGACCCGTCTTGATGTAGATTTCTCTTTAACTTCTTCGACGGTTGTTACGGTATACGACATAATTAATTATGACGGACATTTATAAAAATATGTCCTTACAAATCTCCCCTATGTCTATGCCAGAACATACTTAAAAACATCTGGATTATCAAATACCAAAATGCCTATACAAATCTACCCTCCCATAAACCTCAAAATTGAAAAGGTGCAAATTTTCAAGTTCTCAAATTTTTCTTCAAAAAATCTTCATCAAATCTCAAAGCTTTTCTCATCAGGGTGTGCAACATAATGATCTTCAATCTTTGTACCGACACACATGAGATAAAGCAAAAACCTTCGTGACGTATCGAGCTTGAAATGATATAAGAATAAAGCATTAATAAATCAAATCTCCACCATACTCCAAAAACTCCCCCATAACATGATGATAATTCTTTCTCCCCCTTTTTATGATATCCCCAAATAGATAGATAAGAAAAAACAATCGAAACAAGGAGTGTTATGATAAAAGTGCATAGAAAATATGAATCAAACTACGCGCATGCAATGGAGTGTCTCAAAAGATTCCACAATCTATTTTTGATTTTTTCAAATTTTTTGTACAAAAATAAGATACCAAAAATCACACCATGGATTTAAACTCAAGCAACCAAGTCATGGAAATGGAATGAATGGGTGTGAACACATTAGATAGGTAAATAAACTCAATATTTCATATGTGCACGATGAATACTTATACCCTTAACGAATTAACATAAAAAACATCCTTAGGTGTAAAATTGTTGAATTTAGATGACATCGTCTTATGCAAATCAACAAATTAAAGTCAAAGTGATTTCCATACTGATAAGGTCCAAAACTATGTAGTGCTTTTTCAAGAATTTCAAGGACGTGCAAACCCGTTTTAATTCTCCATCCATACTCCCTCATACATATTTTGTTTTAGAGGTAATCTAAATTCTCAAACATTGGAGAATTGGTGCTAAAACCTAATGGCCCCTTTTTGGCATGAATTTCTTTTTATTGCCTTTAATTTTTTTCTTGCTCTTTTAAACCTCTTTGGACCCCAGATAATAAAATTCCTCAATGTTTTAGGTCCGATAAAACGGTGGCTTAGTATTCGCGAAGGTCAAATGTGAACCTTTCGCAGCCCTTCCCCATTTTCAAATAAAGCACACAAACTCACAAATGGCTCTTATATGCACAACTTTCTTATCAAGTTTTATCACGCTTGGATTGTTTTTAAAGACACAATTGAAGTGAAAACACCCAACCAACATGTGATAGGACAAGAACAATAATCAAACAAATATGTGCATGTGTGCATTAAAGGAAATCATGAGTCAAACATGTAGTAAGTAATAGTAATTTCATCTTAATGACTCCACAAACTATGAAGTACAAAGATGACATGATATACTGTCTCAAAACACTATCTAATAGTCACATGGATAAATGGTATGAAATTGTGACTTGGTCATCCTAAGTGTTCATCCATAAAAGGTGCAAACAAAATACAAAAATCTTTTTGAATTTTTTAAAAATTTTATGAAAATAAAATCTTTTTGTATTTTTCAAAAGTTTATCAAAATAAAATCTTTTTTTATTTTTCAAAATTTTAAAAAAAATTTATACAAAAGTACACATGTTATAACACTATCAAACATATATATATATATATATATATATATATATATATATATATATATATATATTATGAAACCACAACTAGTGTATGACAAACATGAAAAGACAATCATCTATATGATATGGCAAGACAAAAGTCATGTGCAAGAAAATGACAATCAACTATTCTAAAATCTAGCGTATCCAAAAGTGATTTCCTAACCCAAAAGGATGCAACATGTCGACACGGGGTTTTGAAAACCAACAAAATACTAGACTTCGACTTCCTAGGACTTCTTCCATGATCAAAACAAAATCTCCTAAGGTGACCTTTCCTAGCACAATGTGAACATGTGTAAACGGGAGGAATGCTACCTAAAGTGTGATCTTTTCTAACGTCCTTGGGATTAATTGACCCTCTAAAACAAATAATGGTTTTGGCTTTAGCACTAGAATCATGAAAACAAGATGAGCCATTACCATCACTATTAAACCTACTTGAATCGTTTAAATCATTTTTCAACTTCAAAATATTTGATTTAAGCAACAAATTAAACTCTTCCAAAGATATGGATTTCTTTTTCAAATAAAAAATTACTAAGAGGATATCTCTCTGCCTCACAATTAAAGCAAACTTTTCCTTAAGAGTCTCTTCACGTGCCACAAACTCATCTTCTAAATCTTCTTATCCTCGAAGGCACAAACGGGAACCCTAGAATTTTTTAAGTCCTCCAATTCTTTTTCTAAAAATAAGACCCTATCATCACTCTCCTTCTCGGACAATTTTAAAGCAACAAAGTCATGGTCCAAGGCAAAAAATTTCTCACGATAAAAATCTCTTTGATTTTTAACCGCTTGCAAGTGATCCATAGCGGATTTAAAAAGATAATTTTCTTTTTCCAAAAAATGAATTCTTTTAGCAAACGGCAAATTCAAACAATTTAATCATCAAAACTCTGACACGTGTCATCAAAGGGGGGTATCCGATTACATAAGTGCTCCATCAAAAAAATTGCGATTTTTTTCACAAAAATCGATTTAAAAAAAATCAATATCACACATTTTTTTGCAAAAAACAAAGATCACGCGATAAATTAGCGTAACCCACTCTGATACAAATTTGTAAACGAATAAATACGGTGTGTGATACCGATTTAAATTAATTCGCAAGTTTCCAATTAAACCTTATTTAATTGGAGTCTATTTTTAAACCAAATTAATTCAGCCACTAAACATGCAACTACGTGTATGCGTGTGTCAAACCATAAATAAATCTTGCGACCCAAAATTTCAGGAAAAATCCCTGCAGGGAAAAACCTTTTATTTCTAGAACTCTGACAAGTTTACAAGATCATTGACTTACATACCATCTTTCTTTCTCCCACAAGAGTAATGCACGGTGCCTTCGTCAAATCTCAAAAGCAACGGCTAGAAATAAATCAGCAGTGGTTCACACGCAGCTATACCGCAAGGACGCGCAGTCCAGACACGCAGTCTAAAATCTTCACAAGGACTCCCTCCACAATAGCACGCAACTCTGCGGTTGTAGAGTTCTCCCCACAAATATTATTTTAATATCCGCTCCAACACTTAGAAAAAACACTCATTCTCAAATTTTGACGAAAAAAGCCCGCTCCAACACTTAGAAAATATTTTAAAAAAATATCCCAAAGCTCTAAGTGCAAAGGTAAGGTATTTAAAACATAAGCTTACCAAAGTAAACTTTTCAGAGGCTTTTTGATGAAGAACCTTGGTATATTCGGATCCGTCTTGATGTAGATTTCTCTTGAACTTCTTCGACGGTTGTAACGGTATACAACATAGTTAATTGTGACGGACATTTATAAAAATAGGTCCTTACAGTTACCGTATAAAAAATGGGTGTTTATGAATTGGTGAGATTACACTGATTAAAAGTGAAATTGAGGTTTATATACGATTCTTGTATGTAGTAATATTAACTCTATGATGAATCCAGTAGTATCGAAGTTTAAATTTTGGATTAGGGGATGAGTTGAATAAAACCCGAATAATACCCAAATCGGTAAACATTAGATTTATGTAAATTGATTGATAATTCAAGGGTTCTAGGGTGTTTAGAACCTACTATTTCATTAATTGAATGTTGATTGTGATTTGGTGAACATGGAAGAATGAATGAAAAGCTCACGGTTTCAAAAATGGTGGAAACAGATTCAGGGAAGAAGATGGATACCTGCTCGATCGATTGATCGACCATTCAACGATCGGTCGACCCCTTAAGTTATTCTAAAACATAAGATTGTATATCTTTTCATCACAGTCACGTGCGCACCGATCTCGTATTTTTTTAATTTTTTTAATTAATTATGATTTTTCCACGGAAGGGTGTCTGAAACAGAAATCCTTTGTGAGAAATAAAATCTGGATTATTTAGGGATGTCCGTAGATGATTGTAGGACTCTATAAAATATTAAGGAACGTTATTTTTACCTTAAAATTGGACGGGAATGAATTCGAGGTATGAATTTAGAGTGTTTAGGATGAACAACCCTCGAAAATATATCAACGGATACGTATGGAAATTTCGAATGAAATTAGGATACTGACTTGATTGAGATGTGCTTAGTATCTTGAAATAAAAATATGGATGTGAATTAATACTTATAGAATTAAGTGTCGGGATCATATCTCGGATATTGTTAGGCTAGTGTGACGGGAGTTAGGCACAGAGTAGCCGATTTAATTTATTATAGATGTATATAATAAATTATTAAATACTGAATTTAATAAAATGGTGTTTTACCTAATAGTGGGACTTGGTGTAATTCATTCTAAAAGGTGAAGATACGGCACGAATGAGTATGTCGGAGTATTGTAGTTGGGTGACACTACTTTAATAAATTAATTACTGTGAAGATAATTAAATTAATAGGCGTAATTTAAATTGTAACGAATTTGGGGTATGAGCGAACCTATGACGGAGACGAGTAGGATATGAGCGAATTTCCTATTGGAATATTTTAAAGGTTAATTGGAACAATTTGCGTAGTGAGGAATACTCGGGAATATACAATGAGATGTATAATTGAAATTTAATATTACGTAGAATATCCGCGATATATATATATATATATACACACACTACGTATGAGACATATACTATAGGTCGCGTGAATACCTAGATTGTTGATAGTAACTTATATATTTGGGTTGTATGAATACCTAATGATTATTATAGGTTGTGGGAATACCTATTGCATGATTTATTATGTGTATTATATACCTATGTTGCCTGTTATCCAAAGGACGAGGTTGCACATTAGGACGGTCTTATATTGATGAGCCTTCGGGGGGATTTTAGACCCGTACCCTAGAACATGGAACCTTGGAAACGTACTATCCAAGATATGATAGTTCGATGGTCAAATGGGAGAATAGGTATGTGCGTGATCCATGAGGCTAGGGACTATATTCACCTCCCATATGTGTGATTTGTATTGATGGTTCGAGAGAGATTGAACCAATAGTCCTTTATGTAGTGAGTGATGCACCAGGACATAATATCAGAGTATGCATTGCACCAAGTGGTTCTAACCTAAGGGTATATGATTAATATTTGTGTATAGTGTAATAAATATATGTATACTTGTGATTATTCTACTGTGTGTGCTTAGTAGATGTTATACCGAGACTTATTAGCAGAGTATGATTGCACCTCAGGTCTCAGTCTAGGGGTGTTGTATTTTTTTTTTGTGGGTGTGTGTGTGTGTGTGTGTGTGTGTGTATACTTGTAATTTATTCTACTACGAGTTCTTAGTAGATGAGAAAGATTGTAACATCTAAAATAATCGAAGTATGTGGAACTTAATATTTAAATGGGAAATCCATAACTGGCTAAAAGACACAGAAAATTCAAAAACGTATCGTACGAGCATTATAAGGGGGTAAAAAGGAATTTGTACGGAGGAAAATATTTGGTTCGAACTAATTAGACAGGGTAGCATAAGTAGGAAGGTTAGAAGCAAGCGTTAGGTATGCACATTAGATGAGGGGTGAGCTATGTCTCAAGAGAGTGTGACACTAGATTAAATATGAAAAGTGTGAATACATATTTAATTATTGCAATTTAATTGCTTGCTAAATATTTTCAAAATATTTTACTTGGATTTTTACCCTTGTCAAAATATTTTCCAAAATCTTTTAGGTATTCAGCCACAGGGACGCCCAGTTTGAGGATTCTATCCAGGGATGCAGAACTGTACCTCATGTGAAAGTTTCAAGACTTTGTTATAGACACTTCGGTCATTTACTCCTAGTATAGGAACCTTTCTTCAGTACTCATTTAGTCATGTCTCCCTCAGATTTTGTATTTAGTTTATTTATTGGACTCTATATCGAGGTTATTGTTTTAGTGACTATTATATTTTATCGTTGAACCGATAATTGATTTGATTATCTTTGTTTATGATTATTCATTTGTGTTGGATTCCATTATCAGTTGTCTGGATGGTTTAATTGGCATTGATTTTTGCATGTTGTTAATTAATGAAAGATAAAATTTGGCACCGGTTTAATTAAATTATTAGGTGGTTAGTAACCTTAAAAAGTTTTCGACGGTGATGCTAAGAATGAGCCACATGAGACCACCTTTTTATTTTGATTACGGGCTGGCCACCCAGTATTTTAGTAGGCGGGATGTGACAGTATGGAGGAACAAAAAATATATTAATAAATCATAAATAAATACTCCCCCTACATCACATATCTCTCCTCTATATTGCCTAGATTAGACAAATCGTGGGACAGACAAACACATCTAGCAATAACGAATAATGATAATATCATCATGGCTAGACAAGAAGACAAAAATCTTATGGAGAACTAATGTGAACTGTCAGGACATAGTGGACATAAATGTAGCAGTAAACTGATGTGAAGCATATGAGTGTCAAATGAAAATCCAATATCATAACTGAATAAAAAGACTGTATAAAGAGAATATCCATGTCCAATAATGAAACTATAATGACGATCATATCCACATGATATAAATACATAGTGTATTTAAAATAAGTACATCATAACTAAGACTGAATAAATATGTCATGAAATGCAAAAGTTGTCTTAAATATAATGTAATAGCAGAAAATGTCTCAAAAACAACTACTCATCATTACCAGCATCACCAGCATCATCAATTGTATCAGTAGCAGCATCATGTCTCCCTCCGGAAGATCTTGCACCACGGCACGACGACACATTTCCTCAAAATAGGCGGTCATCTAAGATTTTTTAATAGCACGGGCCCGAGACTCTGCCTCAATTTGGCTATCATCGTATCAAATATCTTGTCCTAAGCAGCCATCAATGCCTGTAGAATAGGAAAATCCTCCACCGAATGATGGGTAGAAGTGTGGGTTCAATGCCGAGTATCTACTGAAGTGGGCTCAGGATGACCAACAAGTTGGGATGTGCATCAAGCAGCAGCAGTACCAGCAGTATCAGGAGGAAATCTAGCCTTAGCCTCCTCACTCAAGTGACTCTCAGAACGAGTTAAGGTGCAAGAATCAATGACAGAAGCATCATAAACAAAAAGGTCATCCTTTAAAATGGTAACACCGATAGATATTCATATCCTAGTGATAAGAATACCATATGGAAGAGTAGAATGAACATCGGTGTGATCGGTGATGGAAACAGAAGACACCACCTAAAGCAAAATAGCGGGAGGGTCAATGTCCCCCCCCCCGGGGATACAAAAAATAAACTATATCAAAACCTATCTGGGTATGGTTAATCGTAGTATATATCGAAGAAAAAACAAACATATTAAAGATGTGAAAAACAGGATGTAGCTGGTGATGAAACATAATAGCCCCAGCCTGAGGTATCTCCAAGAAGTAGTAACAGAGAATATCCTCGTAGGAGGGACCATCGTCTAGGACAGTAGGGAACACAACATCAAGGACGTGTGGAATATGAAGCATCATCGCTATAAGATCAGTAGTGACGATGGCATAAACGTCATAGATAGAGGTCTGAAGGCTTGTTATCATGTGAGGGGCATGGAAAAAGAACTCATGGACTATGTCCGGATAGACTATCCCATATGCATCGAACATGGGCTCCCATCCCTTACCACTCATCCAACAAGGAATACCAAACTGATCAAACTCAAAAAAACAAAAACTCGCTCCCAAACTACATATCGAATATGTAGTCCGAGCAAATAGTAATGCTCATACTCCACGCGAGTAACCCACCTCATTGCAGAATAGTGAGGTCTATTGACTCAAGATGGCCAAGATCGAGTGGTGGCCGGCTGCTCATCAATGTGGCCAGATGGAACACCTCGTTGTTTGGGGGGCATATCGAAAAGGACAAAAAAGGAATAATGTATAATGTGTGAGGAAAACTGGTGTAACTTAACCTAACATAGAAAATTAAGAATACTATCTCCATACAATCGTTGAACCTCCTCGAACACCAACCACAAACAACAACAGCAATAAGCAGATATAGTCCAACAAATCCAATATGACCCCCAAAAAAACAAAAAAAAATTAAACACACCAAACACGAGTATGGGTATCCCAAAAATCCAAAAAAAATCAATGAATTTTTCAAAAGAATTGTCTTTTACAGTTTTAAGATACACATAGGGGCAACCACAACACAACTGTAATATCCCGTATTTTTTTCTAAAATAAATAATGAAATAATCTTTTTGGAATAAATAATTAATTTCGGAAATTGGACCTAATTAATTTTTTATTTAAAGTTTCACAGTTGAAATCTTCTATTTAGTTATATTTGTGTGTGACTAATTTTTATGTGCATGAGTATGGCATTTATATATTTTGAAGAGAAATACATAACTAATGTGCGACACAAATTAAAAGTGCCTAATATTGACATAAATAAATCAAAACGTATTCCGGGACACTTATGGGCTCATTCAGATGATTTAGGCCTTTAAAAATAGTCCTAGGTCAATAGTATATGGGTTGGAGAACTTTTGGACTAATTGAGTTATAGATTCGAGTCCATTTGAAGGTCCAAAAGTTGGGTTTTAGTCCCAACTAGGGATTAACCATTTAATTAGAGTTTAAGTGGGTGTAAACCGCTCTCCCACTATCATTAGAGAAAACCTAAAACAATAGTTACAGGAGAGGAAAGGAGAAATACAAAAAAGAGGAGAAAAGGGACAAGAACAATGGGAAAATCAAGGGTCTTCCAAGAGATTTTCATCCACAAATTTTAAGGCAAGAATTCTCTTTCTTAATTTATGTTTCCAATTTATTTCTTAATGCATGTAATAAGCTCTTTAATTTCTTGGATTTAAGTTTTAATATGTTGTATATGATGATTACCCATGTAGAGGACTGGATTTCTGTAGCAATTGTCCCGAACATTTAAATACTGAAATCTAGAAATTTATGGAAATTCTTTAGGGTTGCAACTAGTTAATTTGGGACATTTTGATTAATTGATGTAGGGAATATTGTTGTTGAATTATAAACTAAAATCGTGATATAAATTGGGAATTAAATAGGGTTAAAAACTAAATGAATGTCTCATTTGTATAAACCCTTAACACATGAAACTTATTGTATTTGGATACATAAATGCTAGATTACGTTCTAGGCTTTACCATAACTGTTGTTGGGTTCATATTGATTTCTGGGTTTGTAAATTTTGAATCTGGGAAGGAAGTGATATGGAGAAATGAAATCGGGAAAGAGATAACAGGTCGCTCAAATGACATGGGCAGTCATTCGAACGACATGCTCTGTCGTACGAATGACCGCAGTGGTCATTTGAGCGACACCAAGGGGATTTTGACTTTGCTTCCTTCTGAGAATTTGAAATGAGTTTGTATCAGTTCCTCACGTTAGCTTAGTTCCTTAGTTTGGTTTAATTCCTTAGAATAACTTTGGCTTACTCTTAGGAGAAACAATTAAACTAAAAAGGAGCTATAATTAGTGGGTTAAATAAAAGGTGTGCCCACATTTAATTAAAAATAATTGCAAATAACTAGTGGTTAAGTAATTATTTTATGGAATGGAATTAATAATTTATTAGATGATAAGTTATTAATAATTGGAAAAATGATGTAGACTTTAGTTGGACTATTTAGGGTAATCTTAGAGTAATTACCTATACATATTATATGGGATAATAATATGTATTGTTATGTATTTGTGTGGACATACCAATATTCGTGGACTATTATATCGGCTAGGGGGTTTGAACATTCAGACCGAGTACCACACGTCGACACCGGTGGGCTTGACGATGTGTAGGTCATATAGGTACTACGTGGAGGCATCATATACGAGAGGTAGGTGTTGACACTGACCCTTTCAGTGTCACCATTGGGTATGGTTCGTGTACAGGTGTCCTGCATAGGGACCTCCCCGAATTTATGTGTGTTTGTGTTGTCCTCTTAGGATAAGATATTCCTCCGGACTTGCCGATAGAGAACGAATTAGGCACCAACGGTAGATGCCATTGTGCGTCAAATATTTGGAAGGACATATATTAATAATTACCCACACTTTAATATAATAAATTTAATTGTCTAAGAATATGGACAATAATTATACTCTTGACCCTATAATGCATAATAGATGTTATGCCTTATATGTGATACTTATAAGATAGGAATAAATGGGTGTTGGCAATTAAATGTAGGGGATTATATTTAAAGAACTAGTTATCGATAAATCTGTTTAATAAATTGAGATGATGTCACAATTAATTATTTGGGATGTATTGGGGTGCGAATAATGTCACACTTTGATGAGGGGTGAGGTGTTATACGCATGTGCGTGACGAAAGGGGAATACTTATTTTGCATCGATTGTATTATTGCATCATAAATTAAATAAGTTAATTCTTGCACACCTCGGGATCTGACCCAAATTTGAATATTTTCCCCCCCCAGGTGATCCTATATAGGGATAGATGGATTGCATTATATCAGTCCTGCAGTCTCATTTGTGCTTCTATTTCCAGACTCTTTGATTCTATTGCGTCTCAGGCGATATCTACGACGATGGAAGCCATGCTTCAGCACTTTCCTCCGCCACAGGCACCTCAGCAGCCACCACCATAGCAGGTGGCTATACCAGCATAGGCACCAGGTTACATGTGCGACCAAGCGAGGGAGGCCTTTGTTAAGGTCCAGCCTCCAGAGTTTGCAGGAGGATACGCTATATTAGTTTCGAGTCAATGGAAGAAGGACATTGAGAGGCAGTTGCGGATGGTTGAGTACACGCTGGTTCAGAAGAAGGTGTTAGCTACATTCAGATTAGTGGGGTCCACTCTTCAGTGGTGGGAGGCGGTTACGACTGTTGAGGAGAGGGACAACCTCACTATTAGTTAGTTCTGGGAGGGGTTTGAAGGTAAATACTTTCTCCTAGCCATGCAGTCCAAGATGAGGTCCAGGTTCATAGAGCCTAAGTAAGAGGGTCGTACTATCGCCGAGTATGAGGAGGAGTTCACTGCCCTCTCGTACTTTTTCAGGGAGGATGTTCGTACTGAGGAGATGAGGATGGATAGCTTTTTTGTGGGATCGGATTGGAATATTAATAAGGCTCTTCTAGGGAATCCAGACTTCAAGACATATAACCAGTTGGTTAATGTTGCACTTATCCACTGGTGAGATTATAGGGATTTTCTAAAAAGCAAAGGGAGAAGTGTCAAGGAGGAGAGTCATTGAGCCAACATGGTAAGGAAAGTGGGTAAGGTGGATCTGGAGTCCAGCAGCACAGGTGCACCCCATCTACTGATTAAAATAAGAAGTTCAGAGGTACAGATGACCGTCAGAGGAAGGGTTGGCAGGGTTAGGGTCAGACAGGACAAGGCCAGTGATGCCAGCAGTACAGAGGCCACTAGGGCCAAGGATAGTAGGGTAGAGGCGAGTAGGGTCGACAGGTTGATCGGGGTCCATTTTAGGGAAATTGCTATAATTGTGGTGAGACGGGCCAAACTTTGAGGAGTTGCACACAAGGGAACTAGGAATCCCAAGGGAAGTGAAGTTTTAGAGGACATCATGCGCCACAGGGATAGTGCCCACCGATTCCGGCTCAGGGAACTGTTGCACCAGCTTCTCCAGCACCTTCCACCCCATACATGCCGCCCCACCTCAAGGTCAATAGCCATGGAAATATGGACGGGTTTATCATGTCGCAGCAGTAGATGGGCTAGCACCTCCACATGCAGTAGAGGGTAGTTTTCCCATTTTTAGCCATGTTGGTCGCATTCTTTTTAGCAAGGGGTTTGCAGGGAGACGGGTATGGTAGATTTTACATCAAACATTATTCTACATATATACTCACTAGTGGGTAGAGGGGCACCCATACGATCTGTATGTCGGGGTATCGATATTGAGATAGGTCAACTCACCTTTGTAGCTGATTTACTAGTACTTATTATGCACAAGTACGATGTCATCTTGGGGATGGACTAGCTAGATACTTATATAGCATGTGTCGCTTATTATGGGAGGTCCATCATCTTTTCCATTCCGGGGAAAGAGGTTTACCTAGTTGCGATGTCGCACCCTGAGGGTGGGTCGAGCACGCAATTGTATTACATCCAGGGGACACTTCTTAGAAGGTTGTGGTAGCACTAGATTCCATCCCGGTGGTGAGATTTTTTTTTTTTTTTTTTTTGGGATATTTTTGGGCTGCCACCTAGTTGGGAGATCAACTTCGTGATCAATTTATTTCCATGAACTAGACCTATTGCCCGTACTCCATATCTTATGGATTCGTTAGAGATGAGGGAACAACGAGAGCAGATTGAACAGTTATTAGGGCAGGGGTTTATCAGGAGGAGTACTTCGCCCTGGGGTGCCCCAGTGTTATTCGTCAAGAAGAGGGATGGATCCTTATGGATTTTCATTGACTACCGTGAGTTTAACAAAGTCACTGTTCGAAATATATACCCGTTGCCATGTATAAATGATTTTTTTAACTAGCTGAGGGGTGCTGCGTATTTTTTGAAGATTAATTTGAGGTCAGGGTACCACCAGTTGAGAGTCCGGGAGCAGGACATCTTAAAGATAGCCATTCTTACTTGATATGGGTGGTACGAGTTCTTGGTGATGCCATTCAGGCTAACTATTGCACCGACAGTATTTATGGACTTGATGAACCGAGTGTTTAGGGATTTTTTAGATCGATTTTTTATCGTATTCATAGACGATATTTTGATTTATTCTCGAACTACGGAGGAGAATGCAAAGAATCTATGGGTGGTCTTATAGATGCTTCAGGATCATCAGTTATATGTAAAGTTCGAAACATATGGTTTTTAGCTGAGAGAGGTATAGTTCTTGGGCCACATTATGTCCGAGCGAGGGATATCTGTGGACCGAGGGAAAGTTTTTACTGTGATGGAGTGACGATAACCTATTACACCCACCGAGGCACGTAGCTTCTTAGGGTTGGTTGAATATTATCATCGATTCATTCAGCGATTCTCCAAGATAGTTGGGCCCTTAGCGAATTTGACGAGGAAGGGAGTTCCATTTGTTTGGTATGAGATTGCTAGCAAGCGTTTGAGGAGATAAAGACTAGATTGACTACAACACCAGTTTTAGCATTGCCTCGGGCAGGAGTTGATTACAAACTTTATAGATATGCGTCCTTAAGAGGACTTGGAAGGATTTTGATGCAGAAGAAGATGCTGATAGCTTATGCTTCCCGAATGCTTAAGCCACCAGAGGGACATTACCCTACCTATAACTTGGAGTTAGCATCCATGGTTTTTTCCTTGCGAGAGTGGATACACTATCTCTTGGGGGATAAATTTAAGATTTTCACGAGCCAAAAAAGCCTACAGTACTTGTTCACACAGCGAGAGCTGAACATGTGACAGAGGAGGTGGCTAGAGTTTGTGAAATACTATCAGTTCGACATTCAGTACCACCTGGGGACAGCGAATGTCGTGGGGGATGCATTGAGCTGTAAGCCATTTCTAGAGTTGGCAACAGTGTGGAAGGAGAAGTGGAAGTCATTTCATGGGGACGATGATTTTACCTGATCATTTATGTCAGTTCTCACCATCACCTCCGAGATCATTATTCAGGTGGTGAAAGCATAGGCAGGAGATAAACTTTGCTAGGAGAGGGTGAGACAGTTTCTAGCCGAGAGGGTGGATAACTTTTTTAATAGGATCGGATGGTGGTTTGATATTCCAAGGGAGACTAATTATTTTGAATGATGAGGAGTTAAGGCAAGCTGTCATGTCGGAGGCTCACTATTTACTTTTTACGATACATCCCGAAAGGGATAAGATGTACCATAACATGCAGCATCAGTATTGGTGGGCCGGTATGAAAAGGGATATAACTGAGTTTATGTCCAGGTGTGCTACGTGTCAGCTGGTGAAGGTGGATCACCAGCATCCTGCAGTCACCTTGTAGTCTTTGGAGATCCCGATGTGGAAATGGGAAAGTATCTCCATGGACTTCATCACTGGGCTACCTACTTCGGAGAGGGAAATGATTTGATTTGGGTGATTGTCCACAGATTGACAAAGGTAGATCATTTCTTATCAGTCAGGATAGATTATAGCTTCTAAAAGTATGCCAAGATCTTTCTTGCAGAGATTGTTATGCTGCATGGGGTACCGCTCAACATAGTGTTAGATAGGGACATGACGTTTGTGTCCCACTTTTAGAGGACTTTTCAGCAAGCCTTGGGGCAGAGTTGAGATTGAGCATGTCATATAATTCTTATAACGATTACAAATGGAGAGGGTGAAACTGATGCTAGAGGACATGTCGAGGATGTGCATTTTGGATTTTCAGGGTAGCTGGGAGCAGTATTTGCCCTTGGTGGAGTTTGCCTAAAATAACAGCTACCAGTTCATGATATGGATGTCACCATTTGAGGCACTCTATGGGATAACTCGTCATTAACCCTCATTATGGTTAGATGTGGGGGAGAACAAGTTACTTGGTCCAGACTTCATTCATGACACCTCAGATAAGGTACAGATGATTCGAGCCAGGATACGAATTCCCCACGACAGGCAGAAGAGCTATCTGGATGAGGTACGGAGACACTTATAATTTGATGTCGGAGACCAGGTATTGATTAAAGTGTGTCCCATAAAGGGGGTGATGAGATTTAGGAAGAAAGGGAAGTTGTCTCCTCGATACGTGGGACCATTCCCTATTCTGTAAAGGATTGGGCCCATAGCATACCGGTTGGGATTACTGATTCACTTGTAGTGGATGCATGATGTTTTTCACATATCTTCATTACGGAGATTCCTTAGAGATTAGGTAGCATACCAACACATTGACATCGATGAGATTGAGCTTCATCCAGACGCTACTTACGGGGGGAGACTGGTAGCCATTCTGTATCGATGGGAGCATCGACTTCTATCCAAGGACATTCCTTTAGTTTGGGTGTAGTGAGGACACCATCGGGACGATGAGTTAACTTGGGAAAAGGAGGAAGAAATATGCACAAAGTATCCCGATCTCTTATATCTAGGTACGTACTTTTCCTGATTTCGAGAAAGGAATCCCGTTATTAGGTGGGGAGAATGTAATACCCCACATTTTCTTCTAAAATAAATAATGAAATAATATTTTTGTAATAAATAATTAATTTTAAAAATTGGACCTTAATATGCCAAGAGTAACCTCGTCCATCATATATCCTCGGCCGTAGCTGACCTTCACCAACTGTCCAAAAGTGGGGAATTGTAACTCGACGAGGTAATACTCATCCAGACTGACTCGACCGATGAGGCAGTTTAGGATGCCTCAGTCTCAGCCTTAAATAACCATCCATCAAGAGTAACCAGTATTGTTTCCAAGGATTGGGTATCCTTATCCTCTGCCACCTTCAGGCCGACGAAGATAGGACGAGGTCAATAAGCACTGTAGGTGTTAACTCCTCAATAGTTCACAGATCTATAAATATAGCCTCGGCCAATATGGTCAGTTGAGGTCCCATAGCTAACCGGGCGCGTGCATTGGAAGACGCATGGGGATGGGAACGTGGGAACATATCACATGTGGACCAAAATTGTGATAACCAAATCATTCCCTCACGTGAGGGAATATTTGATTACCATGACCTACATGTGACAGAGAGAACTGGCTCCTCATCATTGGCTAGTAACATTCTCGACATGCTTATTACATGCTTGGGGGTACACTATACCCCTCAAGTACTATATATACACTTCATCTTCTTCATTATAAGGGATCGATAAATCAAAACCCTAGAAAAACTCTGTTCATTTGTATCCATAGGAGAGAGAAAACTTGAGTGTTGTAACCCAGACCGTTAGAGCCATATTTGTTAGTGAATTTTACTTGCTTTTTTATTCTTCCCCTGATTTGCATATCTCAAATTGAGTGTTGATGAAGTCTCCGCATTCCAATCCCATGCAAAAGTCTTTTGAATTTTGCTTTTTAAAGTGACTTGGTAAACATATCAGCTAGATTTTCAGTTGAATGCACTTGCTTAACTTTGATTTCATTTTTCTTTTGAATCTCTTGGGTGAAGAAAAACTTCGGTGAAATGTGATTAGTTCTATCTCCTTTGATGAAGCCTTCCTCAACTTGAGCTATACATGCTGCATTATCTTCATATATGATACTAGGAACATCTATAAAGAAAGACAGTTGACAAGAACTACGAACATGCTGAACGTAGGCTCTGATCGAACTACTTAAATTATGGTGTTCTTCCTCTTTTCCTCACCTCTCCCTCTCTACTGTTGTATTTCTGTATCTCTTTTGTATTTCTACCATTATTGTACTGGTGTGAGCTTATTCATCACTTTGACCTGGTGATGCTATTTACAGCATCATCAGTCTGGCGTCGTTTGTGGGAATGAGAATTATCATCTCTTCCCTTCTCTAGCTTATACTCATCGGAGTTTCTGGTGGTGAACCAGTTCTCCCCTCTTATGGAGATGTTTCACCATTGAAAGAGCTCTTGTTGAGCTTACAATCTTCTACTCTTCAGTTATAGCTCATCCATTAGGTTTAGAGCACAACATCAGAATTTCCACCACCAGCGTGACCAGGGGGTGGTGGACCCAGTACTAGCCAACCTCCTCAGTTAGAAATGGATGAGGTAGCGGTGGCTTTCCACTCCCTAATGTCCATCCAGAAGTTGATGCAACAGTGGTTGGTCCTAATGGAGATAATATGATAACTTCGATAGGAAGGGAAGAATGCCAAAATTTGGAAACTAGGGGACCACCCCAAGACCCACATAAGGATCTCCCTCATTAGCAGAGGCGTAGAGACGTGGCCGACTATAAGCATTTACTCATGGGGAGGCCAGGTTAGCAGTTCCCCAATGTTGAGGAGTAAGAGTGTAAGGATGAGGATATTAGAAGCTATTTGGAGCAATAATAGATCATAAGTAGCACTGTAAGACCAATTCAATAAAGCCTAGGCTGTACTGGAAGGATGAGCTAAGAGTGCAGGCTAAGAGCATCAACCCTAGACAGATTGAGTAGGGGGCAACCTTTGATAGGCTTGGCCCAGCACCAGACGATATGAGAAACCACCTCTCTAGATCAAGAAGTATAGTTGCTTCTTAAAGGAACAACGGAGGTGATGACCGTCAGGCCCTAAGATACCGTGACGAGGAGCAAAGAGAGGTAAATAGTCGATATAGAATGTCTCCCAAAAAAGATTTAGTTCAATCACATGGCAGAGAAGGAGTCAAAAAAATATGACAATGGCCGATAGACCTTGGAATGACTCCATTCAATGACTGGAAGATAATATAGGTGACATCTTGAAGACCCAATACCCCTTGCAGAGGGGGTATAATGAAGGCTCACCCTTTCTGGTCAGGATAATAAGTTATACAACTCCATCAAAATTCAAACCTCTAGTGGTTACGTCCAAGTATGATGGGAATAGAACCCCCGTCCATCACTAGTCAGTCCCAGACATTTACTTAGTCTCAGATGAGAGGAGGTACCATGCCTTTTCAAGCACTTTGACTGGGGTACCCCATGCATGGTCTACCTCACTCCTGAAGAATTTAATTGAAAACTTCAAGCAACTCGCAGAGAGATTCATACACAACTTATGTTTTGGGGTAAAACCCCAAAAGAAGACTACTAACCTACTGTACGTTAAGCAAGGAAAGAATGAGAGTCTCAGAGAGTACATAGCAAGATTTAATAAGGAAAAGTTAGAAGTTGAGGATTATAAAGAAAGTATTGCGATGACAACACTGATAGGAGGTCTACAAAAGGGGAAATTGCTTTGGAAGCTTACTGAGGACCCACTGAAGTCTATGGCTGAGATATTGGCGATGGATGGTAAGGTCATGAACGCTAAGTAAGATATGGAAGTGAAGTAGGAGGATGAAAATAGGATGAGCAATGGGGGAAAGTTCCAAAAGAAGAGTAAAGATAGAAAGAAGAGATCAGCAGATGATAAGTTTACCGACTACACTCCCCTCACGGTCAGCTGCGAGCATATCTTAAATGAGATCAAGAATGATCGGTCCCTGAGATTTCCTAAAAAGTTGAAAGCTCTTCCTCACAAGAGGAACAAAAATCTATGGTGTGAGTTCCACCATGATCATGGGCACTTGACTGAAAAATATTTCTCGCTCTAGGATGAAATAAATAAGATGCTAAAATGCCGAAAAAAAGGAAGAAGGTCAACAAGGATACTTTGATTGTGAGATTCTCAAGAGTAGACTTTAAGGGAATCCTAGCTCCCCAATATGACCCTATAGTGATCAATACTAGGGTACATGGGCTTGATGTGCCGAGAATAATGGTCGATGGGGGAAGTTCAACTGACATCATGTTTTAGCCCTGCTTCAAGGGCCTAGGACTCAACATGAAGAGGCTTACACCTTATCATCACCCTTTGATAGGGTTCATCGATGATAAAGTCCATCCATTGGAATGTATGAGATGGATGTCAGAATGGAAGATATTTGGCCGAAGAGGCTCACAAAGAAGGTTAACTTTTTTATGATGGATGAGAGTGTGTATTTGCCTTATAATATTATCATGGTAGCTATAATATTATCATGGTGGAGAATTTGAAATGAGTTTAGATCAGTTCCTTACGTTAGCTTAGTTCCTTAGTTTGGTTTAATTCCCTATAATAACTTTCGCTTACTGTTAGGATAAATAGTTAAACTAAAAAGGAGCTACGATCAGTGGGTTAAATAATTGGTGTTCCCGCATTTAATTAAAAATAATTAAAAATAATTAGTGGTTAAGTAGTTATTTTGTGGAATGGAATTAATAATTTATTAGATGATAAGTTATTAATAATTGGAAAAATACTATGGACTTTGGTTGGACTTTTTATGGTAATTATAGAGTAATTAACTATACATACTATATGGGATAATAATATGTATTATTATATAATTGTGTGGACATACCAATAATTGTGGACTGTCCTATCGGCTCGAGGGGTTGCACGTTTGGGTCGAGTACCACACGTCGACACAGGTGGGCTTGACAATGTGTAGGTCATATAGGTACTACGTGGAGGCGTCATCTACGAGAGGTAGGTGTTGACACTGGCCCTTACTCTGTCACCATTGGGTATGGTATGTGTACAGGTGTTCTGCGTAAGGACCACCCCCAATTTATATGTGTTTGTGATGTCCGCCTAGGATAAAAGATTCCTTGGGACTTACCGATAGAGCACGAATTAGGCACCAACGGTAGATGCCCTTGTGTGTCATATATATGGAAGAAAATATATTAATAATTACCCATACTTTAATATAATAAATTTAATTGTCTAAGAATGTGGACAATAATTATATTCTTGACCCTATAATGCATAATATATGTTATGCCTTATATGTGATACTTATAGGACAGGAATAAATGGATGTTGGCAATTAAATGTAGGGGACTACATTTAAATAACTAGTTATCGATAAATCCGTTTAATAAATTGAGATGATGTCATAATTCATTATTTGGGACGTATTGGGGTGCGAATAATGTCACACTTAAATGAGGGGTGAGGTGTTATACGCATGTGAGTGACGAAGGGGTAATACTTATTTTGCATCGACTATATCATTGTATCATAAATTAAGATAGTTAATTCTTGCGCACCTCGAGCTCTGACCCAAATTTAAATGTTTCTTCCCCAGGTGCTCATAGATAGGTATAGTTGGATCGTGTTGTATCAGTCCTGCAGTCTCATTTGTGCTTGAGTTTCCAGACTCTTCGATTCTAGTATAGGTTCTTATTATGCCATACTTATTTATTTACTTGGGAACATTTGTAAGGGCATAAGCCCGTGACTTTTAATTTGTGTTGGTTGAGACTTATATTACTCTGATAGGATTTATTATTTTATTAGTGGTGGTTTGGATCTATTTATTTATTATGGATGTATTCGTGACATTTCAAACTTGGGCCTTAAATAATAATTATTTTCTATTCGCATTTATGCTAAGGATGGTATTAATTGATAAGCAAGCTCTATCTTCAGCGTATCGTGCTTGGCCAACCTTTACGTGTGAAAATTGGGGTTGTTACAACAACCAAAAACAATAACACTCTTTGGCAGCCCCAAAACCACGTTATTTGAAATTTTTGAGTTCAAATCACACAAAACCCCTTTCACCCAAAAAAATGAGTACCACAAAAAAGTAGGCAGTGTCTTAGGGAATTTTAACTCAAAGCATCAAACAAGAACCAACCTTAACACACAAACACCTCAAAAACTGAGATTTCTGATACCAACAAACAACGAGTATGAATCGTACACTTTCATAGTAAGAAAGCAGTATTAAAATAGATTAAAAACATGTGTATATTCATCTTTACTAAACGGTGGTATCTCAAACCAAAAAACCCCAACAAAATACCTAAATCTCATAAAAAAACAAGTGAAAATGCTTGTAACAAGTGAAAAACTAACACGGGATTAACTCATGTGAAGTCAGGGATGAAATTAGTGATCAAAACGCTTGTCTAAGCTTCGAACAGAGACAGAAATGGCGGATGAACTTCGCAGTGAGAAAGTTAACACACGAAATGAAGTTTTCGGCTGAACGATATTTAATAAAACCCTTACTTCATTTGAAGTCGTCGTTCGAGCGACTCACAATGTCGTCGGAATGATAGAAGAAGTCGCGTGATGAAATTAATCAAGCGACCAAAAAATTACAATCCAGTAGCATGTCACGCGATACATCCATCAAGCGAGCTTCGCGCGATATATCTCACGATCTTTACCTGACACATTTTATCATCTTGCTTGAAGCTTGTGAGATACAAACATCAAGCGACATGGGCTTGTCACTTGAACGAAGTCCCAAACTCATTTGAACGAGTTCAAAAGTTTTCAATTCCAGTCCTAAAAATATTAAAGTTTTGCCCGACAAAAGAATTTTGTGAAAACAACAACTAGAAATACACAACAATAGCAAATCAAACTAAAAAATAGAATAAGAAACAAATAAAAATCTGAGTTATATGCTAATGAAGTATCGATGTGCTATAACATGGTTATGGAATGTTTGTATCAGAATCAATTTAATTAAACCAATTTATCTTCTTAAACCCTAATAAATAAAGCATGAAGGTTAAAGTTACAGTTTCAGGAACAAAACCTTTTGGGTAAAAACCTTTTATTTCACTATAAGATGTAAACTGCAACTTACAATAACATAATGAAATTTGTAATGAATTTACCACAATAAACTCACAGAGGCCTCGACCTAAATCGAAAAAGGACTCCAGCAAGAACCCTCAAGAACCGCAACTCTTCTTCAGCAAGGCACACCCTCAAGTATCCTCAATGACCGTAGTTACCATATGTTTAATGATTGAAGAACACGAATCAGGTAAAAACGTTCAAGATCACAAGCTTTAGATTTGTGATATTCGATCTTGAATAAACTTCGGACGATGGAAAACTTTGGGAACTTTTTGCAAATTGTTCTCCTAAAAATGTTTTGGCAAATGTTTCATATTTATTTATGAGTAGAAAGAGTCCTTAAAAATTGAAACACGAATTTTGAGGTGACATCACCATGTCATTTGAACAACATGTGAATGTCGTTCGAACGACTTATGATGTAGTTTGAACGACTGCTAAAACTTGATTTTATTTTAAAACTAATTCCTCGAAATTTCTAAAAATAATGTGACTCAGAAATACTTAAAATACGTTTTCGCAAATTATAAATTTTAATTCTCAATATTTTAAAACATTTAAAAACCATTTTAAACCATCCATCATTTAAAACAAGATTCTAAATCACATAAACCACTGAACATCCATACGTGAGTGATCTAGAACTATCTGAATCTGAAGAATTAAACTCAACATGATATTATCTTCAAAGCTTTTAACCACATATTCTTCAACTTGTAATCTCGTAGTCTTTTAAGGATTACTGATAAAAAACTAGCCTAAACTCAAATTGTTCTGTCCGGAGTACAAACAAATTGACTCTATTGGAAATTTGTTCATACAAAAACTATATTTAAAAAATTAAAATATTTCAGAAAAAACATATAAAAAATTAGAAAAATACTTCATACATATTAAAATTAAAAAAAGTACCAAGCATACTTTAAAAATCCCAAAGAGACAAAAATTATATATATAACAATAAATATAAAAATAAAAAACCCCAACTCTAGAAATTTCATACAAAAAATCTCCTAAGAAATTTTAAAATTTCAAGCCAACGATCTCCAAAAAAACCTAAAAATTTGAAACGAACAATCTCCAATAAAACTTGAAATATGGATTGAAACCAACAACTTCTAAAAAATAATTTTGATACTAAATTAGTTCCCTAAACACCCTTAATCATCGTTGGAAATACCATATCCAATCACATGTCCACTCCTACAAACAGTCCACCACGCCCATTAGACCTCGAACAAATCCAAAATTAAAAAACAATAACCAAATTAAAAAAAAAATTAAAACTCAACACTCCCAACCACCCCTCCACCACCACCATCCGTGACTACTAAATCAACGTGTGTTTTTATTTATGTGTGTGTGTGTGTGTGTGTGCTCGTACGATAAGGGAGTAAAAGGTGAATAGAACTATAGAATATTAGGGAAAAGAGTCATGGACTGATATGGCTTATATGTGATAGAGAGAGAATAAAAAGATATATGGGAGTTAGATACGAAGAAGATACTATAGTATCCTTTATCTGTATCCGTTTATAAGTGTCACTATATGTATCCTTATTCATATCCGCTTGGATAGTGTACAAAACTATCCTTATCCATATCCTTTTATATTTTCTGGATTCGAATAATATCTATATCCGTCTGTACTCTCTCTCTCTCTCTCTCTCTCTCTCTTTATATATATATATATATATATATATATATATATATATATATATATATATATATATATATATATATATATATATATATATTGTTCTTATCGAACACTATATTGACAAGACCACTAATTATGATTCGTCAGAATATGTTAACCGAATGGGACAATGTTTAGAGTTATAGTGACTTTGGACAAAAAGACGACCATAGTGGAATAAAAACTTAGTGTGTGAGATGGTATTAGTGACAAGAGATAAAGATATATAACTTTATTGACAATATATATATATATATATATATATATATATATATATATATATATATACACACACACACACACACACACACACTAGGGTATGCCCATGCCGATGGCATAAAATAACTTTCCTTAAGTCAAGATGCATATGTAATACTGGAAATGACCACATCACCTTAATATCGTGGAGATGTGTTTACAAAAAAAATCAACAAATATGAAAATATAATGAAAACCAACTTAATTTAGCAAACATCGCTACCAAACATCAAATAACAGTACACCATATCAGTTGATAATGTAAAGAAAAAATGAACAAAAAGTATTTACTTAGTTATCTCACCACATATAACTGTTTAACAATTTGTATACACCACATTCTAGGACCCCCCCCCCCCCCCCCCATAAACCTCCTCCTTCATCATAAAACCTTGGTTATACTCGGAGTACTGATCTGAAAGCCGTCGGGAACTTCCGGGTCCCGTTTGACTGGCGATCAATTCTCCCACCTGAGTGACAGCTCATTGGATCTTCAAAGGTCCTTAAATCCTCTTTCCAACGGTCTTCTCCATGCACGAATTATCCTTATGGTTCAGACGAACGGGCCATTTTCCCTAAAAACTGATCTATAAGCCACTGGGCACTCTCGGGCTCCGTTTGACTCCGATCAACAATTTAGATCGAACGAGGCTGAATGGATCTTAGAACGTCTATGAATACCTTTTCCAACGATCCCTCCCATGCGCAAATTAGCCTGATGGTACAGACGAAGGACCCGTCTTACTTCGAAGGGTCACCGCGTGCTTTCGGGCCCCGTTTGACCAAGGTCAACCCTTCGAACCGAGCAAAGCTCTTTGTAACATTAAAGATCCTTCATAACCTTTATAATGGTACGTACTATGCGTGAATCGGCTTTAAGTTTCATTTTTTTTCTTGTCTAAAAGACCATCAGGTGCTTACGAGCCCCGTTTGACCACAGTGAACATGCGTATGTAATACTGGAAATGACTACAACACGTTAATATCGTGGAGATGTGTTTACAAAAAAATCAATAAAAATGAAAACATAAAGAAAATAAACTTAATTTAGCGAACACTATTACCAAGCATTAACAAACATTACACTATATCATCTAATAATGCAAAGAAAAAATGAAAAAAAAAAAGTATTTAGTCAGTTGTCTCACCACATACAACTGTAAAACAGTAAAGAAAGTTTAAGAAATTAACATCAACCGAAATTGATTGACTAAATATTATAGTAACATAAATAATGGAATCCCTTAACTAACCAAAGTGACCATACTTTTCTTTAAATAAACTAATAAAGAAAAAAATTAATTAAAATAACAATGATCTAAAAGTAAACCATCTATTTCTTTTGCATAGCTTGAAAAAAAAAAATCTTGGTTGTTTCCTTGTTCCAAATAACTTTGCAACATGTTCAATAAAACATATAAAAAAATGAATTTCATAATAAGGCAACCACTTGCAAAGTAACACTTGACGTCTAATTTTGTTCATTTATTTTATTATAAGATGAATAGTTAGGATCCCGTGTATTCAAAACTGCAAAAATTAATGTCTTACCCTTTGAATGAAAAAGTAATAAGGCAAATAATCGGCATATCTCAAAAGATAACAAACATAGGCGTATTTGCAATATTACAAATTAATTAACAAATTTCACCAGGAGTATGGAAATCAAGCTTCATGAATAATGCACTAAGCCGAACACTACAAGTGGTAGAAAGAAGGTAATACCTTAATAATTTAATTAATAAATGAAGCATGGCAGGAAGGTGATGGTAATTTTTTCAAATATCTGGGCACGAAAAAAAAAATTCTTAATGGGGTATTCATTTAAAAATTCCTTGTATTAATAAACAAATGATAAATCAAAAATTACATTGTAATAATTAAAATGTTCAGTACTTGCAACTGAAATACAGTTTGAAAATTTTAAAGATCACAATTGAATGCACAAATAACTTTTTATATCTCATCTATGATCAATACATAGTCTTCACAAACCAACAAAAGACTCTTTCTAAATAAAATAATATAGGTTTCGAAAATAATCCCTTTAAAGAAAATACTATGTACTTTAAAAGAGATAGTTGGATTGTATTTTTTCTCAAATTAATTCACAGATACAAAGCTGAGAAATATGAACAAACATAAAGGTGGATTGTAATTTCATTGTCAGCAATAAAAGCATTGGGTTATATCAATAGTAAAATATTGGGTTCTTGACGTACAAAAATTAAATTTTCTACATCTGGCCGTGAATATGTTCGATTTGTGTGATGGATTCTAGCAGCAATAAAAGCATTGGGTTCTAACAAAGTACCTTGTATATAAGTAACTTTTGTGTAAGGTAGAAAATAAGTTCACTTCAAACACTAAAATATTAAAGAAAAAGCAATGTGTTATGTCTACTATTTAATAATTACAAATGTACAGAATTTAAGAATTATTGATATAATTACAGAAATAAAACGAAATTACAGAAAATTAACACTTATTTGAATTTGCAAAAATAAATTTTAAAATAGAGAAGAAGTAATCTGAGCCTTGTTTAGAACAGTCTCCTTAAGACAAATTTATTCCCTCCACAGCGTGCTAAAGGTAATGAATAATTGTCTCCCAAGATAGAACGGATTTCCAAATTAATCAAGTAGCACAACTATGATTAATTTCTTCGAAAACAATTCTTTGTTTTATACTCAACCAGACCAAAAAGATAATATGTAAGAGATGTTTGCAGTAGCAGCAATAGAGGGATTATTTTCTGGGAAAAGATGCTGCATAATTTTGGAATTATGGGAGGGCAATTTTTCAATAGTTAAAAACTGTAGGGGAAAGGTTTAATTTGTAGCAAATGTTTTGACTGTTGGGAACAGTCAAAACCGAATTTAACTGTCAAAACAGTTAATTTCGTTAACTGTTGACCCTTGGAATTAACTGATAGACAGTTAATTAATTATTAATTAATTTCATAATTAATTAACAATTAAAACCCAAAAAGTTAAATTAAAACGGACCAAAATATTTAAGAGATTATAAGCCCAAGCCCAAGCCCGAGCCGAGCCGAGCCGAGCCAGCCGTACGGACGGACGACGCGCGCGTGTGGGCTTTTGGGCCAAGCCTAACACATGCATAGTGTAGGCCATCTCCCCTTCAAAGAGTTGGGATATCCCAAGGCATCCAAGTCTTAGTCCATACTTAGGGTGTTATTAACTCATCAACTTTCCACTACTCTTTCAATGTGGGATAAGAGTTAAAATATACCCAATTCATTAACTTTCATTGCTTTGTGAGTCAATTTGGGAACATATTTATCATTCATAACTTATTGAAATTGGAAATATGAATATACTATGCTAATCTCCTTACGGAGGAGAACGCGTTTGTATACGGTCCCACAATTATCATAGTGTGGGTCTCACCTTAATTTGAGCTCAAAGATGCTTAAAATTCTATCCAGAAAATTATGGAAAACTTTCTAAGTCCAATTTTCCAACAATCCCCCACAAAAATGATATATCGCTATAAATAAAACAGAATAGTTGCAATGTAGATGCAGACACAGATTGAGTAAAACTGAAGGCTTATTGCATCGGAAGAAGTAGCATAGTGGCTTTAAACTTTCCTTAGTGATATACCATCGGATTTACTTGGTTAATCGGTAGACTTCACGTCCTTAAATCGTCAACTATTTTTGTAAACCTAGACAATATTATTCACACAATAATTCTTCAACATAGTTGGTTCTCACGTTTGTGTTCATTTTGTCCATTAACACCACTTGGTTCCATGAGTATTTTAGAGAATATGCCTTTCATTATTCACATAGAAATGGCCCCCTTCTTACTCACGTAGGTGACTTCCATAAAGAGTATCCTGCAATACCCCACTTAGACATACCAAGATATAGATGTCATTAAAAGCATAACTTATCCTAATTTCGCAGGAGATGTGCACCGTCTCATCTTTGGAATGGATAGGATTAAATATCCTCCAGTTCTAACTGAATACAACGTAGTTCGGTTTACCCATTGAACCTAGATCTTATCATCTCTAGTCATCTAGGTTGGGTTACCACTATATTGATTCTTATTTATTTATAGGCTTTAGACCCATTCCTCTCGATGATCTTTCAACTTGCTCTCGGTTTAAACCTTTCGTTAGTGGATCCGATATATTATCTTTTGACTTTACATAATCAATTGATATAATTCCATTTGAGAGAAGTTGTCTAACGGTATTTTGTCGACGATGAATATGTCATGACTTTTCATTATACATGTCATTATGTGCCCTTCCAATCGTCGATTGGCTATCGCAATGTATACATATTGCGAGTACAGGTTTAGACCAATTTGGAACATCCTTTAAGAAATTTCGAATCCATTCAGTTTCTTCTCCAGCTTTGTCTAGTGCAATGAATTCAGATTCCATTGTCGATCTAGCAATGCACGTTTGTTTTAAGGATTTCCAAGATACGGCTTCACCTCTAAGGGTAAACACATACCCACTCGTAGACTTAGAGTCTTTTGTATCGGATATCCAATTTGCATAGTAATGTCCTTCAAGAAAGGCTGGATATTTTGAGTAGTGCAGTCCATAATTTTGAGTATATTTCAAAGAACCCAAAACTCACAATATTGCTTTCCATTGATCTCTCCCTGGATTACTAGTAAATCGACTTAGCTTACTTATTGAGTATGCTATGTCCGGTCGTGTACAGTTCATGATATATATTAAACTTCCGATAATACAAGAATATTCTAGTTGAGATATGCTTTCACCATTATTTCTTTCTAGATGTAAATTTACATCTACCGGTGTCTTGGTATGACTAATATCATACTTCTTGAATTTTTCAAGTACTTTCTCTATGTAATGAGATTGAGATAATATAAGTCCATACGATGTTTTAGAAATTTTAATTCCTAATATAACATCGGCGATTCCCAAATCTTTCATGTTAAATCAACTACTCAACATTTGTTTTGTAGTTTTGACAATTTCCAAGTTACTACCCATGATAAGAATATCATCAACATAGAGGCTTACAATGACATATCCATTTTGAATGTATTTAAAGTAAACACATTTATCGCATTCATTAATTTTGAAACTATTTGATAACATTGCATTATCAAATTTTTCATGCCATTGCTTAAGTACTTGTTTTAATCCATAAAGTGATTTAACAAGCTTACATACTTTTCCTTATTTTTCGAGAGCCTTGAACCTTTTAGGTTGCTCCCTATAAATTTCCTCATCTAGTTCACCGTTTAAGAACGCGGTTTTTACATCCATTTGATGTATTTAAATTCCATTAATAGTAGCTATTGCTATTAACATCCGAATGGACGTTATTCTTGTTACCGGTGAATATCAACTTCTTTTTGAAGATCCATTTATAATCTAACGGTTTTGAACCTGGTGGAAGATCCACTAGTTCCCATGTATGATTTTGTAATATGGATTCAATTTCACTAGTAATTGCTTCTTTCCAATTGGAAGCATCGGGTAAGGATATGACTTCTTTATACGATTGAGGTTCATTTTCTAGCAAATATGTTAGAAAATCCGGACCGAAAGAAGTCGAGGTTTTTTCTTTTTTACTACGTCTTGGTTCATCCTTTATTGATTCAATGGATTGATGAGTACCACTTGTAGTTGCTTAATTTGTCCTTTTAGAATGACCAGATTCTCGGGTCATGTTATACGGGAATTCATTTTCAAAAAATGAAGCGTCCCTCTATTTAATAACCATATTTACATGAATATCCAAAATCTCAAATTTACAAACTAGAAATCGATATGCACTGCTATTAGTAGCATAAATGATGAATACATAATCCACGGTTTTTTGCCCTATTCTTACCTTTTTAGGTTTAGGAACCATCACTTTGGCTAAGCACCCCCACACTCGTAAATATTTATAGGAAGGTCTTCGACCTTTCCATAATTCATAAGGTGTCTTGTGAGTCTTCTTGTGAGGTACTTTATTGAGAATGTAATTAGCAGAAAGTAAGTCTTCCCCCCACAAGTTTTGTGGAGCTCCTGAACTTAATAACATTGAGTTCATCATCTCTTTCAAAGTACGGTTTTTGCGTTCAGTAACACCATTCGATTGAGGAGAATAAGGAGCGGTTGTTTGATGAATAATACCATTTTCAGAACAAAATTCCTCAAATGGATATTCATATTCACCTCCTTTATCACTCCTAATAGCCTTTATCGTTTTTCTTAATTGATTCTCAACTTCATTTTTATATTGTTTGAATGTATTAATATCCTCATCTTTACTATGTAATAAATATACATAGCAATATTTTGTGCAATCGTTAATAAAGGGAATAAAATACTTTTTCCCGCCTCTAGTTTGAACAAATTTTAAATCGCAAATATCAGTGTGAATTAAATCTAAAGGTTTAGTTATCCTTTCAATAGAATGGAAAGGTAATCTAGCTAATTTAGATTCCACACAAATTTCACATTTATAATTTTTATCAATATTAAATTTTGGCAAAAATTCCAAGTTAATTAATCTACGCAATGTATCAAAATCAACATGTCCTAATCTAGCATGCCAAATATTAGATGACTCAATCAAGTAAGAAGAACCAACAATTTCATTCATTGAAACAAATGTTTTTGGGGTTATAGTAAGAATATTGATTTTAAAGAGCCCCTCATTTAGGTAGCCCTTTCCTACATACATGTCATTCTTTGAAAACACAAAGCGATCAAACACAAACACAAGATTGAAACCAATTTTAGTCAGGAGAGATCCATAAATCAGATTCTTTCGGATATCAGGCACGTGAAGAACATTGTTGAGAGTAAGTTCCTTTCCAGAAGTCATTTTTAGAGAAATATTTCCTTGTCCCACCACCTTAGAAGTGGAAGAATTTCCTATAAAGAGGTTCTCCTCATTTTCCAAAGGCTTATAGGTGGAGAATATCCATTTGTTTGCACAAATGTGTCGTGTGGCCCCAGTGTCCACCCACCATTCCTTGGTATTTCCAACCAAGTTCCATTCAGAGACCACGGTAGAAAGATTCATATCCGCCAAGTCATTGGCGATATTCTCACCCTCAGTTACATTTGCTTGAGGATTATTTCTATTTTGCTTCTTAGGATTACGACACTCGCTTGAGTGATGTCCAGGTTTACCACAGTTGTAGTATTTTCCTTTGAACTCCTTCTTGTTCTGTTTGGAAGTGCCTTCCCGATCATGCATTCGTTTGTTCTTCTTAGGACCTTTAACAACATGGACCTTTGTTTCCATTAGATTCTTTCCACTTTTCTTTTGAGACTCACGATTATCTTCTTTGATTCTCAGCCTGACCACCAACTCCTCCACATTCATCTCCTTTCTCTTGTGCTTAATGTAATTTTTGAATAAAGTCCAAGATGGTGGCAATTTTTCAACAATTGCAGCAACATGGAAAGTTTCACTAAGGGACATTCCTTCAGCATGAATGTCATGGAGGATCACTTGGAGTTCTTGCACTTGAGAGATCACTGGTTTAAAGTCAATCATTTTTAAGTCCAGAAAACGCCCGACGATAAATTTCTTCATTCCAGCATCTTCAGTTTTGTACTTCTTTTCCAAAGAATTCCACAATTCCTTGGATGTCTTGATCGTGCAGTAGACATGATACAATGTCTTGTCCAAGTAGACATGATACATAATACAATGTCTTGTCCAAGAATTTTAAACGGGAGAGGAAAACACGACATAATTTTTTTTTCGCCATAAAAAATACATCAAATTAAAACGTGACACAACACAAAATATTTGTTTTCTTAGCACAAACACAATCTAATTAAAAACAACACGATACGAAATCACATTTTTTTTACGTAACACGGATACGACCAAAATATAACGCGATTTTGTGTAGTGCCATGTCATGTCACTTATATTTGGATCGTAGTGTTACATAATGTTAAAAAAGATTATGTGTTATCTTTTATTGGGTTGTGTTCATGTTTGGTAATGAAAGTAAGATTTTATATCGTGTCACTATTGTTTGAGACATGTTCGTATTAAGTAAATTCTCAACTATCTTCAGTAATTATAATGGTTTAATTTAGTGGTAATAATTTTATAGGTGATAAGAAAACACGACACGATTTTATTGTTTAGCATAACTAAATACATCCAATTAAAATGTGACACGACACAAGATCATATTTTTTATAGCACGAACACAACATAAATAAAAATAACACAACCCGAAATCTTATTTTCTTACCTAACATGAATATGGCCAAAATAAAATGCGACACGACATACCCAACTCAACTCAACTCATTTGATAACTCGCCTTTTCGGCATATGTCATTGTAGAGTAAAGACGGTCAATCAAAAATCATTTTTGGTACTTACAAACACACTAAAATTGTATATTGACATGTAAGGGGTCAATATGTGCTTCTTAATGTTGACAAGAGCAAAGTGTAGACTATGTAATCCGATTTAAAACAATTTGGTAAAGGGATGATTTAATTATGAACTAAAATTTAAACTACACTAATAAATAAATAAAATGATAAAGTGAGCTAAAATGCGAGGAGTGAGTAAACGTGAGGTGATTCAAGGGATTAAAATTCACCGCTTAACTTATTCATTTTTATTACTTAGTTTATCTATTTGAAATACCCCAAAACATAAATAAATTCACAAATCAACTCTCATTGCAGTTGTAAAGTTACATATAGTCCGTCTAGAAGATTAGAATTTAAATTTCACCAACTCACAAAAACTAGATTTAAACATTTTCTAATAAATCACCCACTGGGAAAATTCAATAAAAGTATTTTAAATGATTAAAAATTACATTTTTATAATAGCGAAATTCAACCTATAATATTATTTAAAGATTTCCTATCTCTAGTTTAATTAATAAATAAATATTATATTATGAATTTGTGATTTTATCTTAAAAATAATAACCCTCGCTCAAGGCGTAAATATAAATTGTTAAATTTTAATAGTAATATTCAATGGGGCATAATAAATAAAAAAATTGAAAATAAAAATAATTAAGTTAAGGGTTTCATCTCACCCCTTTAATGGGGTATTTAGCCTCTTATTTTGGTATTATTACATATAAAATGTAATAACGACACAATAAAAGGCATACAAAATAAAATGGAATGAGAAAAAATAATTGAACCGAGTCTCCTTGAACTCAATAATAAGTTTTCAAACATGAACAATTGAGTGCAACCACAATTTTGAAATATTATAAAACTGAAAGAAATACCAAAACTCCAAAATTTATGCCTCACAATATATTCTGCCTCACTTAAGTCACAAAAAAATTATAAAAGAAGAAATAATTTTTTGATACAATCCACTCCTAAATCTACAACTAAAAATGGGCTCTAAAAATGGAGCTCCAAAGCTTCTCACTCTACACTGTCTGAATTCCTCTCCCCCTTTAGAAATGAAGAGATGGTCTTCTTTTCTCAGAGGCATGAAGCTAAGGGTACTGTAGATGATGGGTTTTGTCAAGGGTTAGTTCCGTTTGTAGTTGGGTTTGGAAAAAGGGTGTTAGAGGTAGCTCTTGGTATGGGAGGCATAGGGTCAAAGTGGGTTAAATTAGTTCCTGATTTTGGGGAGATAGCAGGTGGGTTAGGATTCATGGGTTGTGGTGGATATGGATTGAATCAAACCGGGTTGATGGATTCATGGTTTTGGGTCATGGCGGGTCAGATAAGGGGAATCTGGGTCACTGGGTTTGTGGCCAAAGATGGTCGGGTCCTAGGTGGATGTTGGGTGTAGAGCAGGTGGGTGGGTGGAGTTAAATCTCAGCCGGAGGTCTCGCTAGACCGCTCGCCGGTGATGGGTTCGGCTTCGGGTAGTAGGTATGAAGGTAGGAAATGGGGTGAGGTGTGACAACCAGCTCAAAATAATAACAGGTGGCCATCCCTATACTACATTAAAATAGGGATCCCAGATGGCTCAGTCTCAACATCAACTAACAATGCTAAATAATATAAGGCTAACTACCCGAAACTATTAAAAGCGGATTGCCAAAAAATTAAAACTTTTTATTTAACACCAAGATAAAATTAACCATGCAACCAATAACCAACAATACTACATCTAACTATGATGAGTGATCATACAAACTCTAACAATATAAAAGAGTGCAATATCATGTACAAAGTAAAATACCCGAATAAGCTGTCGGGTCACAGACAATACAATAATCTGAGAGAGAGAATATAAAAGTGTTAATCTACAACACTTGGGTATAAACTCGATATACAAACTGAATCCTAATCCGGATACACAAAAGATAGGAATCGACTAAAACAAAGTGTCGCAACAGTCCGCTACTGCCACAGCTCCACGAATACTGGATGGATAAACCTCAATGGCATCCTTGCGGAGGAACACCTAAAATAATACAATATATACATAGCAGGAGAACATATAAACGGGTCAGAGCCCGAGGTGAAAACATTTTATAGCAAGTGCATTAAAATGCATAATAATTATAAATGCATTATGACATGATTTAATGGAGTCGCACTCTCCATAATAACCCAACTAAAGCGCGCAACTAAACGTATGCATGTGATCTCCAAATAAATGCCCAAATCTAATTAGGCAAATAAATCGAACTAAATCCCAATATAAATATTCAATTAAAACCATCTAACTTATCTCTCAATCTACACTTATCTAAATTCCATCTAAATCATACTTTAATTCCAAATGTTATTGTTCTATTTTATTTGTTCACTTACTTAACATATAAGGTTTACATAAACATTTCTCTAATCCAACATATAATATACATAAACATTCTCTTTACTAGAATTTTTCACATTCTAGTTATACCATCAACATACATATAATTATATGTGAGTTATTAGCATCCAAGTGCTAAGGACTAAACTACTCCCAATTCTCAATACTTCACTCGTTTCGTGCGTGTGACATCTCGTAAACGAAATCCAAACAAGGAACCCCTCCATTACACTACTTCTGGCAGTATTGATTATCAAGATTACTTATTCCCTTAATGCATGATGCATGTAACCCAAATTCTTATTATTCCATTTTTAATTAATTTATTATTCCCAATTCTCAACAGTGCACGGTGTTTCGTGCGTGGGACGTCTCGCAAAGCAAAATTCAAACAAGGAACCCCCCGATACCCTTCTCCTTGGCACTGTCGATCATCGAGATATATACTATGTATAAATATGAGCATTACGGACTAACCTCTCCTCACTCCCAACATTACACTGCGTTTCGTGTGTGGGACGTCTCGCAAAGAGAAATCCAACAAGGAACCCCCCCCCCAATACACTACTCCTTGGCAATGTTGGTCGTGAGGTCCATTATGCCCTCGATACCCAAGTAACCAATCACATCTAAAATATAATAACCATCCACACGAGCTATAACTCGAGGACGCAGGTTCTCAATGCTATCATCTTCCAGTGCCCATCCACGTAGCATACTGGGGACCACCCGTAGGACTAAACGACACCTAGTTCGTGATCAACTCACACACACAGCATCCGGGAAGCGGTCATAGTTCCTAACCGACAAGTGAGAACGACACATACCCTCGACTTCTCACCCCCAAAATATAATGCAAATCACATATCAACACAATGGACGACTATGACCTGGGGAATATCCACACACTGCTCATCGAGCCAGGGTGCTCACCCTCATCGCGCAACTTCCCAATGATAGCAAGGAGTGGGTATGCTTCACTTATATATATATATATATATATCATCACATAAAATATACATACATCATCACATCATATAAAGATATACCATCATAAAAGGTATACCTATCACATTGTTTACATATTCGTATTACGCTCTTAGGCGTAGATGAAATAATATCATTATTTAGTATATTTCTCTCTTGATATACTAATTGTCGATTCTCACATATCATCCCCACTTAGTATATACTATACTATTTCTCACTTGAAGTTCTCGCATCACTTCTAGTTACGAATTGTCTCTCAATTCTATTTATGTTAAGGATATTTTCTATCCTAATGCACCTCAATTAGCATTTCTCGTTTATGTGAGGCATCTCCCAAATCAACCATCGTTAAGGATATTTCTATATCCGTATGCACATTCATTAGCCTTTAATTATTCTCAATCCATAGTGTGGTTCAATCAATTATATGAACCTTTAAAGTTATCCCATTAGGGATTTGATTCTAAAATCTCGTATCACTAAACACATTCTCACTCTCTCTTTTAGTTCCGTAATTCTTTCTAAATATAAATCTTAATGATAGTGGGCTTCCCCACTTAGTATATATGATATTCTATAATCTGTATTCCTCAAATTAAGTCCATATGACTCCAATTATTTCTTATAAGGGAAACCCCCTAAAATCTCCAAAACATACTTCATATAATTCCTATAGAGGTTCCCAATCGATAACCTCGAACGAAACAGAATGAAATTCTCCCTAAAAAACATTCCCCCAAAATGCCTTGTTTCCGAATCGATTCGGCTCTGCGAATCGATTCGGCCTCCAAGGCGAATTGATTCGGGTCATCAGACCTGGGATTCTGTCTCAGGCCGAATCGATTCAGCTGGGGTCCGAATCGATTCGGTCACTCAGACCTAGGAACCTGTAACTTTCCGAATCGATTCAGTAAGGGGCCGAATCGATTCGTCTTCTCAGAAGTCTAAAAATTGGATACTTTTTTTTCAAAGCCAAAAATTCCCAAAATTCATATATATCATCTTCTAACCATTTTTCTTCAACCCAAACATAATATCATCATCAAAAATCATTATCAAATTCAACCCAACTAATTTTATACCCTCAAAATCATTTATACCCTACAAATATAAGATTTCCCAAAAAGTTAGGTTTTAACAAACTAAACCTAAAACCCATAAATTTGATCCACAAATCATGAAATAAATGGTACACAACAGTTATTTAGCAAGTTTAATCACTTGCCTCAAGTTCGTAGGGTCTGATTCATCCTCGAGATCGCGTAATGGACAGAAATCCCACTTTGTCTTTCTTTCTCTTCTTCTTTCTATTTCTTTCTTTCTTTCTATTTATCTTTCTCCCTAAGGAGAATTATTTCTCCTGTAGGCTTAATAAGCCTTGTCTCCCAAGATACACAACTTTAAATGATAATACACACTTTAAATGACTCGGTAACTTTAATTCGAGCCAAACGAGCTTAAAATATTTCGAAACCTAAATAGACCCCAAGTATAGTCATTTCGACTTTCTTGACCCTTCCAGAAACAACTAAAACCTCAGAATTGCCATTCGAAACACTTTCTAACAACTTCAAATTTTGACCTCAAAGCCAATTTAATTATTCTCCCAAAAATGAATAAATTATCGTCTCTAAAGTCTCGGGTTGTTACAAACTTCCCCACTTACAAGAATTTTGTCCTCGAAATTTAGCTAAGCCTAATACTCTAATGCTCAACTAGTTCCTACTACACTCATCCTCACTAATCCTATACCAAAACCTCTAACTTCCCACGCCAAATTTATTTTAATTTAGTTTAAGTTTTATGAAACCAATTACAACTAGGGCGCCCACACACCCTTTTATTTGAGCTTTACTCGTACCAATCCTAATGAGGCTTCACTTGCCTCCAAAATTCCGTAATTCTAAAGATATATAGATTATACTAGCATATAAATAGTATGAGAATTTTGAATGGTCCAAAGAAATAACTCCTCTCAATTACTGACATTCGCTACCTTCATGTGGGGGAGGTCTCGTAAGCGAAATCCAAACAAGGAACCCTCCCAATACACTAATACGTAGTGACATCGGGGATTGAGAGTTTGTTAAATCCGGCCTAGAGTTTGAAAATATTTTGGTGTAAATCATTTTGATATGGCCCAAAGGCCTATAAAAATTTTAATTTTAAAAACAGTTTATATTAAAAAAAAAGTTTATGTCTTACGGTACATATATAAAATGCCTTATGCCCATAACACAAGGTCTTAACAATCATCATACATACAACAACATACAGCTCATAAAAATTAGCATAATTATGGGCTAAACTTTCCTGCGTCCCAATAATCCACAAATTCAAAACTCTTTTCAGAAATAATATCTTATATCACACTAATATATTGCCATTTAATAGGCTCTTCCATATCTGGAATACAACAATTATATAAGTCTTACATGACTATATAAAAATAAGTAGTTTTATCATTACTACTTAACACACAACAACAATTCTTATATACATAACAAGGTTCATATCTCTCTTCGAGCACATTACAAAATAATCTATTCTCTCAAAAATAATTTATACGAGCCTAACTTGCTCAAAATTCCTTTCCGGGTCATTCCATACATAGTAGGGTTATAGCACTACCCTCTCATAAATCTCTCCCATACAATATTCCAAAACTTCATATATTAATATTCCTATTCATAAAGGAAAGTAACTTACATCATCCATCTCTAGTCCGATCGCCGTTCCTCATCATTGGGATCCCACACAAAGTCCCCTGGTCTAAAATGACCTCGAAACTGTTGTAGGGGTTGCACTTACAAAACTTCATCAAAACGTGGTCCTTTACCTCTTTTAGGACAATCTCTCTTTCTATAACCTATTTCTTTACAAAAGAAACATCTACCTGTAAATCCTCTTGACCCACCTGGAGGAACAAAACGTCGTTGTGACTTTCTCTAATCCGACTTATACCCGCTGGTATTACTGGCACTCCATTCGCCAAACCTACTCGATGAACCCTAATCTCTAAGGTTCTTACCCTCTTGCGAACGAAGACAATATTCATTACACTTCAACAGTTCCGCATTCACTACCTCAACGGAAGTCATTAACATTAGGCCCTATAACAAATGTTGCCGAATTCTCTAATCTAAACCTCGAACAAACTTCGATATACACTTCTCTTTTCGTATTCACCTCATCAGGTACTAATTTCGCCCATCGAATAAATTCTTCTTCATATTCTGCCGCCGTTCTATTATCTTGAAACACATCCATCAATTCCCTCCTCATTTCCTTATGGATTGGGGAAGTAAAATATCTTCGATCAAAGAGTTCCCAAAAATCTTTTATAGGCAAAGTATCTCTCTGTTTAGATCTGGTGACAGACTCCCACCATTGGAGAGCTAGACCCGTTAACTTAAAGGTGACTAAAAATAGCTTTTGCACCTCACTACACTCAACCATACGGAGGTGTCTCTGCATACTATTCTTCCATCGACTTGCAGCCATTGCATCAACTCCGCCTGAAAACTCTGGAGGATTCCCCTTAATAAAATCTTCCTTCACTCTTTCCCACAAAGACAGTCCTAAATGGGTTTGGGCTGCTTGAATGGCAAATTGCTGTGCCATCATGGAAATGGCAGCAGTTACTGCGTGTGCCACAATATTGGCAACTTCATCTGTAGTCACATTCCTTTGAGGCATTTGGGGTTCCACACACTTAGCCCCTTTATTTGCCCTGACTGAACGACTTCCCTCCGGTGGCATATGAAACAAGAATAAGTGTATCAGAACGCCTTTCAAATGTTTTCTTAGTACAGAAGAAATATGGACGTATGAATACAATAGTCCTAATAATAAGGCTATACGTCAAGAACGCTTACGTAAGATCATAGTAACCCGCACAGATCCTAAAGACACTAGAACCTGATGCTCTGATACCATCGGTGATAACCCGCTCAAAATAATAACAGGTGGCCATCCCTATAGTACATTAAAACAGGTATCCCAGATGGCTTAGTCTAAACATCAACTGACAATGCTAAGTAATATAAGACTAACTACCCCAAACTATTAAAAATGGATTGCCAAAAATTTAAAACTTTTTATTTAACACCAAGATAAAATTAACCATGCAACCAATAGCCAACAATACTACATCTAATTATGATGAGTGATCATACAAACTCTAACAATATAAAAGAGTGCAATATCATGTACAAAGTAAAATACACGAATATGATGTCGGGTCATAGACAATACAATAATCTGAGAGAGAGAATATAAAAGTGTTAATCCACAACACTTGGGTATAAACTCGATATATAAACTGAATCCTAATCTAGATACACAAAAGATAGGAATTGACTAAAACAAATTTCTGCAACAGTCCGCTACTGCCACAGCTCCACGAATACTGGATGGATAAACCTCAATGGCATCCTTGTGGAGGAACACCTAAAATAATACAATATATACATAGCAAAAGAACATATAAACGGGTCAGATCCCGAGGTGAAAACATTTTATATCAAGTGCATTAAAATGCATAATAATTATAAATGCATTATGACATGATTTAACGGAGTCGCAATCTCCATAATAATCCAACTCACCTCTCAACTAAAGCGCGCAACTAAACGTATGCACGCGATCTCCAAATAAATGCCCAAATCTAATTAGGAAAATAAATCGAACTAAATCCCAATATAAATATTCAATTAAAACCATCTAACTTATCTCTCAATCTACACTTATCTAAATTCCATCTAAATCATACTTTAATTCCAAATGTTATTATTCTATTTTATTTGTTCACTTACTTAAGATATAAGGTTTACATAAATATTTTTCTAATCCAACATACAATATACATAAACATTCTCTTTACTAGAATTTCTCATATTCAAGTTATACCATCAACATATATATAATTATATGTGAGTCATTAGCATCCAAGTACTAAGCACTAAACTACTCCCAATTCTCAATATTGCACCGCGTTTCGTGCATGGGACGTCTCGCAAAGCGAAATCCAAAAATGGAACCCCCCCCCCCCCCCCCATTACACGACTTCTGGCAGTATTGATTATCAAGATTCATTATACCCTTAATGCATGATGCATGCAACCCAAATTCCTATTATTCCATTTTTAATTAATTTATTATTCCCAATTTTCAACAGTGCACAGTGTTTCGTGCGTGGGACGTCTCACAAAGCGAAATCCAAATAAGGAACCCCCCGATACACTACTCCTTGGCACTGTCGATCGTCGAGATATATACTATATATAAATATGAGCATTAAGGACTAACCTCTCCTCACTCTCAACATTACACTGTGCTTCGTGCATGGGACGTCTCGCAAAGCAAAATCCAAACAAGGAACCCCCCCAATACACTACTCCTTGGTAATGTTGGTCGTGAGGTCCATTATGCCCTTGGTACCCAAGTAACCAATCACATCAACAATATAATAACCATCCACACGAGCTATAACTCAAGGACGCAGATTCTTAATGATATCCTCTTCCAGTGCCCATCCATGTAGCATACTGGGGACCACCCGTAGGACTAAACGACACCTACTTCGTGATCAACTCACACACAACGTCCGGGAAGCGGTCATAGTTCCTAACCGAAAAGTGAGAACGACACATACCCTCGACTTTTCACCCCCAAAATATAATGCAAATCACATATCAACACAATGGATGAGTATAACCTGGGGAATATCCACACACTGCTCATCGAGCCAGGGTGCTCACCCTCATCGCGCAACTTCCCAATGATAGCAAGGAGGGGGTATTCTTCACTTATATATATATATATATATATATCATCACATAAGATATACATACATCATCACATCATATAAAGGTATACCATCATATAAGGTATACCTATCACATTGTTTACATATTCGTATTACGCTCTTAGGCGTAGATGAAATAATATCATTATTTAGTATATTTCTCTCTTGATATACTAATTGTCGATTCTCACATATCATCCCCACTTAGTATATACTATACTATTTCTCACTTGTAGTTCTCGCATCACTTCTAGTTATGAATTGTCTCTTAATTCTATTTATGTTAAGGATATTTTCTATCCTAATGCACCTCGATTAGCATTTCTCGTTTATGTGAGACATCTCCCAAATCAACCATCGTTAATAATATTTCTATATCCGCATGCACAATCATTAACATTTAATTATTCTCAATCCATAGTGTGGTTCAATCAATTATATGAACCTTTAAAGTTATACCATTAGGGATTTGATTCTAAAATCTCGTACACTAAACGCATTCTCACTCTCTCTTTTAGTTTCGTAATTATTTTTAAATAGAAATCGCAATGATAGTGGGCTTCCCCACTTAGTATATACGATATTCTCTAATCTGTATTCCTCAAATTAAGTCAATATGACTCCAATTATTTCTTATAAGGGAAACCCCCTAAAATCTCCAAAACATACTTCATATAATTCCTATAGAGGTTCCCAATCGATAACATCGAATGAAATGGAATGAAATTCTCCTTAGAAAACATTCCTCCAAAATGCCCTGTTTCCGTTGCGAATCGATTCAGCCTCTAAGGCAAATCGATTCAGGTCATCAGACCTGGGATTCTATCTCAGGCCAAATCGATTTAGCTGGGGTCCGAATCGATTCGGTCACTCAGACCTGGGCACCTGCAACTTTCCGAATCGATTCGGCTTCTTAGAAGTCTCGAAAATGGCTATTTTTTTTCGAAGCCAAAAATTCCCAAAATTCATATATATCATCTTTTAACCATTTTTCTTCAACCCAAACATAATATCATCATCAAAACTCATTATCAAATTCAATCCAACTAATTTTATACCCTCAAAATCATTTATACCCTACAAATCTAAGATTTTCCCAAAAGTTAGGTTTTAACAAACTAAACCTAAAACCCATAAATTTGATCCACAAATCATGAAATAAATGGTACACAACAATTACTTAGCAAGTTTAATCACTTGCCTCAAGTTCGTAGGATCTGATTCATCCTCGAGATCACGTAATGGCCTAAAATCCCACTCTCTTTCTTTCTCTTCTTCTTTCTATTTCTCTTTCTCTCTAAGGAGAATTGTTTCTCCCGTAGGCTTAATAAGCCTTGTCTCCCAAGATACACAACTTTAAATGATAATACACACTTTAAATGACACGGTAACTTTAATTCGAGCCAAACGAGCTTAAAATATTTCAAAACCTAAATAGATCCCAAGTACTGTCATTTCGACTTTCTCAACCCTTCCGGAAACAACTACAACCTCAGAATTTCCATTCGAAACACTTTATAACAACTTCAAATTTTGACCTCAAAGCCAATTTAATTATTCTCCAATAAAATAATATTTATTTCTCCCAAAAATGAATAAATTATCGTCTCTAATGTCTCGGGTTGTTACATGAGGTTTATCACCCCGTATTTTTATTATGTTAAATAATTATGGGATTAATTATTATTGTTGGATTAATTAAATTAAAAATGTGAGAATTAATTGTTAACTAACCACGATTTAAAAATAAATAATAACTAGCGTGACAAGGGTTAATACTTATTGTTGAGAATTATGTAATATTACTGTGTGAATACGTAATACGGAATTATGAAGTTTTATAAATTATCGAGAGTGAAAAAATATGACAGTCTGGTACATTAAGTCAGGACGCGCGTGTGAGTCGTGTCGGGACTAATTTAATGGATTAAAGAAGTAAATTATTTTTAAGTAACTCGTATGGTAATTTATAGTGATCCATTGAGTCTAAAAGAGTCAAGATAGTCATAAAACTCTACTCGAGTATTTTATTTGGACTCCGGGATGTTTTTAGGCCTAACCGGCACCCCGTAGGGATATTTTTGTCCTTTGAATTTTTGGAAAAATATTGTGGACGAAAATTAGGAAATTAAATATAGAGGTACGTGGGTTAGAGGGGAGTTATCAATTCTAAACCTACGAGTGAGAAAAGAGAAAGGCACAGAGGAAGGAAGAAGAAGCCATAGGAGTTCTTAGTGTATAACTCAAGAGACACACACCAAAAATCCCGCCAAAGTGTAGATCGTGAGACGAGGAACACACCTATACCAACATCACCAGGAGATCAGACCTTAGAAATCGAGGCAAGTGTTTAATCCTTGAAAAATTGTAGCAACAATCATGTTCATGTTAGTGTAGATATACAATACCCATTTACGATTCATAAATTTTGATGAAATTTGGAGAACTAAGGACATTAATCAAAATTTGGTAACTAATTAGGATGAATCACTCATGTAGATATGTTAGAGATCTCAAATTGATGATTATTTATGATGGGCGAAATTGATTTTTATGTTCTGGTACATAAATTTGATGAACTAGGGTTTTGAACTGTTAAATTGGGGATTTTGGATTTTATAACTCATTTATGATGATTTAAAGTTTCAATGTTAGGGGAAATCATTTATACATGTTGGCGCATTAATTAGGATTGATATTTTGGTGTTTGGATTGAGAAATTTAGAGGTTTTAGGACTGAAATTATGAGGAAGACGAAGCCGTAACAGGAAAACGTAACAAGTCTGGCCAAACCAGAGAAAAGATCCATCTCGTTCGAACAAGATGGAGTCTAGTTCGAACGAGAAGCAAAGTCGTTCAAATGACCTGCTGATTCGTTCGAACGACAGGTCCCAGAAAAACCCAAAAATTTATGTTTTTCCCAAATTGTGTTATATAGTTAGTTGAGTGAGGAAAACTTCCATTTACTAATATTATCTTAGTGCAGAATTATTTGGTAAGCATTCCTAGGATAATACCTTAATGATTTGGATAGGGAAATTAAAGCATTCCTAGGATAATACCCTAAGGATTTGGATAGGTGAATTAACTTTGGGAATTTCGAAAGTGTGAATAATCGAGTAATTGCATAATAAGTAGTAATGAGAAGGATAATATGTGTAGAAATGTATGTATGGGTTGGGTGATTACCTGGACTTTAATAGAAGGTGGGAGTGCCTATTATTTTATTATTATTATTATTATTATTATTATTATTATTATTATTATTATTATTATTATTATTATTATTATTATTATTATTATTGTGTGTATAGCATACCTACGCTACTTGCTTATTGTGTGTATAGCATACCTACGCTACTTGCTATCGAGAGGAGGTTATCGTGTAGTGTACAGTCTTATCCTGGGTGGCCCAATGGGGGGATATTTTACTTGTACCTAAAGCATATGAACTTGGATACGTGCTATCTGAGACGTAGGATAGTTTCGACGGCTGAATGGGAGCATAGGTATGTGCGTAACCCAATATTTGTGTTATGAGATTTATGGGTCGTGATAGATGCCGAACCAATAATCCTTTACGCAGTGAGTGGTCCTAGCCAAGGGTTGCAGGATTTGTATATATATATATATACATATACACTTGTGAATGATTTTAATGGGTGGAACTAGTAAATTTATAAATGTTGGTAAGAAAAGTAATTTCAGTGGGTAAAAGAATTACTATTAGAATAATGAATGTAATATATGGTTAATTGGAATAAATAATCTTATTAGCGTATGGTATGCGCGATACGGGTTACTCCTTTGAGATATATGGAAACATTAACGATAACTAGGTTAGGATAGATGTACGTTGGGCGTGCACAATATTGGAGACGTGAGAATCTCATGTGAGAGTTTGAAACTAATATGCACATAGTAATTGCATCTTTGAAGTTTTAAATACTTGCTAAAATAAATATTTTTACAACTCGGGCTCTGACCCGTTTCTTGTTATTCTTTTATTTTTTGATATATATATATATATATATTATATCATGTGCCCAGCCACAGGGTTACCACTGGCTATAAACGTGTGGATCATTTAGCAAGCTGCAATGGTGAAAGTTGCAGGCCTTTGCTCTTAGACGCTTCTTTCAGTTCTTTCCCCTCTATTTAGACATTTAATTTAGGGAATGTTATGCCCCTTTCCCAGTCATTTAGTAGAGATCGTACTCGGTTCATTTTAGTATTTTATTTATATTATACTTGAGGATATTATGGTTTATTGGTTTGTGACTTTGAACTGGAATGTTTTATCCAGTTCGATTTATGTCAGTATTTGATTCATGTCCAATATTTATTTTATTCTTGTGGAATGTGAATACCTTATATTTTAAAGAATGGAAATTGTTAATGGATTAATTGGGTATAATTAAATGGGAAAATGTTTTGATACTTAGTTTAATTATTTATTACGTGATTAATAATAAAAATATTATTTTTCGACAGTGATGCTAAGAATGAACCAATCGGACACTTTAATTTAATTTAATAAAGGACTGATCACCCGGCATTTAATTAGGTCGGGTATCACACGAGGTTTGGTGGAGATGGGTAAGTTCTTGGTTATGGAGGATTAGAGAGAGGTTTAGAGGTGGGAGGAAGAAGATTATGCTGATGGGGGAGAGAGAAATAAGGTTAAAGAAAATCTGATTTGTTCTTTTGAATTTTGGGGTTCATTAGGTGTGTGTGAGTGTAGGGCTATAGGGTGTGAATGAATGTGTGTGTTTAATTTATACCTAAAAAATTAATATAAAACCACTTAAAAACATAAAATCAATAAAATTAAATAAAATCTATTAAAATTAAATTCCTAATCTATTAACAAAAAGACTCAAAATAAAATAAAAATAAAAATAATAAAACTAACCTAGTAAAATTAAAAACAAATAAGATAAAATAAAATAATAATAAAACTAACCTAAAAAAATAAAAAATAAAAAATAAAAATAAATAATAAAATAATAATAAAACGCACATCTATTATATTTTCATAAAAATATAAAAACACACGAACTTAGATTAAAAGTACACGGACCCTTATATTTACAACTATATGCACACAAATAAAAAATTCTAAAAAATTATACACCACTAATAAACTTCCTTTTCGTTTCAGATGCCTCTGAGATGTGCACCCTGAGACAGAAATGCCCAGGCCGAGCAGCCAATAACTCTGTCTCAAGGGATGATGAATGCAATCGAGGTAGCCGCTGTTGTTGCTCAGGCGGTAAATGCCGCATTGGCGGTAGTGTAGCAGGCTCCACCCCAGATTCAAGCAGTAGCGCCAGTACCAGCACAGCTTCCATCTGAATGGGAGCGGGTTAGGGATGCCTTCCAGAAGGCGCATCCCCCGGAGTTCTCGGGTAGTTCGAATATCATAGTCGTCAGCCAATGGAAGAAAGATATCCAGAGGCATCTGTGCATGTATGAGTGCATGACGTACAGAGACAGCGGTTGGCTTCCTTTAAGCTAGTGGGGGCCGATTTGTAGTGGTAGGAGTCCACCACCACCTTAGAGGATAGGGACATCACCACGATTCAGTCGTTCTGGGCACGGCTTGATCGCAAATACTTCCCATCCGCCGTGTAGACTGAGATGAGGCGGAAGTTATTGAATTTGAAATAAGAGAATATGACTGTTGCTGAGTACGAGGAGGAGTTTACTAGACTTCTTACTATAGTGACAGATGAGGCACCCACAGAGGGGAAGAAGATACTTATATTTGTGGATGGATTGTCCTGGAGGATCTGCCAGAAACTCATAGGTAATATATCACTGAGTACCTACACGGATGTACTCAACGCTACATTGTTACACTGTCAGGATCACCGCTTCCATATGCAGGGAAGCAAGCGATCAGGAGAGTCCATCCAGCAGGGAAGGGAAGGACAGGGGCCAGTAGTACTGGTGGGGCACCAGCAGCCCAGGGGCAAACTTATCACAGTGAGCAGAGTTCCCATCAAGGGGACCTTGCGAAGCAGTTCCGATCAGGTGAATCCAGACATGGATTTGGGGGATTTAGGCAAGGCCCACAGGTCCAGTCTAATCAACAGGGTCAACAAGACCAACACCGTCAGTAGTAGGGACAGTAGTAGGGCAAACAACATTTTCAGCAGGGCCAGTGGTGAGGTGGTAACGGCCAACAGGGTCGTGGTTAGCAGGGACAGAGTGGAGGTAACTTAAGGGGCCGATGTTTCGAATGTGGAAAGAATGGCCATAGGCGCCAGGATTGTCCAGAGGGAGATAGGGCCCCACAACAGCAGGGTTCCCGTAATGAGCCACATAGGCCACTTTTTCCAACCGCCCTCCCAGCGTCAGCTCAGGTACCAGCCCTACCAACCATCCCAGCAGCTCTAGTACAGCAGGGGAAGTTATAGTACGGACGTGTCTACAACATCCACTAGGCGGCAGCTCCTCAGGCACCACCCGCGATTGAGGGTATATTTCCTATCCATGGCATTATGGACCGGGTTTTATTTGATACTGGGGCGACCCACTATTTTATATCTACTCATTTTGCAAAGGCCTTAGGATTATTAGCCACAGTAGAGAGCACTGTGACATGCGTAGACTCACCACTGGGGAATGGATCGTTGATTTTCTTTATATGCCGGGGTGTGGGAGTAGAGATTGGTAGCTTGATTTTACCAGCAGACATGTTAGTCTTAGAGATGCATGAGCACGATGTTATTATTGGCATGGACTGGCTCGTCGCATACAAAGCCATGATAGATTGTTTCGGTGGGAGTATTATCTTTGCCATTTCGAGGCAGGAGATGTTTTTGGTGGTGATGCCTCTCCCAGAGGGAGTCTCTTCCGCTCATTTGTATTACATAGAGGAGGATACCTCTAACCAGGTTATGATTCCCTTAGATTCGATCTTAGTCTTTCGTGAATATTTCGATGTATTTCAGGAGATACCAAGCCTACCCCCCAATCGAGAGATAGATTTTTCCATATACTTAATGCCTGATACTCTACCGATAGCACGTGCCCCGTACCGTATGGCTCCAGTGGAAATGAGGGAGTTACGGGATCAGATAGAGAAACTGTTAGGTCAGTGCTTCATTCGTAGGAGCACATCACCTTGGGGCGCTCCAGTTTTATTTGTGAAGAATAGAGATGGTTCATTGAGGTTATGTGTGGATTACTGGGAGCTGAACAAGGTCACGATACGGAACAAATATCTATTGCCTCGAATTGATGACCTATTCGACCAGCAGAGAGGAGCAACCTTCTTTTCGAAGATAGATTTGAGATCAGGATACCATCAGCTATGGATTAGGGAGAAGTATGTGTCAAAGAGTGCTTTCTTGACGAGATATGGGTCCTATGAGTTCCGATTCATGCCGTTTGGGCTGACAAATGCTCATGCCGTATTCATGGACTTGATGAACCAATTGTTCAAAGAGTTCTTGGATCAGTTTGTCATCGTCTTTATAGATGATATCCTGATATATTCCCACACTAAGGATGAGCATGCTGAGCACTTGAGGCAGATTCTTCAGACTCTATGAGAGCATCAGTTGTATGCTAAGTATGAAAAGTACGGATTCTGGTTACGGGAGGTGCAGTTTTTAGGGCATGTTGTGTCAGAATTAGGGATATCGGTTGACCCGAGCAAAGTGTCGGCAGTGAGGGAGTGGGGACAACCCACAACACCGATGGAAGTGCGTAGTTTCTTGGGGTTAGCCGAGTACTACAGGAGATTCATCCGAGGTTTCTAAAAAATAGCGGGTCCACTTACAATTCTAACTCGCAAGGGGGTACCGTATGTTTGGGACAATGCTTTTCAATTGGCTTTCGATAAGCTGAAAGATAAGCTGACTTTAGCACCATTTATTGCTTTACCCAAGCCGGGAGTGGAGTATCCGGTTTACACCAACGCCTCTTTATGGGGACTCGAGGGATCACTTCAGCAGGAGGAGAAGGATATTGCTTTTGCCTCCCGCAAGCTTAAGCCGCACGAAAGAAATTACCCCACCCACGACCTAGAGCTAGCAGCGATCATTTTTGCATTGAGGATATGGAGACATTATCTATTGGGGGAGAAGTTTCACTTATTCACAGATCACAAGTCACTGCAGTACCTGTTCACTCAGCGAGATTTGAATATGCATCAGCACAGATGGTTAGAGTTTGTGAAAGACTACCAATTCAAAATTTAGTACCATCCGAGAAAGGCTAACGTGGTTGCTGATGCGTTGAGCCGTAGACCAGTAGGCGACGTAGCGGACGTCTGGAAAGCGAAGTGGAAAGAGTTGGGTTACCAGGACACTGTAGCCCATTCCTTTATATCTGTCATGACAGTCACACCCGAGATTGTTATGAGGTTGTACAGGCACAGTCAACGAACTCTTTTTGTCAGGAGCAGGTTGTACATCTCTTAGCTGAGGGCGCGGAGTCCTATATAGTAAGTTCCGATGGAGGTTTGAGGTTTAATGGGAGATTGTGGTTCCAGAAGGAGAAGACTTACGTCATGCAGTGATGACACAGTCTCACGGGTCCAGATTTGCGGTACATCCCAGAGGAGATAAGATGTACCAGGATATGAGGCGGTAGTGCTGGTGGAGTGGGATGAAGAAGGACATTGTTGAGTTTGTGTCCAAGTATTCTACTTGCTAGATCATAAAGGTAGACCACCAGAGACCGTCAGGGTTGCTTTAGACATTGGAGATACCTATATGGAAGTGGGAGAGTATTTCCATGGACTTCATTACTGGGCTGCCTACATCACAGTGGGGTCACGACTCCATCTAGGTGATCGTGGACCGTTTGACCAAGGTGGCTCATTTTTTGCCAGTACGGACAGAATATACCACGAGACAGTATGATTAGTTGTTCATTGTTGAGATTGTTAGGCTACATGGAGTGCCCCTGGATATTATGTCGAATAAAGACAAGATTTTTGTGTCGTGTTTCTGGTAGAGCTTTCAGGAGCCCATGGGTACAGAGATGAGACTGAATTCAGCTTATCACCCACAGACGTATGGACAAACAGAGAGTACTGATCAGATGTTGGAAGATATGCTACGCATGTGTGTCCTTGATTTTAGAGGAGGATGGGAGCCGCATCTTCCACTAGTGGAGTTTGCTTAAATAACTCCTATCAGTTCATAATCGGCATGGCTCCATTTGAGGCATTGTATGGTAGGCCTTGTCGTTCTCCAACTTATTGGCTAGAGGTGGGGGACAAGAAGTTGCTTGGACCAGCAGTAATTCAGGAGACCTCATCTAGGATTAAGCTTATCAGGAGTAGCATTCGAGTAGCCCAGGACAAGCAGAAAATCTACGCCGATGCAAATAGGTCTTTACGAGAATTTAATGTGGGGGACCAAGTATTACTGCTCGTGTCTCCTATGAGAGGAGTGATGAGGCTTGGGAAGAAGGGGAAGTTAGCCCCAAGGTACGTGGAACCATTTTGCATTATCGAGAAGATTGGGTCGGTAGCATACAGATTGGGGCTGCCAGAGCACTTGCGCCGCATTCACGAAGTATTTCACATTTCATCATTGAGACGATACCTTCGGGATGATATGGCCCACACCCACATCGCGATAGAGGAGATTGACTTACAGCCCGACAGCTCTTACGAGGATAGACCAGTGGCTATCCTAGACCATAGCGAAAGAAGATTGAGGTCGAAGGTAATTCCACATGTATGGGTCCAGTGGGAGCATCATAACGTGGAGGAATCCACTTGGGAGCGTGAGGCAGACATGTGCGAGAAATACCCAGAGTTATTCTTACCATGTATGCCTTATTTTCTGAATTTCGGGACGAAATTCCATTATTAGGGGGGAATTATATAATATCCCGTATTTTTATGACTTTTAGATTTGGGGATTTATTAAATTTAATTTGAGATATTAATTTAATATTAATCTGGAAATTATTTTAAATATTTACTAGCGTGATAAGAGTTAGTAATTTTGTTGAATATTACTTATTGGGTAAAGTTATATGTATAATCGTATTTATTGAAATTATCACGAGTATATATAATTTGAAAATTGTGGAAATTAAATCGGGACGCGCCTGTGTCGTGTCGGGATTAAATTAGTATTATTAAAAGTGAATAAATTATAAGCCGCCTACATGGTCATTTCAAGTGCGCCAATGGGTCCGGAAGGGTCGAGATAGTCCAAATAATGTACCCGGTGGGTTTAGTTTGGGACTCGTGGCTTTTTCAGGCCTAATTAACATCTCAGGAGGGCGTTTTGGACATTTCGTATTTTTGGGCAATTAAACCCACGAATTTCCCAAGATTATATCAGCTTCTAGGAGTTGTCATCTAGGGTTAACAAAAGCAAAACCAAAGAACGAACATTGGAGAAGAAGTGGGAAAGCTTTCCAAGGAGTTCAGGGCCAAAAACTCCAACGTTTGCACCGCCACCACCGCCAAATCGTAGATTGCGTGACGGGAAACACAACCACACAACTTTCTTCCACAAATCAGAAACTAAATTTCCAGGCAAGTATCTACCATATTTTATTTTTATTTAATGTCTCAATTATGTTAGTCTAGGGTTGTGTAGGACTTGTTTCATGAAAGAAATTGTAGTTTGGAGAGTAGAATTCACATGTCGTAGAAGAAGTAATCATATTCTGGACAACTAATTTGTATGTAGAGGATACGCCACGAAATTTCATGGATTTAGAAGTAGAAAATCTGGAAAAGAATTGGAAGAATTGAAATTTAAAGAAGAGATTAGGGTTCTTGAAGTCCATGTAGATTTTACCCCTTTAAATTGTTATACATGATGGGAACTCACATATTTTTACGTAGAAAATCATATATTTGGGTATATGGTACATGCAATATCATTTGTTGGGAGTTTGGGAATCATATATGGAGATTTGGTTGAGGTTGGAGATGGATTTTCGTAAGTGGGTTAATGTAGTTTTCGCCATAACTGCTTGATCGATCTATCGACCCAAGAACATCTATGGATCGATGATCGATTGATCGACCCCCTTCCATCGATCAATCGACCCCTCCTGGAAAACTGTATATTCCTCTTATTATGGTTTATTCCGATTAAATGCGTAGTAACCCTGGGGTATTATTGTTAGAACATTTTGGGATATAAATAGGACTAGTAGGATTTTAGTAAGCTCCAATAAGTGAGAATTTAATGTAAGATGAAATTAAGGGTTAATGGGGAACTGATCTACACATATTAAATTATGCGAACGTTTAAATAAAATATTGAGACTCGTTAGGAAGTGAGACTAGAAAGTAAGTGAGAGTACCTACTGAAATTACACTTAGGGAGATGGAATACTTCGAGAGATATGAAATAAGTATGGAATAACCTATAAATGAAAATAAAAGAGACGAGTCTGTTATACGGGATAAACGAGTAGAATGTATTAAGAACGGATAATTATAATTATGGGTCGTGGGTACACCTAATTGAGAAATTTGAATGCTGATATATATATATATATATATATATATAACTGCGTGATTGTGCATATATTATATATACATGTGTGTAAAAATCATACCCGAGCTACTTGCTATCACGGGGGGTTTTGGCACCGAGACAGTCTTATCTCGATTTGGCCATTATGGGGATAACGACTTGTACCCTAGAACATAGGATTCCTTGATACAGACTATTTGATTGATAGTCCAACAGTCCTAAGAGACGTGAAGGTATGTGCTGACCTCTTAGTGACTTGGAACTATGCTTCGCCTCCATTTGTTTATGTTTTGTGTTAATACAGTTCGAGCGTGATTCCAAACTCGTATTTCCCTTAGTACGAGTGATACGGGGACTTGATAGCAAAGTATGCTAGAACCATATAGCTTATGTGGGGTGACAATAGTATATATATATTATATGAGTGGCTAATATAGATATGTATACTTAAGCATGGGAACGTTTTATTGTGCATAAAAGTAGTTAAGTAATGAATAAATACTCCGATTCTATTTTTTAAGTGTTTGAGAATTTTGTGAAAACACTGGAATATTTTAAAATGAAATGAGATAGATATGAGAACTTTAATTTCAGTAATTAATTATCCTAGCCATACTAATTGTCGGTATGAAACCTCATGGGAAAGTTAAGTTAAAATAAACTTTTGGGATTAATAGTGCGGTAGGCGTGCACACTAGATGAGAGGTGAGAATTTCTCAAGAGAGTGTAACATACTAACATGGTTGTTACATTAGCCGGTAAACATTTTAAATACTTGCTAAACTAAATTTAAATTGTTTTACAATCGGGCTCTGACCCGTTTCCTGTTATCTTTTCTCTCTTGTATATATATATATATATATATATATATATATATATATATATATATATATATATATATATATATATATATATTACAGGTGCCTAGCCACAGGGACGTCATGCTTAGGTTCTTTGGACCGGACGTGCTACAGCTTATGTGGGAGTTGTAGGCCTTTTTTTAGACGACCTCGTTATTGATTCCACTCTTATTTGAGTTCTAATTAGTTGGGCATGTGTCGCCCGTTTCCTTATTCCGTTGGACTTGTCAGAGATTATGTTCATTTATCTTTAGTATTTTTACTCTTTGGGATTTGATTACTGTCAGGATGGTTTTTCCTTTGTAGTTTTAAAGTTGGTATTGGTTTATCTGAATGGTTAAATTCATGGGTGTTTATTTTCAGTCTTAATAATTGTGTGATTCTTAAACTGATACTTATTGAAGGTTTTTATAATTGGATTTAATAAAAGGAAATAATACTTTAAATGATTTTGACCCTTAGCTTAATTAATTAGGGTGTTTCAATTGAAAATTTTATTTTACGACAGTAATGCTAAGAATGAACCAACCGTTCACCTTGATTATAATTTAATAAAGCACCGATCACCCGGTATTTTAGGAGGAGTGTCTCACTGCTGAGCCATTATAGGATCCGATTGATCCCTCATCCATGTTTGAGTCTGATTCGTCCACCTCAGACCCTATGTCTGTAGATTCATTCCATGAGGCAATGGATTTCTCTATTAGGAAAGATCAGATCCCTGATCAGGCCGAGGTCCAAAGTCTCGCCTCGTCCCACAACGGTTCCAACACTTTACGGACTTCTTCTGATGTTGAAGTTGTGGGGCCGAGTGTGGATATTCCACCACCTATTGATGATATTCCTCTGTCGGTCGCCACAGGGGCTGAGTTCACTCAAAGGTTCCCCGGAGGAGTTCCTACACCTGCCGAGGCCGATGTTACTAGGAATGAGGATGACGGTCATGAGAGTGACGTTGATACCTCAGAGGCAGCCGAGATAGAGAGTACTGTCACTGAGTTTGACCTGTTAGCCTTTAGGCACCTTTATTCCATAGGTCCTTCTATCAAACTTAGGAGACCTCTGAGGGATGAGAGGGCCTTTGGTGGCCGAGATGGGGAAATCTGCGTATATGATCAGATGTTTAAGTTAGGATTTCGTCTCCCCATCCATCCAATAATTAGAGCCATAGTATCTCATATTAACCTGGACCCTTCCCAATTATCTCCCAATGCCTGGAGGGTGATGATTGGAGCCATTGTCCTATACAGGGCAGTCCATCATTCAGACGTTCCTGTCAGGGTCTTCACAGGGTGCTATGTACCATCCTCTATTAGGAACCATCCGAGTTACTACCATTTCCTGGCTAGGAAGTATGATAAGAAGATGTTGAAGGTTACCCAAACCTCAAATTATAACTGGAAATCGCGATACTTATTTATCTCTGAGGCACGGGAATTTGTCACTTGTGCCCCCTCTTCATCTCTAGAGCCGAGGACCCCTCTGAGGTGGGGAAAATTGTCTTTGGCTGCCAACGTTGACCTTGGTTAAGCCAGGATAACCTATAAAAGGTCAAAGACATTCAAGATCAGGGGAGCTTGGTTGGCTGGTCAAGTACAAGCATTTAATGACCCCCTAATACCTCTCTGAGACGTGCTTGGGGGGAAGTCCTTTAGTCGATCTTCGTAAGTGTTTATTTTGCTAAGTTGTACCTCTGATATTTAATGTCTCTGATTCACTAACTCAGATATATTTTTTACAGAACGCCCAAAAGGTATCTTAGATGACTTATGGGAGATGTCTGCACCAAGTCTTATCAAGTTGGTGAAAAAAGATGGGCTCAATGCACCTCATCCTCCCCAATCAAAGTATAACGTCGGCACTTCTAAGGCTGATGCTATAAAGAAGAGGAAATCCACCGATGTTTCCCCTGAGTATCAGAGATAGAGCAAAGCTCAAAAGGGTGATAGCGCCATCCCCATCTCGTCTGATGATGCACTGGTTGCTCGTCTAGAGCAGTTGAAGATCAGTGACAGCCTGACTGGTCATGGTCTGAAGGCAATGGATGCCATTGGCTCTGCGATGATAGATGCTGATAAGCATTTTTTACACTCTATAGATACTCCTCTACTGGCCGAGTTTTTCCTTCACAGGTCTATCTAGGTAGAGATTTTAGCTTTTTTGGTACCAAGTGTAACCTTGTCCTTGATTTTGGTTGTCTTGATCTCATATATCTGACTTTGTGTTGCAGAGTATCCTATCTATGCACCAGTTTGTTAACTAGACCTTGAGGAAACTTCCCCTTATAGAAAAGGGAAGAGAGGCCCATAAGGTGGAGGCTTCTCTAAATGTTGAGGTTGAACGTATGAATACGGCCTTGGATGAATCTGAGAATAAAGTGAAGCAGAGGGATAGGGACATTTCTAAGCTCCAGAAGGACCACACCTCTTCCCTAAAGGCCAAGGACGACGTTCTTCAACAAAAGGTTGATGCTGCAATGAAAACTTCCCTTGAAGATGCCTCTGAGAAGATCTTGGCCAAGTACAAGGTCTCTGACCAATTTATAAGCTTCGGATTTGAATAACTTGAAAGAGGGTTTAAAGCTACTAGTAAATGGGTCACCATAAAAGAGAAAGAGTCAGGGAGTTCGACAGATTCGGACTTCATTGGTCTCGGCTATGGTAACCCTCAGTTTTCTCAGTCCTTGTAAGAGGTCGAGGATGAAGGAGAAGGTGCAGCTCCTGCAGAGACTGCACCCTTGGAAGTTAAAGATACATAGGATACAAACCCTTGAGATAATGAGGCCGAGGTTACCAACATCGGCCAAGATAACGGGGCCGAGGTTACCAACCTTGTCGCTGCAGACACCTAGACCATGATTTGTGAAGCTTTACACTTGTATTTTTTATTTCTCATTTGTAATTATTTGTAACCTCTGATGACATTCTCTTACACGATTTGACTTGATATTCTAACTTCTTCATTCTATATCATCCTCTTCAGAGGATTTTGCTTCTTTTGATGAATGCTCCTTTGAATAGTTTTTATATGTCATACGATGGTGTTTGTATTAAGGTTTGAAGCCTCAATCTCATAGTGCCTTCATTAATTTCACCAAATTGCTATAAGATCTGAGAGCATCAAAAGATCTGAGGTTACCAAACTATGATATTTCACATCACAAATTTCACCAAGTTAATGATGTTTAAGGTCTGAGGTCATCAAACTAAGATGTTACCCTCATAAATTTCACCAAATTAATGATGTCTAAGGTCTGAGGTCATCAAACTAAGGTTTTACCCTCATAAATTTCACTAAAATAATGATGTTTAAGGTTTGAGGTCATGCAAATATGGTGTTTCACCTCAGACCGTATGACCAAATTATGATGTTTTAAGGTCTAAGGTCATCAAAATAAGATGTTACCTTCATAAATCTCACCAAATCAATGATGTTTAAGGTCTGAGGTCATCCAAATATAATGTTTCACCTCAGACCTTGTCACTAAATTATGATGTTTTAAGGTCTGATGTCATCAAACTAAGATGTCATCCTAAAAAATTTCACCAAATCAATGATGTTCAAGGTCTAAGGTCATCAAACTAAGATGTTACCCTCATAAAGTTCACCCAATCAATGATGTTTAAGGTTTTAGGTCATCCAAATATGATGTTTCACCTCAGACCTTGCCACCAAATTATAATGTTTTAAGGTCTGAGGTCATCAAACTAAGATGTTACCCTCATAAATTTCACAAAATCAATGTTGCTCAAGGTCTGAGGTCATCAAATTAAGGTGTTACCCTCATAAATTTCACCAAATTAATGATGATTAAGGTCTGAGGTCATCCAAATATTATGTTTCACGTCAGACCTTATCACCAAATTATGATGTTTTAAGGTCTGAGGTCATCAAACTAAGATGTTACCCTCATAAATTTCACCAAATCAATGATGTTCAAGGTCCGAGGTCATCAAACTAAGATGTTACCCTCATAAATTTCACCAAATCAATGATGTTTAAGGTGTGAGGTCATCCAAATATGATGTTTCACCTCAGACCTTGCCACAAAATTATGATATTTTAAGGTCTGAGGTCATCAAACTAAGGTGTTACCCTCATAAATTTCACCAAATTAATGATGTTTAAGGTCTGAGGTCATCAAACTAAGATGTTACCCTCATAAATTTCACCAAATTAATAATTTTTAAGGTCTGAGGTCATCCAAATATGATGTTTCACCTTAGACCTTGTCACTAAATTATGATGTTTTAAGGTGTGAGGTCATCAAACTAAGATGTTACCCTCATAAATTTCACCAAATCAATGATGTTTAAGGTCTGAGGTCATCCAAATATGATGTTTCACCTCAGACCTTGCCACTAAATTATGATGTTTTAAGGTCTAAGGTCATCAAACTAAGGTGTTACCCTCATAAACTTTGCCAAATTAATGATGTTTAAGGTCTGAGGTCATCAAGCTAAGATGTTACCCTCATAAATTTCACCAAATTAATGATGTTTAAGTCTGAGGTCATCCAAATATGATGTTTCACCTCCGACCTTGCCACCAAATTATGATGTTTTCATATCTGAGGTCATTATATAATGATGTTACCTCATAATTTTACCATTAAAGCAATCCAAACAAAGTATTGACACAAGAATTGCTCTTCTTGTTAATATTCTCTTCATAATATGATACATTTACATAGAAATAATTGTAACATCATATATAGTACTTCTTCAGGTGATCAGCATTCAATGGATTGGAGAAAGGTTCCCCCTCGAGATTTTCTAGCCGGTACGTACCGGGTACAACCTCATCGACAACTTTTTAGGGACCATGCCAATTCAAGTGAAGCTTGTTTATCTTATGCAACATCTTCTTCAGCACCAGGTCTCCTACATCTATAGGTTTTGATTTCACCCTTTGATTGTAGAACTTTATTATTTTCTGCTGGTAGGCTGTTTGTCTGATCTCAGTGTCTTCTTTCCTTTCCTCAATTAAATTTAGGTCAAGTCTTCTCTCTTCTCCATTCTTCTCGGGGTCATCGGCCTTAACTCTGTAAGTGAGGAGTCCTATTCTGTAGGTATGACGGCTTCTGAGCCATGTGCTAACATAAATGGGGTCTCCCCCGTTCGTGTCCTTGCCGTTGTTCTGTAGGCCCATAACACTGTATAAACCTCTTTCGCCCATCTCCCCTTGGCCTCTTCCAACCTCTTCTTAATCCCATCAAGGATAGTTCAGTTCGTGACCTCAGTCTGCCCATTTACCTGAGTTCGGCTCGGAGAAGAGAAAAATTACTTAATCCCGACTCTCTCGCAGTATTTCTCTAAGGAATAATTCTTGAACTGGGTTCCGTTGTCTGAGATGAGGGTGTTCGAAAGACCGTACCTGCATATGATGCTCTTCTAGATAAACTGGAAGGTTTTTTACTCTGTAATTGTGATCATCGGATCAGCCTCTACCCATTTGGAGAAGTAGTCAATCGCTATTGTCAAAAATCGATAATTATTCGTAGCCCTTGGTAATGGTCCCACCAAGTCAATCCGCTATACCGAAAATGGCCAAGGGAAACTGATTGATGTCATAGGTTGATGAGGTTGATGAGGGATAGTGGAGAATCTTTGGCACTTATCACACCTCTTCACGTAAGTTGCAGCGTCCTTAGCCAAGGTCGACCACCAATATCCCTACGTAATTATCCTCTTAGCTAAAGGTCTTCCTCCAATGTGACTGGAGCAATAACCCTCGTGCATATCTTGTAGGACGCGGGAAAACTCTGTGGGATGGACACATCTGAGGAGAGGAAGTAGAAATCCTTTCTTATATAGGACCTCTCCTACTATTGAGAACTTTGAAGCTTTATACCTCAATTTCCTTCTTTCCAGCTTCAATTCTGACAGCTTTCCCTCTCTGATATATCTGATGAGGGGGTCCATCCATGAGTCTCCTAGGTTCAATTTGAGGCAAAAGCTGGCAACCTCTTCATCCTCAATGGTCGGTTTGAGCAGGATTTCAACTGGTACTGTCCTTCTGATGCCTGTCCTTATTGCTAAAGCCAGCCTTACTAATGCATCTGCATGATTGTTGTCTTATCGAGGGACTCTCTTCATCTTTATCTCTTCGAAGACTTCTAGCATCATTCTTACCCTCTTCAGGTATTTTGCCATCCTATCGTCCTTGGCCTCATACGCTCTAAGTATCTGATTGACAACCAACCTCGAGTCGCTATGAAGTAAGAGTCGGCCAACTCTAAAGGTTTTTGCTAAGGAGAGGCCTGCTATCAAGGCCTCATATTCTGACTCGTTGTTCGATTCTTTGAAGTTGAACCTTAGTGCATATTCAACGTCAGTACCATCTGGAGCTGATAGTATCAGCCCTACACCGCTTCCACTTTCGCAAGAAGACCCGTCAACGAAGAGGTTCCAAACATCTTTATCTGAAGAAAAGTGACCCTCTAACAAGGATCCTTGCTTGAAAAGGTACCTGTCTTCCTCATTCTCAGCCACTCCTTTTATGGATCTGTCTAACACAACCTCTTTCCGATCTCGGAAGACGTTACTGTTTGATTCCTCTGCGATTTATGGATTATTCTCAACCTTGACCTCTTCCCATGTGAACTCAGCAACAAAGTCTGTGAGTGCCTGCCCTTTGATGGCCACCCTAAACTGATAAATAAGGTCATACTCTCCCAACTCGATGGCCGAGGTCATTAATCTGCCTGACTTCTCGGGCTTGTAGAGGACTTGCCTTAGTGGGGAGTCAATGAGGATGACCATAGAGTGGTCTTGGAAATAAGGTTTCATCTTCCTGGAAGCGTGTATCAAAGCATAGGCCAACTTCTATATACAAGGATAGTTTTGTTTAGACCCTTGAAGGGCCTTACTATTGAAGTATACATGACTTTGTACCCCATCGTCTTCCTGTACTATGGCTACGCTTATAGCTGACTCTAAGACCGCTAGATAAACATATAACTTCTCCCCCAGAATGGGACGAGATAAGAGTAGATGGGACCCAAGGTAGGACTTTAGCTCTTTAAAGTCCTTATCACACTCTTCACACCACTCGAAGGCCTTTCTGAGAACCTTGAAAAATGGAAGACACTTGTCCGTAGCTCTGGAAACAAACCTGTTGAGTGTTGTGACTCTTTCTGTGAGCCTCTGAACGTCTTTTATACTTCTTGGTGTCTTCATATCAAGCAAAGCCTTGATTTTCTCGGGGTTGGCCTCTATTCCCCTCTGATTGACTATGAATCCAAGAAACTTTCCAGCTCCTACCCCAAAGACACACTTGGTAGGATTGAGCTTCATCCTGTATAAGTCTATGGTGTCAAAGTTCTCTCTAGGTTTGCGATACGGGTGCAGGCCTTTATGCTCTTAGTCAACATATCATCTACATATACCTTCATGATCTTGATAATTTGATCTTCAAACATCTTATTTACAAGACGTTGATACGTTGCCCCTACATTCTTTAAGCCGAAGGGCATGACCTTATAGCAATAAGTCCCCTTATTTATTATGAAGGTTGTCTTCTCTAAGTCTTCAGAATCCATGAAGATCTGATTGTAGCCTGAATATGCGTCCATGAAGCTCATAAGTTCGTGCCCCGCCGTGGCATCTACCATCTGATCGATCTAGGGTAAGGGATAGTAGTCTTTAGGGCAAGACTTGTTCAGGTCAGTGAAGTCTACGCACATCCTCCATTTTCTGTTGGCTTTGGGCACAATGACGACGTTTGATAACCACTCTGGGTATATGACCTCCCTAATGAATTTTTCCTCTTCCAACTTTCTGACCTCTTCCCGGATGACATCATACTTTTCCCTAGAGTAAACTCTCCGTCTTTACTTGATTGGCTTGGCATCTTCTACCACATTGAGTTTGTGACACATAACCTCCTGGTCGATGCCAGGCATGTCTGCGTGGCTCCAAGCGAAGACACTCTGCCTCTTCTTCAAAAATCTTATTAGCTCTTCCTTGATCTTAAGTTTTAAGGCCTTAACGATTTGGACATTTTTTTTTCGGTTCATCCTCATTGAGTACGATGGATTCTACCTCTTTTGCGGCCTCTCCTTTCTTCAATTTTGATTCATCCCTAGAATCAAGTGTATCAATGTTATATGTGATTGTTTCCCTCTTATGGGCCTCTCTCTCTTCTGTCGAGTTGAAGTAGCATTCTCTTGCCATAGTCTAGTCACCTTGCACTTCCCCTACCCCATAGGGGGTCGAGAATTTTAGCATTTGGTGGATCGTCGATAGCACAGCCTCAAACTCCTTAAGGGCTACTCGTCCTATGATGAGGTTATATGCCGAGAAGACGTTTTCATTCATAACGAAAAAATTAATCTTCTGGTTCAACGTCTTAGGCCACTCGTCTCGCATCCGTACATCCATCTCATAAATGCCCAATGGATGGGCCTTTTCACCACTAAAGCCCATCAATGGATGATGATAGGGTATTATCCTAGCTCTGCTGAGTCCTAGGTTCTTAAAGAAGGGCCAGAACATAACATCTGCGGAGCTTCCACCGTCGATGAGGATTCTCTGAACCTCACACCCATGCACCCTTGTAGTGATTACCAAAGGGTCATCGTGTGGAGCTAAGATACCTTTAAAATCAAGTCGGGAGAACCCAACTATGAGAGTATTTATATCTACCTTCTTCCTTTTCTGCTTAGCCTCTGAAGATATTGATTCACAACCTCCACTTTGGTTACTGACTTAGCCTCTGCCATATAAGCTTTACGGTCGTCTACTTCAGAGCCTCCCCCTGCTAGTCCTCCACATATGGTGTTGGCACCGAAGGAGATCATTCCAACCCTCTTCACAAGGGCATTGTCATCTTTTGGTGGGAGGTCTGGATCGTCCTCATCATCAGATTTTGATTCATCATCTCTTCTCGCTGGGGTGTCATCTCGACATCTGTCGCTTCTCTTCTTTTTAGGGTCATATCTTCCCCTCTTAGGAACCTTACCATCGATATACTTCCTTAATTTTATGGACTTCAACATCTTCTCGATTTCATATTTCAAAGCGAAGCACTTATCTGTCACATGGTCGTGGTCTTGGTGGAACTCACACCATAAGTTTGTGTTCCTCTTATACGAAGGAGCCTTCAGCTTCTCCGGCCATCTCAGAGACCGTCATTCTTGATCTCATTGAGGATGTGTTCGCATCTCACAATTAGACGAGTATAATGTGCAAACTTGTCATTTGCAGACATTTTTTTCGTGTTTCTTTCTTTGGAACTTCCCGTTGCCACTTCCGTTCTCGTCCTCATACTTTTCGGCCATAGCCTCTTCAGCGTTCATGACCTTTTCTGCAATTTCCAATAGCTCTGCCATGGAATTATGAGGGTTTTCCGCAAGCTTCCATAGCAACTTCCGCTTTGGAGTCCTCCGATGAGGGCTGTCATGGCTATATTTTCTTTATAATCTTCAACCTCTAATTTTTCTTTGTTGAATCTAACAATGTAGTCTCTTAGGCTCTCGTTCTTGCCTTACTTGACATAGAACAGATGGGTGGTCTTCTTCTGAGGTCTTACCCAAAAACAAAAATTATGAATGAACCGATTAGCTAAGCCCTTAAAGTTTTCAATTGAGTTCTTCGGAAGAGATGTGAACCAAATTTGTACAGCTCCCGTCAGAGTACCAGAGAAGGCCCAACACTTCATCTCATCTGGGATTGAATAGATATCCACTGTAAATTGGTACATCTCAATATGATGCACTGGGTTGGTACTACCATCATACTTGGGAGACACCATTGGTGGCTTGAATTTGGTAGGGGTTGGGAAGCTCACTATCCTGGCTACAAATGGGGAACCCCCTGAGAAACCTCTTTGCAAGGGGTCTCGGCTTTTGATGAGGTCCCCTATCTTCTCTTCAAGATGTTGAATGGAGTCATTCCATGGATTTGCAACGTTAGCCTGGCCGAGGTTATCGCCAGTAACCTCCAAGGGGTGGACTGAGGGTTACCCAGCCGCTGCACAACGTTAGCTGTTGACCTCCTCTTGATGAGGTCGGCCATGATGAGATTGGCCATGATAAGGCTGATGTTTTACCTCTTCCCTTTGTTATCCTGCTACACTTCTTGACCTGGATAACCACTGCCTTAAGTCATTAACTGGGTCGAGCCTTTCAAAGGCCGACCCTCTGCTTAAGCGATCAAAAGCTAACCTCTTGGTTGGGCACCACCATTTCTTCTGTCCCCACAACCTCGGCTTTGGTGCATAGGACGTACAGTGTTGTTTGAAACCTCATATGGCTCCCAGTAGTCCTCTGGAGCGTCTTCTGCTTCCATATCGTCATACCTATCCTCAGGGCAAGAGTTTCATAACCTCCCCAAATGTAAACGTCTATGGTCAGCAACGTCCCTCCTCCGTTGAAAGGTAGGTTGGTCTTTTCGCGATGCCTGGGGTGGTCCTCTAGCTTCAGGATGGGGTTGGACAGCTGCTAGAGTAATCATCTCCGGTGAGACCCCAGGTGGCCTCATTATATTTTGACTAAGCTGTGCAAACAGCTCCTTCATCGCTTATTGTATTGCTGCTAAAGATCTCAACGCTATAGCCACCTCAGGCATTTGGGACTGGGGTGGTGCCTGGATGGAACTAGGCCCTCTAGCACCAGGTGGTGGTGGAGGTAACTCCAGTGCCATATGTTAAAACTAAAGAGCTTGTACAGAAGGTGAGCTTAATACGTTAAGTGACCTCTTTCAATGGTGAAATAGATCCACGCAAGGGGTGAAGCCTGGTTCACCACTAGAGTCTCCGGTGAGGTTAAGCTAGGAATGGAAGAGTTATGTCTTCTTGTTCCCACAAACGGCGCCAAAATGATGATGTTAGAAATAGCACCACCCTTCAAGGTGTTTGTAAGATCAAATCAGTGATAACAATGGCAGCACAAGTGTATACAAAGTATAAGAGATTAAGATGAGGAGAAGAGGATGAACACCACTATATAAGTAGTTCAACCAATTAGGCCTACGTCCACTGTGCAAGTGAGTGAATAAGGTCACTAAAATAGGACACTAATGTCATACAATCTCTCGCTCTCAACTGTATAATTGGACAGAGTTTCAGCTAGGGTTGTTCTTTTGGTCCTTTCTCAAGGTAGGAGAAGACAAGTATATATAGCGTTTGGGGGTTATAATGTACACCCCATGCATGTAATGAGCATGTGTGTATTGATCTAGCCAATCTAATAAAGACATCTATCACTGTCACATGTTGAGAATGATGATGAAATATTCCCCCACTTGAGGGGATTGATTTAGTTACAACTCATTTTGTCCACGTGTTCTTATCCTTGCATATGCTTATAAATGCTCGACATTGCCCTTGACTAGTACAACCTCATCCCGAAAGAGTACGAGGTTGATGAAGTCTGACTGTTGCCTCATCCGAGGTTATTCATGATAACCTCGGCCAGGTAAGCTGGCCGAGGTTAGGTCGGACGAGTTGTAATGTCGGTCTGGGCCGATGATAGGGCTTCCAGATGGTTCCCCCATGTAACACTATTGATCTCGATCGTTGACTGTAACATCGATTGGGACTGATACAGCTATTGGAGGGTAGCTGAACCCACGATCCCTGCTGACATCGGCTGATGCCCTGTCGAGGTTGATGTATGGGGTAGATGTGATGTCAGTTGTGGACGACTTGATGGATAACTGACCCCATGAGTCATGCAGACCTCGGTTGTGGCCTGATTGAAGGATAACTAGTAACGTCGATCGTAGCCGACCCTATGTTGTACGAGATCACTGATCGCCAGTCTTGAGCCCCTGTTACCTCGGCCGTCATGCTGGCCGAGGTCGGTGCCTCCGAGCTGTCAGGTACACTTTGGGCATATCAGGCACCATTTGATAACTCCCCTTTCGGTATATGTCATTGTAGAGTAAAGACGGCCAATCAAAAATCGCTTTTGGTACTTACAAACACACTAAAATTGTATATTGGCAAGTAAGGGATCAATCTGCGCTCCTTGATGTGGACAAGAGCAAAGTGAAGACTATGTAATCGGGTTTTAAAATAATTTGGTAAAGGGATGATTTAACTATGAACTAAAATTTAAACTACACTAATAAATAAATAAAATGATAAAGTGAGCTAAAATGCGAGGAGTGGATAAATGTGAGATGATTCAAGAGATTAAAATTCACCGCTTAACCTATTTATTTTTATTACTTAGTTTATCTATTTGAAATACTCCAAAACATATATAAATTCACAAATTAACTCTGGTTGCAAATGTAAAGTTACATATAGTCCTTTTAGAAGACTAGTATTTAAATTTCACTTACTCAAAATATTTCTTATTAAACATTTTCTAATAAATCACCTGCTAGGTAAAATTCACTAAAAGTATTTTAAATCATTAAAAATTACTTTTTTAGAGTAGCGAAATCCGAAATATATTATTATTTGAAGATTGCCTATCTCTAGTTTAATTAATAAATAAATATTATAATCTCAATTTATGACTTTCTCTAGAAAATGATTCACCCTCTCTCGAGGCGTAACTATAAATTGTAAAATTTTAAGATTAATATTCAAAGGGGCATAATAAATAAACAAACTGAAAATAAAAATAATTAAGTTAAAGGTTTCATCTCACCCCTTTAATTGGGTATTTAGCCTCTCATTTTGGTATTATTACATATAAAATGTAATAACGACATAGTAAGAGGCATATAAAATAAAATGGAATGAGAAAAAAAATAATTGAACCAAGTCTCCTTAAAATCAATAATAATTTCCCAAATATGAACAATTAAGTGCACCCATAATTCTGAAATATTATAACACTCAAAGAAATGCCAAAACTCCAAAATTTATATCTCACAATATATTCTGCCTCACTCAAGTCATAAAAAAAATTATAAAAGAAGAAATAAAAAATTTATACAACCTACTCCTAAAACTACAACTAAAAATGGGCTCCAAAAATGGAGCTCCACCAAAGCTTCTCCCTCTACGTTGTCCCGATTCTTGTCCCTTTTGAAATGAAGAGAGGGTCTTCTTTTATCAAAGGCATGAAGCTAGGGTTACTTTAGATGATGGGTTTTGGCAGGGGTTGGTGTCGTTTGTAATTAGGTTTGAAAAAGAGGTGTCAGAGATATGTCTTGGGATGGGAGGCATAGGGTCGAAGTGGGTTAAGTTAGTTCCTGATTTTGGGGAGATAGAAGGTGGGTTAGGATTCATGGGTTGTGGACGGATGTGGATTGGATCAAACCGGGTTAATGGGTTCCTGGTTTCGAGTCATGGTGGGTCGGATAAGGGGGTTCCGAGTAACTGGATTTGTGGCCGGAGATGGTTGGGTCTTAGGTGGATGTTGGGTATAGAGTAGGTGGGTCGCCGGAGTTAAATCGTGGCGGAAGGTCTAGTTGGACAGGCGCCAACGACGGTTTTGGCTTCGAGTAGTGGGTATGAGTGTAGGAAATGGGGTGTGGTTTAGTGGAGATGGGTAAGTTCTTGTTTATAGATAATTAAATAGAGGTTTAGTGGTGGGAGGAAGAAGATGACGGTGATGGAGGAGAGAGAAATAAGGTTAAAAGAAATCTGATTTGTTCTTTTGAATTTTTAGGTTCATTAGATGTATGTGAGTGTAGGGCACTAGGGTGTGAGTGAGTGTGTGTGTTTAATTTGTCCCTAAAAAAATTAAAATAAAACAACTTAAAAACAAAAAATCAATAAAATAAAAAAAAAAATCTATTAAAATTAAATTCCTAATCTATTAACAAAAAGACTCAAAATAAAATAAAATAAAATTCATAAACTAACCTAATAAAATTAAAAACAAATAAGATAAAAACAAAATAATAATTAAACAAAACTAAAAAAAATTAAAAACTAAAAACAAATAAAATAAAAATACCAATAAAATGCACACCTATTATATTACATAAAAATATAATAACAAACGAACTTAGATTAAAAATACACGAACACTAATATTTACAACTATGAATACACAAATAAAAAGTCCTAAAAAATTATACACAACTCAATTAAAAATCTAAAAAAAAATATAAAAGTACAAACTAAACACACACAAGGCACAAGTGATGGTTTGGGGTTGGTTTAGGCTTGGGTTTTAGGACAGGTTTATACTCTTTTAACCGCATCATTGCCACATTTGATGAACTTGACCACTTATTTGTAGCAACTGCCTCGAATTAAGCTTGTTTGACACCGCAAATGCTTATTGACCTACAAAACAAAAAATTACCAACACAAGTCCGATTTTACTGAGAGCTAGCAAGTAAAATTCATCTATTTGAGGTATAAATCTAACATTGTTGGGTTCTCATCATCAACAAAGCCTTTTTTTTTATTATGTGGGTCGGCTACATGAATCCTATTTTTTTAATCTGCTTTTTTCAGCGCAATATCTTCGGTTAAAGCACATGATTTCATGTCATTTTTTATAATATCTCACCAAGTCAATTTTAAGTATATCTCAATTCCTTATGTTACAACCAATACTAACTAATTTACTCTTCCTTGCAAGAGCATCCATTGGTCTTCTCTTGACGTGTCCAAAATGCAACACGATATGAAATCATTTTTTGCCTAATACGAACATGTCTCAAATAAAAGCGACTCGCCATGAAATCTTATTTTTATTACCAAACACAGACACAATCCAATTAAAAACAATAGAGAAACTATTTTTATTACGTAACAAAAATATGACCCAAATAAAAACGACACGACATGATACTACCGAAAATCGCATTTTATTTTCGTCGTCTTTGTCTTAGGTTAAATAAAAAGATTTCGTGTCTTGTTGTTTTTATTTAGGTTGGGTTCGTGTTTGGAAAAGTAAAAATAAGATTCCGTGTCTTGTTGTTTCTATTTGGGTTGGATATGTGTTATTCGTGTCATGTTGTATGTTAATTGGATGATTCTTTTATGCTAAAAAAAGCAGGTCATGTTTTCCTGTCGCCTTTAAAATTCTCACCCCCAAATTAAACTATTAGAATTACGAAAAATAGTTTGGGTTCTCCTACTAAAAATAAAGACAAAATTTTATAACTAAAAATTTGAGTGTGATGTAATTTTAAACATAAATATTTAGCCTAACAATAAAATTTAAAAAACGAGAGGTGGTTGAATGTTTGCATAGTGAAAAAAATATATTATATATATATTTTGTCTAACTGACCCTCACATGCATACATCTTTTAACTTGTTAACTTTGGGGGTTTGAAAGCCACGTACATGATGCGGCCTCAATGAGGTATCTAAAGGCAGGTTAAATAGATATATTCAAATGATATTGTGCTGGAAAATAAGTGAATAAACTTGTGGTGGAGAGTGAGTGGAGGTGGTTAATGAGTACAAGGAAAGAATGATATGTGGAAATGAAAATTCAAATTTTGAATGAAAGTGGAAGAATATATCTCCACCCATAAAAAAATGTGTGAGCGTGTGGCACTAATCTTCAACATATTTTTGTTTTTATATTTTTAAAATTAAAATAGTTAAATGCCATATATATAACATATAATAGATAATATTACAGATATCCGTAAATACGAATAGTCCACTTCGGATTCAGATACGAATTATACGTCACGGGTACCTTGGTATCCGTATTCGTATCCATTTCCTAACAATTTAAAGTGGGATCCTGATCCACTTTTTTGGATATTTGTTCAGATAAATATCCATAAAAAATGGATTCCAATATCGGACGGATTCGAATTTTTGAATATCCGTTTATACCCCTAGTTATTACTAATACTATTTGATAAAATGAGAATAAATGGGCAATGCCTTATTAATATAATAAAAACTAATATTAGTTTTTTATTCACTTTTACATTTTAAGATTTTTTTTCAAGTTTTCATTGTTGAATAATGCGCACAACAAATACTGGTCAATGCGCCCAATTTCCTTGCAATTTACGGGTTGCAGATTGAGTGAATTATTAATATAATCTAAAATAAAATAAGTATTTTTATTCACTTTTCTTTTCAAAAAAATTTCTTTTTAGATTTTCAACATTGATTAATGTGCACAAAAAAATTGTATTCACGCACTTAATTTCTTTGCAATTGCAAAGTTTATATACATCAAGAATGTTAAAATAACCTTATGAACTCTTTTTAAAAAAAATTAATACTCTTATGGTGGTGATATTTTCTAATTGTATTTATATATATGGACAAGCACTATACGAAAGCCTCATTTGATCCGCCACATAGGAGTGTCAGATTGGATAAAATTATTATATCCAATGTTTAGTGTATGTTAGAATGGGATATAAGATGGGATAAAAAAATCAAACCTCCTAAGTGGTATAAAATTATCTGGTGTTAAGACTTCAATTACAATTACTGTAGATCCCTTGTTAAGTTAAAATAAATCTACGCAACTTTAGACTCTCAAGATTTAAAAAAGACTTAGACGATGCCTCTTTCATTCACTCAATATCACCATCATGTATCTTCATTTCTTGTTTTCTACACGAGTAGCTTCTTTTGTATGGTAATATATGCAACTTGTTTGTTTTTACAAATATATCTCTATTAATCCCCATTTTCTCATGTAAAGTTGGCTAGACTTGATACGTTGAAAATGGGGCTTGCTTGATATTTTATATCATTCTCAACATCAAACCATATAAAAATATTTATTTGCAATCTACATTCGAATTAAAATTGAATTTAAATTAATAACCAAGTTAATGCTAAGCCCAAAATTCACACAATATAAATGAAAACCCAACATAAGCATAAGTGTCTCAAACCGACTGAAATAAAATAGACTTCGGGCCTATGCCCATACAATAATCCCAAAAGTTCTTACACTACAATAGAGAAACAACCTAATCTAGAATCAATAATATGAACACTAATAAGCAAGCTGAGACTGCAATGTTGATCTCTCAACAGTCCTGCTATCCCTGTCTAGGTGCACATGGGGGGAGAAAACATTTCTAATTTGGGTCAGCTCCCTAGAGTTGCAAGAATTAACTTACTGAATTTAAAGTGAAATAATGCAGTTAATTAATTCAAAGTATTTAATCCCCATCGGCACTCACACAAGTTAAGTACCTGACCCCTCACCTAAATTCAATACTACACGCATTTTAACCTAAGCCCCCTCTATGAAAGACTAATAACCATAACAATAATTAACACCTGATGCGATCTAACTGCAATTAATTATGTATACCTCTATTCTCATTTTTCAGAATACCCTCGATATACTACCCATAAAAGAAACATACCATGTATCATGCATTCACATAACATTAGGTTCATAATTGATCATCTACATCATTAGAGAAATTAATTAATCTCAATTAATTTATTAGAATATATATATATATATATATATATATATATATATATAGAGAGAGAGAGAGAGAGAGAAAACATAAAGGCATTTACCTCTAGGGTCACGTTCGTACTCTGTCAGAAAGTCCAGAGGAGTCCCTTATCCAAATTCACATCACAAAACACATAGAAGTGGGACGATCCCTATACAACACAGCATTGAACAACCCATACCCCACAGTGACAATGGATACCATAATTTAAACCTACCTCCTCGTAAGTGGCGTTGCTACATATGACTCTTGTAGGCCCCTTTTTCTATGTGGAAAGAGTTTTAAGTATGACAAAATAATTTATCTTTTTATAATAAATCTTTTTCCAATTTTGAAACAGCACCAAGTTGTGAACCAATTTTAACTTAACCAAATTTTATCTTAATTAATCATAAATATATATTTAGTGATTAAATCAAGTAAAGTAAAGAAAAGAATGCTCACAATACCGGATGTACGAAGAAACCACTAAATGAAAAAATCTCGGACGACCAAAGCCAGATAATCACTGTGATGTGGAATTACAAGGAACAAACACAAGTCTTACTCAACGACTCGATCTCCATGAGACTTGACGCTCTTCTGATCTTCAACCACTCCTCCACAGTTCCCATGTACAAAGTCCTTCCGCGATGATCATCCACAATATACGCGTCCACGTATGTCTCGATGTCCACCGATATGGATTGTAACTTCTACAATGTTGAACACGGCTCTTCTTCTTCTTCACCGCAAAACGCAGCAAAGTTCTATGTAGAACAAACTCCAAATGGTGCCAACAAAGATCACAATTGCATATAGTAATGAAAACTCGGATCTTTGAAACTCTTAGGATGTTTTGTACTTGGAAAACCTTAGAAAACTTTGTGCTAAAAATTTACTGGTTTGTAAACTATTTTTCAGATAAACCTACGAAAATCTAAAGAAACCACGCCTTAAATAATTTTCTTGAGACGACATCTCTCTCGAATGATACTAGATGTCGCTCGAATGAGATGGCTATGTCGTTCGAATGACATAGTGATCTCACTCAAATGATAGTTAATGTCGTTTGAGCGACAGAGCAAAATAAAGTTTGTATAAAACACAACTCTAAACATACTTATCAGAATAAAACGTAGTGTAAACGATTTCAAACACTTTAAAAACATTTTTTAAAAATTTATTTAATAAAATAACGTCCTTAAACTTTTTTTTAAAATAAATTTCGAGTCCCATTAAAATTACGCATTCATACCTGAGTGATCTCGGAATGAAATTTGACTTGAAGACAAAATTTGCACCATAAATCGGTATGATAAATCTTTGAAGCTTTATCGCAACGTCTTCTTCAATACTTCATAGTCTGTGTGGGACCGTGACAATAAAAATATGACATATGACTTAAATGTGTTTTGTTCTGGGAATAAGTCAAATAAACATATAACAGACTCAATTGGAAATTTTGTTCTTATAAACCTCCCCCTTTGACTATTCCGGGACAAAACCAATAGTGAAATGCCTAGGTCAGGCCATCAAGCCGTATTACGCCTAAATCCCATCCCATAAACCCAAAATAAAAAATACAGGACAAGATTAGTAAATGATGATCCGACAAGCATGAACTATCTGAATGTGATGTAGTCTTGAAATCAACAATCTTTTAAGCATACCTACACACATAAAACATACAAATACCCAGTGAAGTATGGAGGAAAAAATGATATAAATCAGTACATAAAAACAAACCAAAATCATTTGTTATGTGAGCAAAACATGATATTAATTTGTAAACAACATCTAAATCAGGATACTAATTTGTGCAACCTCATTAAGATACCAATAAATAAGCATGAACGCATATGATATCAATGTGTAATGCAACAATATCTATATCCACAACAAACAACCTCTCCCTTTACATCACATACATCTCCCCCCTTTTTTGTCTCCAATAAACAACCCGGTCAAAAGATAAACAAGAAACAACCAGCTAAAAATGATCAATCATATCAAATTCGTAGATAGCAAACAAAATCACACAATATGAATCAACAATCTAATCAGGTGTGAAAATTTTAACACAATGCAGTAATAGATGTACTCAATAAGAATCTGTATGCAACAAACTGTCCAGAAGCAACCCTGCAGTACCAAAACAAAATTCAACCAAGAACAGGGTACTAAAACAGCAGAAATCAGAGAAAATTTCTCAGCAGGTCGCTCGAACATGATAGCCCTATTGCTCGAACGATAAAGACTTCTCGTGAGATGACTTCGCACGACATCAACATCTCGTTTGAATGAGAAAAAAAACCCAGTTCCAGTTTTGAAAAACATGTAGTTTCGTCTAGTGAAAAAATTTCCTGAAAAAGTTAACTGGAAAGAGAAAAAACTGCAAAACAGTAGCAAAACAGAAAACAAAAAAACTAAAACAATGTGAGTTGCAAGCTAACATAGTACCGACGTGCTCAAACATGAACATGGAATGTATGGGCATGAACTACAACAAATGAATCACAATTCCAACACATCAAAACGATTAAGAAGTTCCAATTGATAGTTATAAATCATCAAACTTTATTTTAGCCATATGTGACATTTAAAGTGTGAGCTTAATGTACTTAACAATCAAATAAGCACACAAATCCGAAATTTTGACTATTCTACAAATAATAGGATCATGATACGATTTTTAAACGTTAGGATTCGTGGTGCAAACCCATTTAAATTTTCTCCAACCAAACTCCCTAATATATATTTAGTTTTGCAAATTATTTTAAGGTCTATCATTCTCCACTTAGAGAAAATCCTATTGGCCCAATTTTCGGCAGTTGATTATTTTTATTGCCTTGATTTTCTTTTGGGATCTTTTAAATAGTGGCTTTCACAATGAGTCAATTTTTCACTTTCGCAACCCTTTCCCGTGAGCACTCATCATTTTTTCAATTTCAATCCTCACAGTAAACGGTTATTACATGCACACCTCCTCCTTAAATCTACTTACGCATAAATGACAAGAGTGAGATAAGAACGTCTCACCAAACTCAAATATGCAAGAGATGTCAAACATCATATAAACTCGTGTATATATGCAAGGATGGTATATATACAAAGTCGAATCAAAATTCATATCAACTTCTAAACAACCCCATAATATAATGCTTAAGATCATTCTAAGCATCAATAATTATTACCAAATGTTCTAGCCACATGGATAATGAAAGGATGAGGGTCCAAGCACACCAATATGCCACATCAAACATGTAAACTCAAAATCAAGCACACCATTATTTTTCATCTTTTATTGTTCTCACAGGCTTCATATTTTTGGCATATTACAAAATTAATCATGTATAAAATAATCTAAAATATTCTAAAATAATATTAAACATTAAAATAATTTAAACTTACTTTTTCCACACTTCGACATCTTCATGTGTGTTAAATAGATAACGAGCTACTTGTTCATGTTGCAAACTCGTTAATTTCACTCGTTTTCCCATCACATGACCACCATCATTGACGAACTCATCAGTGTCATCAACGTTGGTCGAGTCAGGCATATATTCCCAAGTATGACTCCACGGTGATGTATTCCTCTGTAATTGATCATATAATGTATCACATATTCTTGATGTAATCTTTAAAAACTTTCATAAATCTTTCAAACGGATACATCCACCGATATCTAACTGGACCACAAAGAAGTGCCTCATCGCATAGGTGTACCAATAAGTGAACACTTATGTCAAAGAATGCTAGGGGAAAGTATTTCTCCAACACATAAATCGCTTCGATCACTACCAATTTTGCGGCCACTATGTGTTCTCGATTAACTACCTTCTCACACAAGAGTGAGAAGGTAATACTAATTTGCATAATAACCCTCCGTAAATCCTTGTGCTTGAAGAAACAGTGCTTAAACAATAGAGGAACCAATTTCATGATCACATGCCAATCATGGGACTTACACTTATGTAAATTGTGAGTACCATAATTCACAATCCTTTGCAAGTTCGACGAAAAATTAGATGGGCCCTTCAAATTATATATTGTGTCTAAAAGCACCTTCCTTTACCCACTCGTCCAAGTAAACGCACCAGGGGGAATTATTGTCCTTCCCCTACTATCTTCTTTCAACCATAGTTGTGGCTTAAGTTTCAACGATTTAAGGTCTTTTCGTGCATTTTCTCCATCCTTCGAATGACTCCCCCTCAAGAAAAGTGCCCACAATATGTTCAACGAAGTTCTTCTCTGCATGCATCACATCTAATACATGGCGCACCAGGTTATTCTTCCAATAAGGCAAGTCAAATAAAATTGACCTCCTAGACCATGCCTTTCTTGTCTCGGTTTCATTCCCAGTTGGGGTTTTCTTATGCTTGACATTCTTAAATTTAGGATTCTTACCTGGCATATTAGGGCCACATTCAGAAGATTTACTTTCAATTTCTAAACCTGAAAATTGTCTCCACGGTAGCTTATGTTCAACCCCGCCCAATAAAAAATTGAAACCTTTCTCAAATCTGAAACTATGAGCCGGGGGTAAAAACCTCCTATGGAAATGGTATACATTTTTGTGCTAAAGGATAGACGAAGAGATTCAGTCTCCTCTCCACAAATAGGACACTCCAAATAACCATGTACGACACAACCGGATAATGTCCCATAATCTGTAAAATCATGAATTGCCCACATCAACATAGCTTTCAGCGTAAACTCTTATTTTCTAAAAGAGTCAAATGATTGCACACCCTCTTCCCATAACTCATTTAATTCTTCTACCAAGGTATCTAGGTAGACGTCGATGTCATCACTTGGTGCCTTTGGCCCAGGTATCAACAAAGACATCATCGAAAATTCAGGTCTCATACACTGTAAAGGAAGGAGGTTGAGTAGGGCTAGGATCACTGGCCATACACTCTGATTGGTGCTTATATTTCCAAATGGATTCAAACCATCTGTTGATATAGACAAATAAATATTGCGCTGTTCTCGAGAAAAATCGGGATACTCATAATTCACCCTTCTCTAAGCATTAGAATCAATAGGATGACGCATGAGATTACCCCCTAATTCTGCCCTAGCATGCCAAGTCATTGCCTCTTCTATCCATGGTACTGTGAAAAATAACTTTAATCTAGGCCCAACGGGAAAATATTTCAACACTTTTTGAGGCAGTTTTAATCTTGTGCCTTCTTTACTGGTAGATTGGACATATCTAGGTTCATCACAAACCGGATGAAGATCGAGATTTTCATACTCCTTTTGGTGTAGTATGCAGTCATACACACAAGCATGAATCGATTTATACTTCATTCCCAAACCTTTCAAACTGTTGTTCATAATAGGATAACTATTTGGAAGCGTATTCTCCTTACGTAGTAAGCCCTTCACCCATTTCAGAATTCCTATCACGCTATTTCCAGACAAACCGTACCGTGTCTTCAAACTGTGCAAACCAACCATGGCATGTAAAGTTATTTGATTTTTCTCACAGCCAGAGTATAACGGTTGGGTCGCCTTAAATTTTAAACTTTGGTAGTCATCGTCAAGGTTTATCGTGATATCTTCACGAGCACTTGAACCTTGTACATCATCAGTAACCTCATTCTCCTCTGTTTCATAAACTTTGTACGCATCATCAACTAAATCCTCTAACATATTATGATCTACGTCGTCCCCTTCTACATATATCCTACTTGTTGCAGGTTATTATGAAGGTTGTTCAGGGACAAAAGAAACTTTTAATTCACCGTGAAAACTCCAAAATCGATAATTATCTTGCATACCCGATCTTAACAAATGTAGTTCAACTGTTTTTCACTCAAATACCTTATCATTGTTACACCTAGCACACGGATACGGAAACTCTTCATCATTATAACATCTCTTTGTGTATTTCACAAATTCATTAGCACCTCTGCGAAACACATCCCCCATTCTATTTGTCTCACCCATCCACTCTTTGTATTTCGGATATCCCATCACAGCTACCACAACTAATCACCTATTAAAGGTAAAAAGCGTATATTCATGGATTAGTATAAAGAAAACTTAGATTTATAGTATGTTTCATTTAATTATGTCTTATTTATATTCGATTTTTACATTTCATATTAAAATTCAATTTATAATAGAAATTTATATTTCCTCCATCTCCTCTAAATAGTGAGTGGTCATATCCCATTCAAGACCGCATTTTTCTGTAATATACTTAACAGCTCATGCACATTGTTACGATTTGAGAAAAATTCGACAGCATATCCCCGTAGTTCTCCAAGTACACGACGTAGATTGGCAAGTGTGAGTGTTATTTCAATTGATCAATTGAAATAACAGTCACACTTGTGAATCTAGCATGTACCCAGAGAACATTAGGATATGACTGCAGAACTTCCTCCAAAAGTAACAACTTTAAGCCACTAAGAATATTATTATACAGAAATTATGCAGTCCTAAACTGTCCAAACGGGACAATTCGAGAGATCTCATTACAAGGGTAATGACTCTCCAACGGGTCTAAGGGTATTGAATGCGTACGCATAAGAACTAGAATGCTAGTATCTATGCGCACTATATGTAATTTCAAGTATGTTTCATTTAATTATCATACTATATATATATATTGTTCGTTATACAAAGTAATTTTCAAAAAAAGTTGAAAAATCCCACCTCCATATGGACAATAATCCAGTGGTCATGCCACTTTTAAAATAACCAACCCAACATCGATCCACTATAATCCAACCGCAATGGCAACAACAAATGTGTATCCTGTACTCATTCTAATTCATCTACTCAATTAATTCTTTTTATTAACTAAACTAATAATTAAAGTATACAATTATTAATTTACTAATTTACAATGAGGGGCAATCTTACTTGCATATGAAAGGGGCACTAATTATTAATTTATAAAAAAAAATCAACAACCAATCAATATTAAATCAATCAATTCTTTTACAAGGGACGCTACAATATGAGGGGCAATATCTAATAAATCAATAAAAAATTAATTAAAAGAATACACACACGCACATATACACACACAGGCCCACACCCCCTGCCCTACCCCCTACCCCCCCCCCCCTGTCGCTGCCGCTGCCCACCACATGCACTCACACACATATATACACACGCACATATACACACACATGCATATATACACACATATACAAACACAAACACACACACACACGCACATACACTCCCCCCCACACACACGCATATAGACACCACACGCATGCACATTTACACACATATATACACACAAACACACATATACATAAATGGAGGATAAATAGAGAGAAAAAACATACCAAAGTTGTAGAGAGAGTGAGCAGTCGCTAGAGAGAGATAGAAATGGAGGGAATAGAATCGGTGGGAAAAAAAGAAGAGGGAGGGTTTTTTACTGACAGAATTGTCACGAACATGTCACGGTCATTGATCGTGACAAGTCCGTGACAACTGTACTTGTCACGGTCAATGACCGTGACAAGCATTTGTCACGGCCTTGTCATGGTCAATGACCGTGACAAGGCTAGCCACTTAAAAGGTGCCAATTTGACCATTTTGGTGTAGTGTTGGAAGGACATTTCGAGGGGTTATTTGATAATGGTTTGTCGTGAAAACCATGTTGAAGAACCACAAAGCAGTAGCAGGTTTCATTTTATGGGTTCTGGAGATTTACACTTTGCATCTATATGGGCACTGAAATACTCAGTGTCACTCGAAAAATTCAGTGTCACTCGAAAAATTTTAAGAAATATACACAAAATAAAATGCACAACGAAATATTTTTTCCACCTAATAATAACACAATCAAACTAAAACTCAATATGACACTATATTTTTTGACCTAACACGAACTAAATAAAATACGAAACAAATTATTTTTTTTGCCTTACACTAACACAAACTAACTAAAATGTACATGAATTTTTTTTTTTTACCTAATAAGAATTAAGGAAAACCTGACACGACACATAATCATAAAATATTGGCACAAAGTATTTTTTTACGTTACGCTAATATGAAACTAACTAAAAATTGATACGAAATCGTATTTTTTACCTAACAAGAACCAAGGAAAATACGACACAACATAATCTTTTTTTAAGTTAACGAGAACCTAATAACATGTGACATAACATTAAATCATAATTTTCTACCTATGTAATTTTCTACCTAATAGAAATATGACCCAATTATAACACAATAAGATACAATTATTTTTATCTAACACGAATACGGCCCAAATAAAACACAACACAATATATTTTTTTAATTTAACACGAATACGTGCCAATCAAAATGAAAACAACATAAAGGGTCCAATTAAACACAACACAACACGAAATCCTTTTTTACTTAACCCAAACACAACCCAATTAAAACACGAAACAACATGAAATCATTTTTTTACCTTACCCGAACACGGCCCAATTAAACACGACACATCCAAATTAAACACGGCATGATCCGAAATATTTTTTTTACTTAACACTAACACGACACAATTAAAGCACGACATGACATGGTAATATTTTTTTACCTAATGTGACATGAAATCATTGAGGGATTAAGTCAAATTACACACTAATGTGATTTTTTAACAGATAGAAACGACACTCCATTTTTACGGGATTATGTCTAATTTATCATCGTTCGAGGGGTTATGCTAAAAAACGATATTATCATAGGGGGTTAAGTAAAAAAACTATATATTTTATCATAAATAACAATGAATTTGAACAATTTCATCCCATGGAAGCATAAGTCAATATTCTTGTACATTAACTTTATATATTCCAAAAAATTTATGTCACAACATCATAATCGGAACATTTATAAAAAGTAAAATTAAAAAAATACCATAAACCGGCATGATGACGTCCTAATTATTTTTACACTTGGATTAGATTTTCAATTTCAACCGAGATTTTTCTTAAATATATTGCAAAAAATATTTTTCCTATTAAAATATATTCAATAAAAATTCAAGTTTTATACACATGAGGAATTATGAAAATTTAAACAAATGTCGTACCGATATGGTGAATGTCTCCTACATCACCTGATACCCAATTTACATGACACACACTTAAAATGTGAGTAACACGTGCAATGCACACGTGCACTTAAGAGTTTCAATAAGTGAACCAAAAGCTAGATTTCGATTTTAGGTCCACTAGTGAATCCAACGATGGTAAAATGTTTGATGTAATTGACTTTGATGATAGTCAATTCCACTTAAAATATTAGGTGTAGTAGTATGGAAGATAATTAGGGACTAGGGAACTTTTTTGAAGTCATGTACTCATAGCTAACACACTAAATTGCCCTTACTTATCTGCATTTTTATTTTGACACTAGACAAGGGAAAGAAGTTGGGTCTTCTAAAGTTCAAATCTAGAAGTCACGGTCTCTTTTCTTTAGCTATAACCTATGAGTTTCATTGGTTGATACACAAGGTTTGTAGGATAACATGAATTCGTAGGGATTAAAAGAATTTAACCCTTAATTTTGTGGTTATGTTTCGTGATACTAATAAAATTGTAGAAGTTTGCGAAAAATTTATCCTAAAGTCAATTTCTTGCAATATACCACACTCACTCATGTATTATAATCTTAATAAATACCCACCTCCCAAAGTAGTACTCCTTAGTAAAAACACAATGGTTTCTAAAATATAATCATTTGTCAAGATCAAGACTTGTTCACTATGATAAAAAGAATTTGACAAGCATAGATCATGTCAAACATTGCGATCCAATTACAAAGCCAATTGGGCCCTAGATGGAGGTTTTTTAATCGGCACAAATTGAGCATTTACAGTTTATAAAAATGATATGCCTGATCCTCAAAAGGAGTAAATGACAACATACGGATACATAACACAACACACAACACACACACACACTAAAAGCTACAATACACTAATCATACTTTTATTTCCTATGGGCGATTATGGAACGAATTATTTTACCTTACCGTACCGTTTTGGTCGAAAAAATATGTTTTTGGTTTATTATTTTTCATTATCGGGAACCAAAATTAGAATTATCAATAACTAGCATATTGATTTCAATTTAGGCATTTAATATACCAATTTATCAAAATTAACATACGAAAACAAAATACCAAAAGTAGCATCCCAAATCCCAAACAAAAAATATCGAAAGAAACTGAGACCAAAAGTTAACGAAAAACTGATTGATCACGTGGTTTGGTATTGGTAAGTGTTTTTTGAAAACCATAAATCGAAAAAGTTTGGTATGATATTACTAGATGCCCAAAAGAGGGATGAAACGGACTAATAACCACTCCTACCTTTTCCTTGGGGTTAAATTATACTTTTACTCCTCCAAGCTTGGCCCAATTTTCATGTCAACATCTCTACTTTCATTTTCTAAAAAGCCCCATGAACTTTTAAAGACACATCACTTCACCCGCAAACCCTAACGGTGCTAAATATTTGTACAAAAAATTAGTCATGTGTATGACACACTAGGGTATATTTGTAGGAACGACCAATATTGTATCAAAAAATATAACACCATTAGGGTATCGGGGTAATTTGATATGTTTAAAGACATCGGGAGGTTTAGCACTGAAATAAAAGTATGAGTGGTAAAGTCAAAATGAAGTCAAAATTCAACGGGTAAAAGTATAATTAATTTTTTCCTTTTTTTCCTCGTTTTTATGTATTTTATAAGATGAAAACATAATACAGAGATGCACATGTACATGTTGGAATAACTCAAGCAAATACGGACTATAATAGCATCATAATCATATAGGGATATATTTGTATTAATCGCATAGATCACACGTTACATTTCTTTCCCTGATTATCTAATTCCGAGCATATAACATAACTCATCATAGGGTCATTAAGGGTCCGTTTGGTTCGTGGTGAAATACTTTTCACCGCGTTAAAAGTAAAAAGTGAATTCTTAGCTTGGTGATTTTGTTTTCACCATCTCCGTTTGGATGGTCGAGTTTTCACCATTTGTTGTTTGGATGGTCAAGATGAATATGGTGAAAAAAATAAAATGACTATATTTACCCCATACTTCAAATGCACACAAAAATAGTTATATTTAACTATTTGACATCACACAAGTGTCAATGGTCATTAAAAAATATTCACTTACCTCACACTTAAATTTGACACAATCTCCTCCCTCAACACACACACACACAACTAGTCATATTTGATTACGCAAGACAAATAACAATAAAAAGTAGAAAAAAATAGTACCAATTAAAAAAAACAGTCCTAATTAAAAGTATAATTAATTTTTCCTTTTTATTTCTCGTTTTTATGTATTTTATAAGATGAAAACATAAGACAGGGATGCACATGTACATGTTGCAATAACTCAAGCAAATACGGACTATAATAGCATCATAATCATATAGAGATATATTTGTGTTACATTTCTTTCCGTGATTATTTGATTCCAAGCATATAACATAACTTATTACAGTGTCATTAAAAGGGTGTGAAACTTTTTTTTTTGGGGGTGCAAAGTCATCATGTTATATCTAATACTTAAATATAATTTTGATGTCTCGGATTGTTAATTTTTTTCGTTTCAATTCTTAGGGTCCGTTTGGTTCGTGGTGAAATATTTTTTACTGCGTTAAAAAATAATTCACCTAGGTAAAATATGTGTTTGGTTGGGCATTTAACACGGTGAAATAAAATGAATATAGCGAAAAATGAGGTGAAACTTTAACCATTTTAAACCATGGGTAAAGTGAATAATTTAACAGGTGAAAACAATGGAATTTATCTTATTACCAGAGTAACCTTTCTTATTTCCAGTTACAACTATCACACATTCATTTCCCCCTCTTAATTAACACGATCATTAAATATTCATTTACAAAAACTATTTTTTTTTTCTAAATTTCATTTTTTATTTGAAAAAAATTAAAAAAATTTAAATAACTTAAATTTTTAAAAATAAATAAAAAATGAAATAGCTATTCCTACACCCTCTATGTCTTCCTCCACACCCTTTTCAATATTTAATTACTAAAAGATCAAAAGACCCTCTATGCATATATAATTTGAGCAAATATAATCTTTCGCCCAAAAATCTATTAGTTTAAAAAAAAGGTAATATTATGAAAAAAATAAAACATAATATTTAAAAAAAAAATCTTAATATTCTAGAAAATTAAAATTTTAATATTCTGAAAATATAAAAATGATAAAAGTTATTTTTTCATTTAAAAAACATTATGCTATTTATAAAAAAACAGATTATTTTTTATTTAAATAGACGTTGATAAAAAAACTGTTTCGTTATTTATTTTAAAAAATGGACATTCTTTTTATCATTTCTAGTTAAAAACTGTTTCTTTTATTTATTTAAAAAAATTGTTTCGTTATTTATTTTTGCAGTTAAAAACTGTTTCTTTTACTATTTTAAAAATAATCTTTTTACTATACAAAAAATGGTCCGCGTCAGCGATATGTATAGGCAATTTGACCACTTATGCATACCGTTGGCGCGGACCAACATTTTAGACAAAAATTCTCCGCGCCAGCGGTATGTATAGGTGATCGGACCGCCTATACATACCGCTACCGCGGACAATATTTTTTCAAAATAGTAAAAATATTATTTTTAATATAGTACAAAAAAATAGTTTTTAACCAAAAATAAAATTTGTAAATAAAAAATAAAACTCTTTTTTAAGAAAACAATTTCTTAAGAAAAACAAATTTTATGTTTTATATACAGATTTTTAATAAAACAAATAGATAAGAATTTACGTTTTATAAACAGTTTTTTTTTAATTTAAGGGCACAATTATCGTTTATTATTCAAAGGGTGTGGGGGAACATATAAAGGGTGTGAGAATAGCTATTCCCATAAAAAAAATAAAAAAATGAATATTTGTTTGGTGCATGGTAATGTGTTCGGAATTTAATTACTAATTGGGACGGTTTCATAGTTGGGAACTATTTTTTTTTTAATTCTTTTAATTAAAACACTTTTTTTTTCATAGTTGAGACTTTTTTTGTAATTGGGACTATTTTTTTTTTCAATGTTGATTTTTTTTAATTGGGACTGTTTTTTCATTGTTAAGATTTTTTTTTTTTATTGTGGACTACTGTTTTTATAGTTGACTCTTTCTTTTTAATTGTGATTGTTTTTTTACAAATGACAGTTTTTTTCATTGTTGGAAACTTTTTTTTTTAAATCGGGAGTGTTTTCTTTTTTAATAAGGACTTTTTTTTTAATTGGTACTGTTTTTTACTTATTTGTTTTGCGTAGTCAAATATGACTAGTTGTGTGTGTGTTGTGGGGGTGATTATGTCAAATTTGAGTTTGAGGTAAATACATATTTTTTAATGGCCATCGACACTTCTGTGATGAAAATCAAAATAGTTATGTGCATTTGAAGTATGAGGATAATATGATCATTTTATTTTTTTCACCATATTTATTTTGACCAGCCAAACAACAAATGGTGAAAAAATTAAAATTTTTACCTAATGAAAACTCGACCATTTAAACGAAGATGGTGAAAACAAAATCACCAGCTAATAATTCACGTTTTACTTTTAACACTACCAACCAAATTAACCGTTAAGAGATAAAAAGTTGGGGGAATGTAAACTCTTTGTTGGGCCCGTCTTTGTTTTCATTTTGTCGAGAAGTATTATTAACCCTCAAAAGAAGTTGGAATGAATCCATCTATTTTTTTTCTTTTCTCACATCGGCACGAGGACTAGTCAATTGACAAGAAATCTAAGGTTCATGGTTGCAGTTGCTCCATGAGAATTTTGATAACGATATTATCTAAAACGATTGGCAGAGTAGACACTGCCATATGAAAAGCAATTCAAAAAAATCTTTGAAACTCACTTCCATCCATTAACAAATTTTATATAGATATATAACAAAGATAAGGACATTCTAATATCACATAAAAACTTGTACAAATACCAATGCAAAATGGCATTACCTCCCACACCACCACCTGATATCCCATCTCTGTTTCATTGAATAACGGTACTCATCTGTCTTCCTTTTTCATACATACAGCCATGGCCGCTTCAACAATGGCCCTCTCATCTCCTTCTCTTGCCGGAAAGGCAGTTAAGGTTGGTCCCTCCTCCGAAGCCCTTCTTTGTGGAGAAGGCAGAATTAGCATGAGAAAAACCGCTGCCAAGAATAAACAAGTTTCCTCCTCGGATAGTCCGTGGTACGGCCCTGACAGAGTTAAGTATTTGGGGCCTTTCTCTGGTGAGGCACCATCTTACCTCACCGGAGAATTCCCCGGAGACTACGGGTGGGACACCGCTGGGCTCTCAGCTGACCCCGAGACATTCGCTAAGAACCGTGAGCTAGAGGTCATTCATTGCAGATGGGCAATGCTTGGAGCTCTTGGGTGTGTGTTCCCAGAGTTGCTAGCCAGAAATGGGGTCAAGTTTGGTGAGGCAGTGTGGTTCAAGGCTGGTTCACAAATCTTCAGCGAGGGTGGGTTGGACTATTTGGGTAACCCCAATTTGGTTCATGCACAGAGCATTTTGGCCATTTGGGCTACACAAGTTCTCTTGATGGGTGCGGTCGAAGGCTACAGAGTTGCTGGTGGGCCTCTCGGTGAGGTGGTTGACCCTCTATACCCTGGTGGAAGCTTTGACCCATTGAATCTGGCAGAAGATCCAGAGGCTTTTGCTGAGCTCAAGGTGAAGGAGATTAAGAATGGTAGATTGGCAATGTTTTCCATGTTTGGCTTCTTTGTCCAGGCAATTGTGACCGGAAAGGGCCCCTTGGAGAACCTTGCAGACCACCTTGCTGATCCGGTTACAAACAATGCCTGGGCTTTCGCTACCAACTTTGTCCCCGGAAAGTGAGAGATGGAATCAATGTTTTATGTTTGGCCAAAACATGGTCATGTAACTTTCATATAAATGATGGATGGAGCAATGCATAAAAATTGCAAATATTTTCTACTGTGAATTTCAGTATATTGAGTTATAAAACATTTGAAGGTTCTCATCTAGGTTACTCAGAGTTGATTCATGCACGATTAAATGACAACAACTCACTTTGAGAACCCATGTGATTGCAATAGGACCCATTCATGTGATTGCTACCAACTTTGTCCCCGGAAAGTGAGAGATGTAATATTATCATCTTAATTCTTGTGAGAAATACCTTATCCTGCTTTAGTTGTAGCTTGTCAGGAATTGGTGTTACAAAAGCGTACCACAACACAATCTTAATGCTATTCCTGCCACGGCACATCTTACCATCTGCAAAAACAGATTGTGAACAAAGCTACATATTATAAACGAATGTGTCATATAAAAGTTATATTAACTGAAAATTAAAACCAGAAAAACAGAACTTAGATACATACCTTGCACATTAAACCATTTAGATGATGGTGGGTAATTGCGGTATAAAATTTATAAAAAATGAATCATGCAAAACATTGATTTGCTATCCACATTAACTATGGGCTTCAACCTTTAACAAGAAACTTACACGTACCCCATGCAATGCGCACGCGTTTTATAATTTTTGAAAAAATCTATTTAGATTTGTGATAATAAATATGTAGTAAAGATAATTCAATAGATGAATGTATTCCTGTGCAAAAAATTTAATGACTAAGTATAAACATACGATTTTTTATATGGATGGAAGCAAATGATTTAAAAGAATAAGAAATCATAAGAGGAAAAAAAAAAAGACAACCATTTTTTTTATGAAAAGAACAGATACATGAAAATATTTTTTTCTCTCCTAATCAACTAAATCAAAATCATAAAAAAATAGGTAGGATTAAAATTTATTTTAACTATATAGAAATTTAAAAATGGATTATATTAGACTTTTGATTTTGATCAACTACATAAAAACTAAGATATGTATATGAGCTGCATATTTCCTACAAATACAAAGATTATAAACAAACCAAACAACATTTGTAATAGGCACAATTAAAATTCAATTTAATTGTTTAGAATTAAAAAATAGATTATAGTAGATTTTTTATCTCACGTTTATTTAATTACTAACAGTATCGAGTCTTATAATGTGCCTTAAATACATGTTCTTATAATGAGAGAGAGAGAGAGAGAGAGAGAGAGAGAGAGAGAGAGAGAGAGGTATGAACCTTGTAATTGAAGGTTTGTGTAAATGAAAATTTATTTTTCTTAATCTGTATCCGAGACTATTGAGATATTTTTTTATGTTTTGGGTTCTGCATTTTAACTACTTGAAATTTGGGAGGGATAATGAGATAAAAATGGAATATTTAACATATTAAAATTTGTTTAGCTCTCTTACAATTTTTTTTCTCCGTAAACTGATATCTTTTTTTATTATAATATATAACAAAAACATTTTTATTTTTATTTTTTTAAGAAATCTTGTTTATAAACCCAATTTAACATGTATTTATTTTATTTTTTATAAATATGTTATTAAAATTTTTATAAAAACATAAGATACAGTTTTAAAAAAAAACTATGTCCAACTATTTTTTTTAAATAATGAAAAAAGTTTTTTAAATAACTTAAACACAAAATAATTTTTTTTATAAATGAATCTTTTTTTATTATTATATATAACAACAATAGTTTTTTCTAATTTTTCACAAAAATAGTTATTTTAGAACATTTAAAAAAATTATAAACGATGCTCGTGTATCTATTTTTATAAAAACGATATAAACCTTTCTTATAAAAACACTACTTTTTAAATATGAAAAATCTTTTTATTTTTATTTTTCCATGGTATAGTTTTTTGTAGCATTTTTTTTATAAATTTTATCAAAATATGTTCATTTATTTTTTTTTATAAAAATTTGGAGTGATCGTTTAGCTATCCACGATCACAAAAGAAACGTTTGATTACCCAAACCATAATTAGTTACTAATGACCACAGAAGAAACTTTTGATTAACCAAAACCATAATTACAATATAGAATTCATGTATCTTCCAATTCAAACAGTACAAAATATTCATATCACCAACAAAAACAAATTCATCAGAAATTACCACCCCGAAGACAGAGAACCAGGTGCAAAGTAGACTCCTTCTTGATATTGTAATCCGCTAGGGTTCTGCCATCCTCTAGTTGTTTTCCAGCGTTGGTCAGGTGGAATTCCTTCCTTGTCTTGGATTTGGCCTTCCCGTTGTTGATCGTGTCGGAACTCTCCACCTCACGAGTTAGGGTCTTGCCGGTCAGTGTTTTCACAAAGATCTTCATTCGTAATAACAAAAAAACTTCCATAAATGAACGGTTCCGATTGTAAATTAATAAAAGGAAAACCTAGGTGTATAAAACGAAAGGCTATTTCACAATCGTAATGTTTCAGATTTGGTAATGCTCGCAAAAAGAAATCTCTATTCAAATAATAAAAAAAAAGAATGAAACTTAATGAAACAAATAAATCGAAACTGGATAAAATATAAAAAATAGTTAATGAATCAAAAGGCTTACATTTCAATTAAGAGAAAATGATTAACATATGTAGGCTTGAAAGTTGAAAGGTTGACAAATAGATAGATAATTAAGTATGAAAGAAAACGATGGGAATGGGATTGAAAAGAGAGGCCCTCTCTCTATTTATACAACAAGGATTCTCAACTCTGTTAAGCAATGGGAAAGGCACATCAGGGAATTCCTTTGAAAATTGGAGTCAATCGAGTCGGCGTAACGATTCTAGTCACAAAACAATATGTTGGAATTTAGCATTTATTATAATTAAAACCTCTAATACGGTAATAGATAGAGGAAGGGTGAGATTATGGGTTTATTTTATACCTTTTAGGAAGACCAAATGTTACCTTGAGAGTTGCACACCTATTAATTCCACCATATTAATTTCTAATTCTGTCGTATTTAAAGTATAATATAGATACCCAGTGACTAATTCTCGAATGAAAATTTAAATGTTTGCAAGTTTTAAGTTAAAACTGATCTTAGGAAGTAGTCACCACTCACCAATTTTTCCAATTCAGCTACACTGATAAGGAATGTGCTTTATGATTGATGGAAAGCAATCCGATCTAAAACATATAACACCCAAATACAAACTGTTGGAATATTTTGTATATTCCAAATAATTTAATGTGGGATCACATATTAAAATGGTAATTATATTTAAGTTTCAATTTAAATTGGGCAAATAAAGTGATCTAACTAGGTAAGCTCAAAAGATATCAACAGTAAGTTTGGAATTCGAAATGTGTGGTTACCCAAAAGTCACCTACTGGTTACTCAAGACTCGTGTTTCTCAAGAGTAACATAATGTAGAATTTATGGGGTTCTAATTAGATGTCAATATAATGAAGGGTTCTAGTCCCCAAGGCTAATGCACTCAAATACTCTTCTCCTCATCCCCATCAATGAGAGATAACTCATAAAGAGAGGGGGATTAGTCCGTGAAAGACCTCAAACCTCCGAGTCTCAATCACCTTTATAAATTCAGGTACGCAGTATCTATAATTCTTGTATTAGTTAATCTCAATAATCTAATATGTTGATGAATTTTATTTAATATTCCAACAAGTGGTATCAGAGCCCCTTCATATTGGATTATTAGAATTGTTAGTGTGATTGTAATTTAGAAGTGATTTTGTTTGATTTATCATACATATGATCTAGTTAGAACCCATATGACTTTTAGGATTCTATGTAGAATATATGTATGATTCGTGATAATTTTCATAATTGATTAAGGATTTTTAATCCATGGTGATTTTTTTGATTTCCCTTAAAAGGGTTTAATTCATAATGGATTTGGATGGATTAATTTAGTTTTTGTTCAAGATTAGTATGATTTTTTTTCAATCAGTTTATATTATGAAAATTATTTTCAATTCATTTTTTTTGAATTAATTCTAATTCAATGTTTGTGGAAATTCTTTCCAAATCAATATTTTTTTTATAAGAATTATTTTCAAATGCATTTTTTTTTGGGGGGGGGGGGGGAGGGGGGGACTAAGGCAAGTATAAAATTAGGTGGAACAAATACTTGCATATTTTATTAAAAATTATTTGGTTTAAGATTTTTAATGGAGTTTGATTCCCATTCAGGGTATTTAAAAAAAATACCAAAAATGTATTATATCTGAAATAAATTAATTAAAGTAATATGTTGCCAAAGTAACCTCTATTACATAGATTAATTTATTTTGAGATATAAAAATGATGTTAATATATTTATTATTCCTGCGGGTAATTAAAACCAGAAAAACAGAACTTAGATACATACCTTGTACATTCATTTTAAGATAAACCATTTAGACGATGGTGGGTAATTGGGGTATAAAATTTATAAAAAATGAATTACACAAAACATTGATTTGCTGTCCACATTAACTATGGGCTGCAACCTTTACCAAGAAATACCCAATGACTAATTGTCCAATAAAAATTTAAATGTTTGCAAGTTTTAAGTTAAAACTGATCTTAGGAAGTAGTCACCACTCACCAATCTTTCCAATTTAGCTACACTGATAAGGAATGTGCTTTGTGCTTGATGGAAAGCAATCTGATCTAAAACATATACCCAAACACAAAATTCACTAAACAGTTCTCTCTTCCAAACCATGTACTTAAGATTCCACCATAAATAAGAAAAGGGTAATCCGATGGGGTTTTGTCGTCCTCTAGTTGTTTTCCAGTGAGGATTAATCGATGTTGGTCAGGTGGAATTCCTTCCTTGTCTTGGATTTTGGCCTTCCCGTTGTTGATCGTGTCGGAACTCTCCACCTCCCGAGTTAGGGTCTTGCCAGTCAGTGTTTTCACAAAGATCTTCATTCGTAATCACAAAAAAACTTCTATAAATCAACGGCTCCGATTGTAAATTAATAAAAGGAAAACCTAAGTGTATAAAACGAAAGGCTATTTCACAATCGTAATGTTTCAGATTTGGTAATGCTCGCAAAAAGAAATCTCTATTCAAACAATAAAAAAAAAAGAATGAAACTTGATGAAACAAATAAATCGAAACTGGATAAAATATAAAAAAATAGTTAATGAATCAAAAGGCTTACATTTCAATTAAGAGAAAATGATGAACATATGTAGGCTTGAAAGTTGAAAGGTTGACAAATAGATAGATAATTAAGTATGAAAGAAAACGATGGGAATGGGATTGAAAAGAGAGGCCCTCTCTCTATTTATACAACAAGGATTCTCAACTCTGTTAAGCAATGGGAAAGGCACATCAGGGAATTCCTTTGAAAATTGGAGTCAATCAAGTCGGCGTAATAATTCTAGTCACGAAACGATATGTTGGAATTTAGCATTCATTATAATTAAAACCTCTAATACAGTAATAGATAGAGGAAGGGTGAGATTATGGGTTTATTTTATACCCTTTAGGAAGACCAAATGTTACCTTGAGAGTTGCACACCTATTAATTCCACCATATTAATTTCTAATTCTGTCGTATTTAAAGTATAATATAGATACCCAGTGACGAATTCTCGAATGAAAATTTAAATGTTTGAAAGTTTTAAGTTAAAACTGATCTTAGGAAGTAGTCACCACTCACCAATCGTTCCAATTCAGCTACACTGATAAGGAATGTGCTTTGTGATTGATGGAAAGCGGTACGATCTAAAACATATAACACCCAAATACAAACTATTGGAATATTTAATATATTCCAAATAATTTAATGTGGGATCACATATTAAAATAGTAATTATATTTGAGTTTTAATTTAAATTGGGAAAATGAAGTTGTAGACACCCCATTCCGTTACCCCCAACTCTCCTTAGGTCTCTAGTACCTCCTCTTCATCACTACAAACCTAGGTCATGTCCCGAGTACTGACCTAGAAGCCATCGGGCACTCCCCGACTCAGTTTGACTAAAAAGTCAAACTTTTCATCTCGACTGAGACTGAATGAATCTTCGAAGGGAACTGAATCCCCTTTTCAACGGTCCATCCCGTGCGCAATTCCGACTTACCATGCCGACGAACGATCCGTTTGCGTCCGAAACTTGACCTAGAGGCCACTGGGCGCTCCCGGGCTCTTTTTGACCTAAGTTAGCTCTTTATCTCGACCGAGACTGAATGAATCTTTGAAGGTTAATGAATACCCTTTCCAACGGTCCATCCCGTGCGTAATTCTGACTTACCATGCGGACGAACGACCCGTTTGACTCCAAGAGGTCACCGAATGCTTTCGGGGCCCGGTTGACCAAAGTCAACTCCCCAAATCGGGTCAAACTCTTTGGAATATCGAAGTACATCTCTTAACCTTTCCAACAGTCCACCCCATGCATGATTTGGACTTACCATGCGGACGAACGATCCGTTTGCGTTTGAATGATTCCCCAACTAATGGACCGATAAACGCTTTCGAGCCATATTTGACCCAAAGTCAACTCCTGAACCCGGGAGCGGTCCAAAGTAATTTCAAAGGCTCTGAATTACCTTTCTAACGGTCTGTATCGTGCACGATTCTGACCAACGGTTTGCCCTCGACAGCCATTTTCTCGAAAAGGCCTGAAACACACTACCAAATGGCAGGTTCCAAACCCTGCCTATCGGCAGGTGCCGATCGACAGGAACGGGTCTATGCCGATCGGTAGTGACCTGAGCCTATAAAAGGAGGCCTTCACCTCATTTTCAAGGGGAGCCCAGATCTGATAAAAATCACTCTCAGCGAATCCCAGAAACCTCTCTCGAAGGCAGCGTGATTTCAACTTCCAAATCCTTTTTTTACTCCCACTTTTCATCATCCTTTTCATCAAACTTGGTGAATTAGCCACTCTCCATAATCATCCAAGTGCAAGGGCTGCTCTCCAACATTCAAGATCATGCTCAAGATCTTTAACAAGGTCCAACTTTCTCAACTTTCTCTTAAAGTCTCTTAAATTCGCAATAACTGGTTTTATTACTTAGCACTTTTTACTATCTCATCTCACACATCCTAATATACTTTTTATTTAGTATTATTGCACATCTCTTCTTTTCATATAAATAAAAACCCAAAAAAAAGAAAAAAAGGGTTTACTCATAAATTCCAAATAGGGATTCTCATACCTTTCTCACACTTTTCTCATAACTAAAACACTTTTTTTACACACACACATTAACAAATAAGAGATCCCCCATTTGGATTTATGGGATAAACCCTACCCCTCATTTTGTATGCGAACTACGTGGACTTTGATGCCTTTATAGGCTACGTAAGCATCTCGGGGTAAAACCCGAGACTCGAGTCCTTTTCTCACTTTTTCTCTTATTCTCCTATCTTCTCTAAAGCTAATTTTCTTATATTCTATATACTTGAAACATATTACTCCATATGCATTATCGTTCCATTATAACGACCAACGTAGGGGTAATCGCGTAAATCTTTTTCTTTTAATACTATTCTTATATCTTCCTACAAATGACTCGCTTTATCTTTTCCATGATACAGGTCGAGGATTCCTACCTCCATTATATATATATACACATGCACACATATCACAGGGGGAAATATAAAGGAAAATAGCAAATATCCATGAGAGACCTAAAGGGCGGAATGGGTGCCTAACACCTTCCTATTTCGTAACTAAGCCTCTGAACCCTTCTCGAATCATCTTAGTTTCGCATGCACCAGTATGTGTTTGGATGCCATCCTTCAGGATGGCTTCCCCTTTTTCTTTTATCTGTTTTGAGTAAAATAGACTGGCGACTCTGAATCTCTCTACATTTTTACACCTCATCTCAAATGACGCTGGTCGAAGCGCTCCCGAGAGGGATGCACGGGACCCGAGGGATCCTCTCTCCCTTCGCGCGCTCGCCCTAGCACGGCGAGGATCGGGGATGGCCACAGTGGCGACTCCGCTGGGGATATTATTTTATTTGTGAGCTTGACTCTATTTGCATGGATGCTATATTTGTTTATGTTTTCCCCCATATCTGTATGTTCCCCCTTTTCCATGTGTATCCCATGCTTATGCCTATGTTCACACACTTGTAGAAATTTCTCCATGTACACTTCACACCACGTGCCCCTAGGATCACATATATCCGCATGTTGCACGCATCACCTATCCATACTTGGTGTACCTTGGGTAATTGTACTTTGCTCCCTATTTGGCATAATCAAGAAAGTCATTCTCATCATAAGATACTAATAAGAGAATCATGCATGATTCACACAACATCACCAAAGAGCATTGCTATTAACCAAATTTTACCCAGTAACTGGAGGGTCACTTTGTGATGGGCGCTTGTCCGGCAGGTCGCAGTTAGCCTAAGCGATATGACTCTCACCTTCCATTGGCCAAGTACCTTCGACGTATATCGAACGGTTCCCCCGCATCATACCACTTGACCAAAGTCATGACGGGAGGTATATCGCAGGGAATTCGTTCACGTACGCCGAGTATATTGAATTCTCTCTCACACGTACCATCCCCATGAAGTATATGGTGAGGCAATTCACGTACACTCAGGTATATCAAATGGCTTGTCCACACATACCGATTGCCCGCAAGAGCAAGACATATATCGTGGAAGTCACGCCAAAGGGGGGAACCGATTCTGATTCACCCAACCAACTTCATACCTGCATATAGGTGTCAAATTAAGAACATGCACTTTAGATTGCCGATTTTAATCCGAAACTATGCTGAAATTTCGGGTCGATCTATCGCCTAATTTTTGTGCATTTTTAAAATGGGACCCTATCCGCGAGCCTGGTTACAAGTCCAGCCATAGCTTTGCATATATTAAAACCCCACTTTTCTAGGCTCGAGTCCCGTCTGACATTGCATTTAGGAGAATTAAATACAAGTGAGAACATAATAATCATAATAATCATGCTGAGTTCCGTCTCCAAAAACATTTCTCCCTTCTTTATCAATAATCCAAAAATATTTCTCCCTTCTTTATCAAAAAATCCAAAAATAGATTTTTTTTTTCAAAAATAAATCTCATCCTACGCCTTCTCAGGTCACTGGCTTCGGTCTTCAGTCAAATCACCCCGGAGTTTCATCCATTCCTCTACTACTTCTTTCGAGTCCGAAATCCATTCACTTTCCTTGGATAATATAGATCAAGCACCAGTCATACAGTTGGATCTGACGACAGTCCTAGCTCATCTCGTGTCCAAGATTGACAACCTCCAAACCGAGGTCCGAGAGATGCAACGAAACCAGGTTTCAATTCCTCAAGAGCCCGAGGCCCTATTACCTCGTTCTATGGGTCCACCCGAGCCTATCTGGGTTCCCGAAGAATATCTGCATGCTCCGCATGCCCCTCTTGTCAATGGGCCGCCGCCTGCCCAACTTCCAATGCCAAATATTACCTAACCTGTAGCTAACCTGCTTATGGTTGCTGATCCAAAGGAGGAGGAGTTGAATAGAGTCAAAGAGGATCTCAATATGCTCACCAAGAAGTTTGACCAAGTCAGTATCTCTGGGAATTACATGGACTACACCCAAACGTCTCCTTATCCTAAAGCGAGATTGCCCGAGAAGTTGAAGATGCCAAATGTCGAGAAGTTCGAGGGGAGTGGACCCCCGATTGTTCATCTTCGAAGTTATCATCGTTCCATGACTCTACTAGGGGATTATGAAGAAGTGATGGCCCAATTGTTTCAGCAAACTTTGAAGGATAGTGCCCTCCGATGGTTTTTATCCCTTGAGGAATCCAAAATCCGTAGCTGGGAGGATGTAGCTCGAGAATTCATGTCGTAATATAAATACAACGAAGAGCTTGAGGTCACCCGTCATGATTTAGAGCTGCTCAAATAGAATCTAGGAGAATCAGTCAGTAACTTCATAACTCGGTGGAGGGAGCAGGTAGCTACCATGACCAATCGGCCATCCGAGGAAGAACAGGTCAACATAGTGAAGAAGAACTTCTTTCCCCATGCTCGAGAGACGATGGGAGGACAATACTATCCCCACTTCCGAGCTCTCAAAGAGGTTGGAGTGAAAATCGAGGAAAGCCTCGTTACAATATAGGTTGAACCGAATAAGGTGTCCGGACAGTTCACCCCTAGAAAGTATGACAAGCCTACCAATGCTACAGTCTCAACCATCAACAACATCTACCAACTAACCACATCATGGGCGCCAGAAAGGCACCTTGCCCCCGTCCGAAGGGAATACACTGAGTTCCATGCTCCCCTCTCCAAAGTTTACCAAGCCCTGTTAAGACGAAGCCTCATCAAACCCTTGGATTCACGTCCATTGCCAAATCCACTCCCAAGAAACTTCAAGACCGATGCTCATTGCGCCTTTTACTAAAATGCCGTCCATACCACCGACCAATGCTTTCACCTTCGGAACATAATTCAAGATATCATTGACCGGGGTATCATCACCCCACCAGTCAATCCTGAGCCAAACACTACTCACAATTCACTTCCGAATCATACCAATGCCATCTTTTTAGAAGAAAACCTAGATTTCGATCCCTCAACTCAAATCACACCCATATACTCTCCTAAACCTCTTCAAATTTCCCCATATTTCCTCCTACACCCTACTAGCCTCGCCGATCAAGCACTGTCACTCCTTACCAGAGCATGCATCACTGTCCGTACCCGTTCTGAAAATGGAGGTATGGAATTATCAGAGGTTTTGAACCAGCTCCTAGAGTTTGGGATGAAATTGCCCTCACAGATGATCATCGATTGTCAGAAGTTCAGCACACTGTTCTTGGAAGCACGGAAATGGGCTCGAGATTCAGATAATTGGGTGGTACCAACCGACGAAGTCGGCCTAGATGATGTTGTCCAGATTATGAAAGAATTATTCGAGCAAACCAACAAAATTTGTAGTGTCACCGGGTTTCTTGACACTTTGAAGCTACAAGGGCATTTGGTCCCTTCAATCACACATATCCCCACTGAATGGGTGGAATTATATGAAGAAGTCGTTGAAGTTGTGGAATGCATTGACTTTACATGGAAAGACAAAATTGTTGCCACCGGATGGGGGGAAGAGTTCAAATATTCGAGCGAAGAACAAGCTTCAGTAAGAGCTAGCCCAGTAGCCAACATATGTGGGATGATATCATTTGAAGAGCTCGTCGGAAAAATAAACAGGGTGGCAGAACAACCTGAGATTGATGAGGAAACGAGATTCATGTTTTTTCCTTCTTCAATAAATCACATGACCAGATCAGGGAGACATTACCAAGTTCCAAGCCCACTACCAGAAAATGACAAGGGGAGGGGCGTTGAAAACCTTCCTATGCTAGAGATGACCATTGAGGAGAGCAAGATCCTCTATCAACTGAAGAAAACTCAAGCTAACATCACTCTACGAGGACTTTTCATGTCTTCACAACTACACAGAAACACTTTAATTAAATTGCTCACTAGACCCAAAGTTCCTCCCTCCACCTCATTAGAAGAAACGATAAATATGGTCGGATCCTTGACCTCTACCCGAATGTTATCATTTTCTGAAGAAGAAATCCCCAGATTTGGCCCAAATCATAATCATGCACTCAACATCTCCATCGAAGTTATGGGGAAGGCCGTGGCACTCTCTCTTGTCGATAACGAATCCGCCTTGAATGTTTTCCCTCTGAGAACCTTCAAGTGTTTAGGCCTGAAAGAAAGCGACCTCACTCCAACCTCCGTCGCTGTACGTGCCTACGATAATACCCTTCATGAGGTGATGGGATCCATAAAACTTGTAATAAGGGTTGGTCCTATAAACCCTGTCGTTGAATTCCAAGTCATAGACATCCCAACTTGTTTCAACCTGTTGCTCGGACGACCCTGGCTCCACAATATCAAGGGTGTGTCTTCCTCACTCCATCAGAACTTGAAGTTCTTCGCCGACGGGCAAGTCATCACCATTTTGGGCGATGACGGAATTATCGAGGGTGCAAGCACCAGCAGTCTAATTCTTGAGATACAGCACGGGTAAAATGATATGCTCCTGTCAGGATTCCGAGTTGAGCCACTCCTCCTCCTGACAGGGGACAATTTCAAAGAAAGGGTTTTTCCAGAATATGACCCTCATGGCAATGTCAACGTTATTCAGATGTTCAGAAACATGCAATTCATGCCAGGACTGGGACTAGGGCAAAGGCAATAAGGGATACTTGAGCCCATCAAACTGAAGAAAGGTTTCCCTCCTTGTGGCTTAGGGTATCAACCAACAGAACAAGATCTTAGAATGATCCACCAGTCTCAACCAAAGAGAAGATTAGACTGCATCCCAACTATCCCAGGAGACTCCTTAAATGGACGATTCATCAAAGAAAGCGAGGACTTTCTCGTTTGTGGTTTTCCAGAACCATGGTACGACCACACAGACAAGGAGATGAAGCTTGTAATGGAGATCTTTTTCCAAGATGGCTACCCATGGGCCGAAAGTTTCCCACACCGCATACAACCACTCATCAAAGATACCGAAGAGACTGAGGAAAGTGATTCCAAAGATTCTTTCAACTTACAGATATTAGGGTTGGCACTCTGCATGATCCATTCAGGCACTACATCAATGGATCCATCCCATCTAATTAAAGCTATTGATACACCTCTCCTCAACTGGCGTGCTGCGCCAGTTCTACCTCTTGAAATCTCCCCTAACCCCAATATTTACCCTATTTTCTTCTTCTGTTGTCTATCCTTATTCAAATGTAATCGATACCTCTTTTGATAAGGTTCTCAATGTTGTTTTTACTATCAATAAAATAAATGAAGATTTTGAGTATCTTATTGTGCCTTACATTAACTGCTTGGATTCTAATCAAACTTTTGATGATGATGATTTTTCAAATGAACAATTCTTAACTGATCTAAATAAGGTTAATAATAAACAACATAACCGTGTTCAAGTTAATGAAGAAGAGACTGTTGTTATTAATCTTAGTTCTAGTATCCAACTGCGCGAGATTAGGATAAGCGCCACCCTTGACGAGCATGAGCGTGAACAACTCGAAGAATTGCTGAAGGAGTTCGTGGATGTCTTCGCATGGTCCTATGATGATATGCCCAGCATTGATCCTGAAATAGCTCAGCACGAGATCCCCACTCTCCCAGATTACAAGCCGGTTAAAAAAAATTGAGAAAACTCTGCACCAAATGGTTGCTCAAGGTCAAAGAAGAGGTGGTCAAATAGTTGAACATGGGCTTAATTCGTGTGATCGAATATCCCACATGGCTAGCCAACATTGTACCTATGCCGAAATCAGGGGGGAAGGTTCGAATGTGTGTAGACTACCGAGATTTAAACAAAGCTTCTCCAAAGGATGATTATCCGCTACCTAATATTGACATGATCGTGGATAACATAGCCAGTCATGCTCTCAAGTCATTCATCGATGGGTTTGCCGGATACAACCAAATCAAGATGCACCCCGACCATCAAGAAAAAACTGCATTCATCACCCCATGGGGAACCTTTTGTTATACCGTTATGCCTTTCGGTCTCAATAATGATGGGGCTACCTACCAAAGGGCTGCTACAACCATCCTGCAGGATCTGATTCACAAAAAAGTTGAGGTTTGTGTGGATGATATGAATATCAAGTCCAAAACTAGAGAAGGTCATGTTCCCGCTCTTCGAAAGTTCTTCAAACGACTGTAACAGTATCAAATGCGACTTAATCCACAGAAGTGTGTCTTCGGCATTATAAAGGGAAAACTCTTGGGATTCATGATCAGCGAAAAGGGGATAGAAGCAGATCCTGCAAAGCTGAAGGCCATACTTGAGATGCCACCACCCCGAACAGAGAAAGAAGTCCGAGGTTTTCTTGGGAAATTACAATATATTAGCTGGTTCATCAGCCAACTAACCTCTATCTGTGAACCGATCTTCAAGCTCCTCCAAAAGGATTCAACCAAGGTTTGGAATGAGGCCTGCCAAGAAGCTTTTGATCGAATCAAACAATACCAGACCCAACCTATAGTGCTCATGCCACCACAGTCTGGTCTCCCTTTGCTCCTATACCTAACCATAACTGACACTGCAGCTGGGGCTTTACTAGCCCAATACCTTGAGGACTCCCATAAAGAAAGAGCCATCTATTACGCCAGTCACAAACTAGACGGGTACGAGGTCAACTACACTACTTTGGAAAAGGCGTGTGTCGCACTTGTCTGGGTCACCCAAAAGTTACGACACTACATGCTTGCCTTCCCCATCAAACATGTATCCCGAATGGACCCCATTAAATACCTGCTTGAGAAACCCACCTTATCAAGTCGAATGGCCCGATGGTTGATGCTTTTAACAGAGTTTGACATCGTGTACGTCACACAGAAAGCCATTAAAGGAAGAGACATCTCTGACTACCTCGCCGATTACCCCATAGATGAAGCAGATGTCCAAATCTCTGAATTCCGAGATGAAAATATCCTCTGCACCACTCAAGACTGCCTTCGATGGAAAATATTCTTTGACGACTCTGCCAACAAAAAGGGATATGACATTGGGATACTTCTGATCGCCCCAGATGACTCCCACACTCCCATCGCCATTAAATTGGATTTCCCTTGCACCAATAACATAACGGAATACGAGGCATACACAGTGGGCCTCAAAGTTGCTCTCAAGAAAGGTATTCAATACCTTGACGTCTACAGGGATTCTACCCTTATCATCGGTCAAGTGCTCAGAAAGTGGAAGGTCAAGGACGAAAAGCTCCGACCCTTTCATGCCCAATTAGAAGAGTTAGCCTCTCGATTCCGAGATGTCACCTTTCGTTACCTACCCCGAGCAAAGAATAACCTAGCCGATGCTCTCGCTACCTTGGCCTCCATGGTCGACATGCCCAAGGGAATAACAATAACCCCCTTTCTAGTTCAAAAGCAAGACAAACCAACCCATTGATACCATATTGAACTTGTCTCCACTGAAGATCCTAAACTAGCCAATTGCTGGTACTATGATATCTGGTGCCTCCTCAAACATGGTAGGTATCCCGAGGGTTCTAACAAGAAAGATCGAATGACTCTCCGAAGACTGTCTGCCCAGTACATCATCTGTCATAAAACCCTACTCAAGAGGAACCTCGATGAAACTCATCTACACTATATCGCAGGGACTGAGATTGAGAAGATAATACAAAAAATCACAGCGGGGAATGCGAGCCCCACATGAATGGTCATATGCTTGCAAATAAAATCATTCGACAGGGCTACTACTGGACCACCATGACCCAGGAATGCACTCCCTATGTCCGGAGATGCCTCAAATGCCAACAATTCTCCAATCTTCAACACCTGCCTCCGCAAGAATTATATAATATGACCTCTCCCTGGCCGTTCTCCACCTGGGGAATCGACATCATTGGAAATGTTACGCCAAAGTCTTCAAACGGACACGAGTTCATCCTAGTCGCCATCGATTACCTCACCAAATGGGTCGAAGCTAAGTCATACGCAGTATTGAACGCCAAGAAAGTGGCCAGATTCCTCAAGAAGAATATCATCTGCCGATATGGGGTCCCGCACGAGCTGGTATCAGATAATGGATTGCATTTCGAAGCATAAGTCACAGAAGTAGTCAACGAGTATGGGATTCAGAGACACAAATATTCTCCCTACCAACCTCAGACCAATGGTGCAGTGGAAGTCGCCAACAAAAACCTTAAGTTTATCATCAGCAAGATGACCTAAAGTTGTAGGGATTTGGCCGACCGGATCCCGTATGCCCTCTAGGGCTATCGAACCTCAATCTGAACCTCTACTGGGGCTATCCCTTACTTCGTGGTCTACGGCATGGAAGCAGTCCTACCCGTGGAGTTGTAAATACCCTCGCTACGCGTTATGCTCGAAAGTAAAGTTAGTGAAGAAGATTGGTGCCAAAGACGTCTTAATGAGCTAGCCCTCCTAGATGAACGAAGATTAAAAGCTCTTTACCACATACAGGGGTACCATCGTCGAATAGCATGATCATTCAACAAGAGAGTCAAGGACCGCGACGTCCGGGAGGGGGATTTAGCCCTCAAAGAGATAATAGAACCCATCTAGGACCCCAGAGGGAAATTCAAGCCCAATTGGAGCGACCCCTACATTGTGAAGAAAATCTTATCCGACGGTGCCACCATGCTCACTGACCTAGATGGGGAAGAGATGGCTCATCCAGTCAATCTGGACCCTCTCAAGAAATTCTACCCCTAGTCTGAAATTTCGACGCGCTACGATTCTTCTCATCCCCCTTCTATTCTAAAAAAAAAACTCTTCATTTTCCTCTACCCAGAACTACGTGGGCCTGATCCTCTGCAAAAAAAATTATTTTCAAACAGATAAAAATATTTTCAAAAAACCCCAGAGGTACGTAGGCAGCTCATGCACCTCACATGAGTGCGGCCCCTTTCTTTTTTACAAAATACCATTTCTTTTCTTACCTCCGAGAATGGCGGTTCATTATAAAGAAAACTTGAACAAAAGGATGATTGATGCCTTAGCGATCGATGTAGATAATTCAAAATTATAAAATTCATCGAAAGGCACAGCTGGATGATCAGAATCTTATTTATTTCATTAATAAGAAAATTCAGCACGGATTACATAAGAAAAAGGAACAGATAACTCCCTTCCCCCTACTACCATAAAAAGCCAAATAAAATCCCCGCATATATTACACAAATAAAATCTCCGAGAGTCCTACCCACAGCTACCCGAGGAGCCTGCATCTTCATTATCTACATCCTGAGGTCCCCAAGTTTTCCCTGCCTGAATAGAGTGTCGTAAACACTCCATTGATTGATAAGCCCGGGCCATCTTCGAAAAGACCACAACACCCCCTTCCATGGTGTTAGATAAAACAAACCATCTTTGTCCAGTCTCGACTGCCAACATCTTGCTAACTACTTTCCTCCACAACCACTTCATATAATCTTTGGGGACATGCTAAACTTTCCCGACAGACTGGGAGGGACGGGTCGACGGACGCCAATTTTCCCACAGAGATCCAACAAACAAACGCAGACGCTCAGTTAAATCTTCTACCGAAAAGAAATTTGAGGTCCGCGGTGGCACGACTTGTTCCCAGCCAAATTGCCGCAGAAGACGCCAAGGGAAATTAAAGGAGGTCTGCCTGATACCAATTAGCCGCACATATGAATACTCTCCTAGCTCCAGAATGGGCTGCAACTGCCCCCACCAAGGCACTGACTAATACAGCCTACGAGCTCCATGCTCCACAAACCAATGCTCCCAGTTCTCAACATACAGGCCAATGCTGATGAAGTAGCGTGAAAAGAAGTTGCGTACGATCAACAAGGGATACTCTAGAGGAGTCGCTAAGCGGAATCTTTCAGACAACCACATGAACAGCATCACAGGGCTACCCCTCAAAAAGTTAGAACGACCTTCTCTCCAGGCATCCAAACCATTTTGGGTCTCTGCTAGTATCACCGCCATAGGATTGCGACGATATGACATCCATGAAGTAATGGATAGAAGTTGCGGGTCCACCTGCAGTTCTGCAGTCACCAGCAATAATTTTGAAACCAGACCTAGTACAACGGCTCCAACATAGCCAGCATCACCTACTTCACGCAAATGTATAGACTGCAGCACCGTCGGGAGGGAGATCATTCCTCCAATAACCAATGATCTGGCCGTCGAAGGCGAAACACCAAGAAGCCCGACCAACAAATCCCTGGGAGAACGGGAAAATTCGGGCAAAGTCGCTGCAACACTAGGATTTACACCCAGCGTGGAAGAAAATCCCTCGTAGGTAGGACAAACTTCATCCAACCCAAAGAGAAATGTGTGGTCTTCGGGGTACCAGAATTGTACCGCCGCCATCAGCACGTTCCACTCAAGAGGCCGATTGCGCCACAGGGAGACTCGACGCATGTTGAAAGCATCATAGTCGACATTATAAGAGCAAATTTCTTCCAAGGCTTTGAGGTAATTAGCAAACTCAATGCTACCAGGGAGAGCCATCTTGCAAGGCTAAGAAATAATGGGCAAGTAGGTGAAAATGCAAAGGTGTGATGAAAACACTCCATCCTTACCCCCTTTTATACTTGAGAACCCTCACAAGAGACATAATCCCTGCAGAAATCGAAGGGAATCCTACCCCATAAGATACCAAAGGCTGAAGAGGGTACCAATCAAAGCTTTGAGTTAATGGGACTGGACTGAACTGCCGATAGGCAGGTCAGGGTGCTTGCTGATCGGCAACCCCCCATTTTAAAATTTTCCTCTTTTCCTCTTTTTGTCAAAATTAGAAAACTCAATAGAAATAAATTGATATTCTCAACAGAATTTCAAAATCCCTTTAAATTTCCCTTTTTTGATAAAAAAACTTTCCTTCAAAAAATTCCAAAAATACTCCTTTTTAAGGTCTCAGCAGCAAAGTAAAAAGCGCATGTGCATACATTCATTCATCATTAATAAAAGATAATAAAAAACTCCATTGCATTGCATATATCTATTTTCTGTGTTACATCATTTTTGCAGGAAATAAAAAGAAAAAGCAAAAACAACGGGACTCAGCCCGAACCCATGTTTTCTCTCTCTCTCTCTCTCTCAAGAGCTTCTACCCCTGCGATGTGCTCTCTTCCCCCTACGACGAGACGACGCACCACCACTTCCCGATCCAGAATCCTCTCTAGACGAGGCAGACGGCACCAAGAAAGAAGGAACGAGAACCGCGTCCCGAATATGGGCAGTCGCCGAAGATATCCAATCTCTGATGTCCCTGAGCCAAGTGATTGACACCCGGACTTGCTGCAAGAAAAGGTGAAATTAGTATCAAAGCAAAAATTACCAAAATAGAAAAGAAAGAAAGAGGGGAACAGAAAAGTATACCGCAGGTCAAAGGATCTCCTTTGTCAAACCCAACTCCTCCGGATCCATCGCATGAGGACGGTGCAACATAGGCACCATCCCTCCATCAGCCCGCCGAATGTTTTATGAAGGGGTATGCAACAGCACAAAAGGAACCTCTGAAGTGATGCCACCGCAGATGCCGTTGGACCGCCACCAATGTGGGAAGATCCCACCGCTCGACTCGAACCCTCAGTCTTGCTGGGCGCCATCAGCCAGCTCGTCACAAAGTCCATATAATCGTACGGCGCAGCCGTATCGGTGTACAATAAGTAGGACTCACCGATTATCACTGCGATCCTCTCATCCTCTGATAGCAGTCGCTCCCGTATCATAGATATAGGAGGCTACACAGGTGGAACCACCACCTCCTCCTCGGCAATCTGATGAACCACCCTCTCCTCAGGATACCAAGAATGGCCGAACTCATGCGCCAGCAAATGCCTCATCCGCACGTTCACCCCGGTCACCCCCGCATCCTGAATGGCTGTCCCCTAAGGATAAAAGGTCACCTAAAAATCTCCAAGAGAGCATAAATCAATACAAGATCATAAGGTGCAAAAACCAAGACTAAAATGGAAAGAGTCTTACCCTACCACTGGTCAGGTCATTCAAGACCTGACGCACAGCCTCCAGGGAGAGAGATCCCTTCGACTGTCGATTAGCCTTACGCCATCGATACAATCGAAAAAAGTACCCAACAGTGTCATCCTTCAAAGCTATCAATGGGGTATTGCACCCAATCACCTCGTAGAACCACGTCTGAATTCATAAGAAAAAAAGATGACGTATAAGGAAAAATGCGAATGCACAAAAGAAAAATACAAATGCATGAAAGGAAGATGTGAATGCATGAAAGGAAAATGCGAATGCATGAAAAGAAATACGCAAACTAAAGAATACCTCAAGAAGGTACGTGGCTCCAGTAAAGGTCTACCGGCAGCACAGGCGAATGCATCTAGAGAAGAGTAAAGGGTTGCCAAAGTCAGACTCCCCCAATCATAGAAAGGGATGTTCGAAAACATCCTCAGGTACGACAAAAATCACAAATGAATGACGTCGCCGCTCGACGCCACCATGAAACCTCCCAATACTAGTAGAATAAATAATCGGTCCATCTGCCTCACTTGCATCCCATCCTCCACATCAATCACCCTGCTCAGCACAACATCCTTCAGCAGGGACAACCGGATAGAATCCCCAGAAACTATCCTCCCTACATCACCAAGTGATACACGCACTGCCTCCGGCCTCACCCGTAAAGAGAAATCCACCTCTATCTGCTCTCCATCACAATCCAGCCCTAATAGCTGCTTCATGTCTATGGGAGTCACAGTCATCTCCCCGAAGCCAAAATGGAAGGTGTGGATAGTATCCCACCACCTTTCTCCCAAAGCGCACAAGACCGCTGTCGAACGAGGCGTCTCATCCAGCACCGATGCCAACCGCCCAAAACTCGCTGATGATACCATCCAACACACCACAGGTGGGAGATGCTCCCAGACATCCCTATGCCCCGTCGTCCTGCGAGCGCATGTTCTTCAAAGAAATATCAGACTGGCAAAAATGAAAAGTCTCATCAAAAGTCAAGAAAGAAAGAAAAATCACCAAAAAGAAAGGAATGCCAAAGGTCGGGTTACTTACATAATCGCCGGGACTCACTCTCAAAGAGCGATGACGCGATGGCTCTCGCAGCAAGGTCCGCTCATCCACAACAGGCTCAAACGTATCAAAGGATTTCTCACTCCCCAAAGCAAGAGGTGCCCTATCCCTCCACTCCACGTTCGCCCAGTTATCAATGGTCAACCACTCCTGGTGGACTGCAGTGCTCACAAAAGCGGCCATTTCTTGAAGATCGGAATGCTAGAACGATTTGCAGAAGAATCGCAGAGAGAGAGAAAGCAAAGAAACTGCGAAAAAAATGAGGGGATTCACCCCCTTTATATAGGATGCCAAGCGCCATGCCGATCGGCACCTCCCCCTACCATACCGATCAGCACTGACCCCTTGCCTTCTTGAGGTAGCCCAAAAGTCAGTGCCACTGCCGAATGGCACCCTTCATACTATGCCAACCGGCACCCCCATTAAATTTCGTACAAAAATTCTCAAAAAATACCAGAAAGCCTCGAAAAATCCTTAAAAAATTCCTAAAAATCCCAGGAAGGATTTAAAGCCTTTTCACCAAGAAAAACTTCGCGTTCCTTCGAGCGGAACCCCTCTTTCCCAGCAAACCCCTCAAAAATCAAGTGAAAACTCCTCCCGGCACAACTCCGGAGGATCTCTAAGGATCACCTGATCCTTCCCCAGCGGAATTTTCTTACAGCACCCAAAATAGGTTGTTCCCCCCGTAAGGTCTCCTAATGAAACAAAAGCTTCCCCAGCTATCATCTCCCCAGATCAAATCAAAATCACAAAAGCACTTTCCCCAGTAAAATCAAAATCCAATCTTCATCCACTCTTTAGGTCAGAATTGACCTCGGTCTTGGATCGTCACCTGAGTTGGGTCAGAATTGACCCCGATCCTCGGTCGTCACCACTCGTTAGGTCAGAATTGACCTCGATCTTGGATCATCACCTGAGTTGGGTCAGAATTGACCCCGATCCTCGATCGTCACCACTCTTTAGGTCAGAATTGACCTCGGTCTTAGACCATCACCTGAGTTGGTTCAGAATTGACCCCGATCCTTGATCGTCACCACTCTTTGGGTCAGAATTGACCTCGGTCTTGGATCGTCACCTGAGTTGGGTCAGAATTGACCCCGGTCCTCGGTCGTCACCATTCTTTAGCTCATAATTGACCTTGATCTTGGATCGTCACCTGAGTTGGGACAGAATTGACCCCAGTCCTCAGTCGTCACCACTCTTTAGGTCAGAATTGACCTCGGTCTTGGATCGTCACCTGAGTTGGGTCAGAATTGACCCCGGTCCTCGGTCGTTACCACTCTTTAGGTCAGAATTGACCTCAGTCTTGGATCGTCACCTGAGTTGGGTCAGAATTGACCCCGTCCTCGGTCGTCACCACTCTTTAGGTCAGAATTGACCTCAGTCTTGGGTCATCACCTGAGTTGGGTCAGAATTGAACTCGATCCTCGGTCGTCACCACTCTTAGGTCAGAATTAACCTCGGTTATTAGATCTTCACCCTAAGCCCGCAGATTTGGCTTCAACCCGCAGAATTGGTCATCCCCCCCAACACCACTTTAGATCCTCAGAACCGACCTAAACCTTGGATCATCATTCAATCCCCAGCACACTCCTTAGGCCCTCAGAATCGGTCTCGACCCTCTGAATCGGTCATACTCCCTCAAAATCATCATGTGGTGTCTATTCGACGGTCATCATTTATTCCAAACTCACCCGTAGAGGGGCTCTATAGACACCCCATTCCGTTACCCCCAACTCTCCTTAGGTCTCTAGTACTTCCCCTTCATCACTACAAACCTAGGTCATGTCCCGAGTACTAACCTAGAAGCCATCGGGCACTCCCCGGCTCAGTTTGACCAAAAAGACAAACTCTTCATCTCGATTGAGACTGAATGAATCTTTGAAGGGCACCGAATCCCCTTTTCAACGGTCCATCCCGTGTGCAATTCTAACTTACCATGCGGACGAACGATCCGTTTACATCCGAAACTTAACCTAGAGGCTACCGGGCGCTCCTGGGATCTTTTTAACTTAAGTCAACTCTTTATATCGACCGAGACTGAATTAATCTCCGAAGGGCACTAAATACCCTTTCCAATGGTCCATCCCGTGCACAATTCTGACTTACCATACGGACGAACAACCTGTTTGACTCTAAGAGGTCATCGAATGCTTTCGGGCCCCGGTTGGCCAAAGTCAGCTCCCCAAATCGGGTCAAACTCTTTGGAATGTCTAAGTACATCTCCTAACCTTTCCAACGGTCCACCCCGTATGCTATTTGTACTTACCATGCGGACGAACGATCCGTTTGCGTCCGAGCGATTCCCCATCCAATGGACCGATAAACGCTTCCGAGCCATATTTGACCCAACGTTAACTCCCGAACCCAGGAGCGGTCCAAAGGACTTTCTAAGGTCTCTAAATTATCTTTCTAACGGTCTACTCCGTGCATGATTCTGACCAACGGTTTGCCCTCGGCAGTCGTTTTCCCGAAAAGGCCTGAAATACATTCCCAAATGGCAGGTTCCAGACCCTGCCTATCTGCAGGAACGGGTCTATGCCAATCGTCAGTGACCTGAGCCTATAAAAGGAGGCCTTCACCTCATTTTCAAGGGGATCCCAGATCTGATAAAAATCACTCTCAGCGAATCCCGAAAACCTCTCTCGAAGGCAGCGTGATTTCAACTTGCAAATCCTTTTTTTTACTCCCACTTTTCATCATCCTTTTCATCAAACTTGGTGAATTATCCACTCTCCATCATCATCCAAGTGCAAGGGCTTCTCTCCAACATTCAAGATCAAGCTCAAGATCTTCAAAAGGTCCAACTTTCTCAACTTTCTCTTAAAGTCTCTTAACTTCGCAATAACTTGTTTTATTACTTAGCAATTTTTATTATCTCATCGCACACATCCTAATATACCTTTTATTTAGTATTATTGCACATCTCTTATTTTCATATAAATAAAAACCCAAAAAACAAGAAAAAGAGGGTTTACTCATAAATTCCAAATAGGGATTCTCATACCTTTCTCACACTTTTCTCACAACTAAAACACTTTTTCTACTCACACACATTCACAAATAAGAGATCCCCCATTTGGATTTAAGGGATAAACCCCACTCCTCATTTTGTATGCGAACTACGCGGACTTTGATGCCTTTATAGGCTACGTAGGCGTCTCGGGGTAAAACTCGAGACTCGAGTCATTTTCTCACTTTTTCTCTTATTTTTCTATCTTCTCTAAAGCTAATTTTCTTATATTCTATATACTTGTAACATATTACTCCATATGCGTTATCGTTCCATTATAACGACCAACGTAGGGGTAATCACGTAAATCTTATTCTTCTAATACTATTGTTATATCTTCCTACGGATGACTCGCTTTATCTTTTCCATGATACAAGTCAAGGATTCCTACCTCCATTATGTATATACACATGCACACATATCACGAGGGGAAATATCAAGGAAGATAGGAAATGTCCATGAGGGACCAAAAGGGCGGAATGGGTGCCTAACACCTTCCCATTTCGTAACTAAGCCTCCGAACCCTTCTGAAATCATCTTGGTTTCGCATGCACCAGTATGTATTTGGATGCCATCCTTCGGGATGGCTTCCCTTTTTTTATTTTGTCTGTTTTGAGTAAAATAGACTTGCGACTCTGAATATCTCTACATTTTTACACCTTATCTCAAACGACGCCGGCCGAAGCACTCCCGAGAGGGATGCGCGGGACCCGATGGATCCTCTCTCCCTTGGTGCGCCCGCCCCAGCGTGGCGAGGATCGAGGATGGCCATAGAAGTGATCTAATTAGGTAAGCTCAGAAGACATCAATAGTAAGTATGGAATTCGAAATGTGTGGTTACCCAAAAGTCACCTACTGGTTACTCAAGACTCGTGTTTCTCAAGAGTCACCTAATTTAAAATTTATGGGGTTCTAATTAGATGTCTATATAGTGAAGGATTCTGGTCCCCAAGGCTAATGCACTGAAACACTCTCCTCGTCTCCATCAATGAGAGAGAACTCATAGAGAGAAGGGGATTAGTCCGTGGAAGACCTCCAACCCCCGAGTCTCAATCACCGTTATGGATTCAGGTACACAGTTTTTACAATTCCTGTATTAGGTAATCTCAATAATCTAATATGTTAATGAATTTTATTTAATATTCCAACAAGTGGTATCAGAGCACCTTCATATTGGATTATTGGGATTGGTACTGTGATTGTAATTTAGAAGTGATTTTGTTTGATTTATCATACATATGATCTAGTTAGAACTCGTATGGCTTTTAGGATTCTATGTAGAATATATATATGATTCGTGATAATTTTCATAATTGATTAAGGATTTTCAATCCATGCTAATTTTTTTTGTTTCCCTTAAAAGGGTTTAATTCATAATGGATTTGGATGGATTAATTCAGTTTTGTTCAAGATTAATATGATTTTTTTTTCAATTAGTTTATTTTATGAAAATTATTTTCAATTCAGTTTTTTTTTAATTAATTCTAGTTCAGTGTTTGTGGAAATTCTTTCCAAAACAGTATTTTTTTTATGAGAATTATTTCCAAATGCATTTTTTTTGGGGGGGGGTGGGGGGTGGGGGGGGGGGTGGGGGTTAAGGCAAGTATAAAATTAGGTGGAACAGATACTTGCATATTTAATTAAAAATTATTTGGTTTAAGATTTTTAATAGAGTTTGATTCCCTTTAAGGGTATTTGAAAAAAATGCCAAAAATGTATTATATCTGAAATAAATGAATTAAAGTAATATGTTGCCAAAGTAACCTCTATTGCATAGATTAATTTATTTTGAGATATAAAAATGATGTTAATAAATTTATTATTCCTGCGGGTAATAATCGGCCCAAAGGAAGATTATTATTTGGCTGAATAATAAATATAAATGCAGAATTAAATATGTGATAATTCTATAATTTTCATGTGGACAATTAATCGGCCCAAAGGAAGGTTAGATGTTTGACTGAATTCTATAATATACAATTAATCAGCCAAAAGGAGGGTTTGTTGAACGAATTTCTTATCAATATTTTTTTCTGGACTGAAAGTATCACGTACAAGTTAATATTTATGTCTAAAGACTAAATGTTAATGTTGTGCTAGGTCTCTCATTGATGGACCCACCATTCCACCATTACAGTTATATATAAAATTTATGTCCTGCATTTATCAGTTTATTTTATTATAATATGCCATGACATATATTTTAATTTGAAGCTTTTGTAATTTATTTGTTCTTTTGGATTAAGTTACTACTTATTCTGTTAATATTACTGCCAACATGACCTCACTTCATGTGATTAATGGTACAAACTTTAAGAACTGGAAAGAGGACATTCTTATAGTTTTTATTTGCATAAATTTAGACTATGCGATAAGGAAGGAACAACCCGCTCCTCTTACGGATAAAGCGAACTTTGAGAAGTGGGATTGTTCTGATCGCTTAAGTCTAATGATGCTAAAGCGCAATGTTCTAGAAGATTTCAAGGGCGGTATGTCCGATGAGATAACTGCCAAAAGTTTCCTTTAAGATATTGAATTACATTTTACAAATAATGAAAAGGCTGAGACAAGTACGCTTTTATCTAACCTTATCCAAATAAAGTAAAAAGTCAAAGGAAACATACGGGAGTACATTATGGAGATGTTTAACATCGCTTCAAAACTTCAAGTACTAAAGTTAGAGTTGTATGGTCACTTGCTCGTTGATCTGTTATTGATATCTCTTCCTGCACACTATGGATAGTTTATAGTGAGTTATAATACTCAAAAAGGATAAATGTACTCTTAATGTGCTCATTTCACATTGTGTGCAAGAAGAGGAAAGGTTGAAGCGAGAACAGACAACTAAAATTGCTCATATTGCATCTACTTCAAGGAACATAAAGGGGAAAAGGACTAAGGATAAGGGTACTGCAGTTGTAACATCACAACCCAAACCTAAAGTTCAACAAAAGAAACAAGTTCAGGATTCAAAATTTGCTTGTTTCTTTTCCAGAAACCTAGGCATGTGAATAAAGATTGTTCTAATTACGCCACATGGCGTGTAAAGAAAGTTACACTTCTCGTTTTCGTTTGTTCGAAATTTAATTTGGCTTTTGTACCTAGCCATGGTGGGTAGATTCAGGTGCTACTACTCATGTAAGTAAATCTATGCATGGTTGCCTATGGAGTCGATCGCCAAATGATGCTGAAAGATTCATCTATCTGGGCGATGACAAAATAGTTGGAATTGAAGCAATTGGGACATTTTTATTATCTTTTGAAACTGGTCATTTTATTGAATTAATAATGACTTATGTAGTACTGTTTTTAGATGAAACTTGGTTTCTATTTTTTATTTTGGATAAATATAGTTATTCTTGTTCACCTGGAAATAATAAAGTTACTCTCTTTCTAAATTATACTTTGGTTCCGACTGGTTCTTCAATTGATAAATTATATTTATTTAACACAAATGCTTCATTTAACGAAACCTTGCAAAATTAAAATTAACTTATGGGAATTATGTTGCTTTATGGCACAAGCGTTTGGGTCGTATATCCTAAAGGAGAATTGAAAGGCTTGTGTCAGACGGAATACTTAAACCCCTTAATTTCACAGACTTTGATGTTTGTATTGAGTGTATAAAGGGGAAACAAACAAACATAAGAAAATTAAGTGCCAAAAGGAGTTATGATGTCTAAAAATTGATAAATTATGGCATTTACGGGCCATTCCCTATGGCTTCATGGAATGGCCAACAATATTTTATCACTTTTATAGATAACTATTCTCCTTATGGGTACTTATATTTAATTTATGAGAAATCTCAAGCTCTGTATGTGTTAAGGCCTTCAAAGCCAAAGTTGAAAATCAACTAAGCAAGAAGATTAAAGTTGTCAAATCTAACTGTGGTGGTGCATACTATAGAAGATATGATAGATCAGGTGAACAAAGTCAAGAATCTTTTACCAAATTCCTAGAAACGAAACAGAAAGTTTAAGGACATGGTAAGAAGAATGATTGATCATTCTTCTTTTCCAGATTTACTATAGGGAGAGGCACTTAAGACTCCAGTATATATTCTAAATAGAGTACTTTGTATAATGGTAGCTAAAACCCCTTATGAACTATGGATACGCTGAAAACCTATCATTAAAGATTTACACATTTGGGGGTGTCCATCTGAGGCAAGGCCTTATATGCTAATTGAAAAGAAACTAGACTCAAGAACTATTAACTGCTATTTTATTGGGTATACTGAATGATTGAGGGATTTTAAGTTCTTTGATCCCTCAACTAAGTCCTTTTTTCGAGATGGGAAATGCGAGATTTCTTGAGGATGTTGAGTTTGAGGGGGAAGATACGGTTAAGAATAAGAATATTTCTTTGAAAATGAATGAATTACTCTTCCAAACATTGTTTAGCCTTCTAACAATGTTCAAGAAGACAAAAATGAGGACTTCCCTACTCAAAATCTAAGAGTTGTTCCAGAAGAGCAAACTCAACAACCTTATGAGCAGTTATAGATCATTTTGATTTAGAGCTGCCTCAGATGGATGTTAAGATGGATTTTCTCACCGGTAATATTGAGGAAACTATATATATGGACCAACTAGAAAACCTTGACCCAGTCGATCCAAAGTCTATGGTCTGCAAACTCAAGAAATCCATATATGGTCTCAAGCAAGCTTCCCGTAAATGATATCACAAGTTTTATCAAGTCATTATCTCATATGATTTTGAGGTTAATGAAGTATATAACTGTGTATATCATAAGTTCAGTGGGAGTAAAATTATCTTCCTTGTGCTCTATGTCTAGCAGTAATCTAGTCTTATCACACGAATCTAAGATATTTCTCTTTAAGAATTTTAAAATGAAAGATCTTGGGGATGCCTCTTTTGTATTGGGAATAAAGATACATCGAGATCATTCGGAGGGTATCCTTGGATTATCCGAAAATAGCTATATCGAGAAGGTACTCGCTAGATTTGGCATCAAACCGTGCACAAGGAGATACTCCTATTTCCATGGGAGATAAGTTTAGTCTCTGTCAATTCCCAAAGAATGAGACTGAGAGTAAAGACATGAAAAAGGTTCCTTATGCTTCAACTATAGGGAGTCTTTTACATGATCAAGTATGTACGCATTTGGAATTTGTGTACATAAATAGGTATGTTAGGCAGATATTTGAGTAACCCTAAAATGGATCACTAGAAAGGAGCCAAATGGGTTATGAGGTATTTATTGAGAACAAAAAATTACATACTCATTAGAAGTCAGATAATTTGGAGATCATTGGGTATTCTAATGTTGATCTTGTGGGTTGCCAAGACACTAAGAGATCCGCTTCTGTCTATGTGTACATGTTGTCCACAGGTGCTATTTTCTGTGGAGTGCTAAGCATTCACTCATTGCACCTTCCATTATGGCAGCAGAGTTCATAGCCTGTTATGAGGCAACAAATCATGCGATATAAAAGCGAAATTTTGATATTGGCCTGCATATTTTGGATAGCATTGAAAGACCACTACATATATATTGTGATAATAATTAATCAGTTCTATTTTCGAATAACAACAAAAGCTTATTGAAGTCTAAGCACATATACTTTAAGTTTCTTGTTGTTAAGGAAAGAGTTCACAGTAAGATAGTGTTTATTGAACAAAAGTCACCTACTGGTTACTCAAGAGTCACCTATTGGTTATTCAAGAGTTACCTAATTAGAATTTATGGGGTTCTAATTAGATGTCTATATAATGAAGGGTTCTGGTCCCCAAGGCTAATGCACTCAAACACTCTCCTCCTCATCCCCATCAATGAGAGAGAACTCATAGAGAGAGAGGGATTAGTCTTTGGAAAACCTCCAACCCCCGGAGTCTCAATCACCGCTATGGATTTAGGTACACAGTTTATACAATTCCTGTATTAGGTAATCTCAGTAATATAATTTAATGATGAATTTTATTTAATATTCCAACACAAACTTCACTATACAGTTCTTTCTTCCAAACCATATACTTAAGATTCCACCATAAATAAGAAAAGTTTTGGCTCTTTTTCAACTGTTGAAATGATTTGGAAGACAAGAGCAAGGAGATGTGCATGCAAATTAGATGTCATTCAATAGATTATGAAAATAACCAAGCCTCTTGGCCCAGTGGTATAAGGCTGCCATTGGTACAGTCTTGGGGGTGGATTGGGTTTAGTCCCCAGTTCGATCCCCGACACTGTCAAAATAATGCTTGCCCAGCGGAAGCCACGAACCGCGAATGGGGATTAGTCAAGGTGCGCGTAAGCTGCCGGACACCTTATGGTATGCTACAAAAAATAGATTATGAAAATAGAAGATGATCATAACTTAATGATGACATTGAATTAGTAAACACACATAACAAAACAATAGAAAATACATTTAGGGTCCGTTTGGTTTTGTGGTTAAATATTTTTTACCGTGTTAAAAAATAATTCACCTAAGTAAAATAAGTGTTTGGTTGGGCATTTAACGTGGTGAAATAAAATGAATATGGTGAAAAGTAAAGTGAAACTTTAACCATTTTCAACCATGTGTAAAGTGAATAATTTAACAGGTGAAAATAATGACAATTATCTTATTACCATACTAACCTTTCTTATTTCCACTTAAAATTATCACACAAACATTAGACATTCATTTCTTCCTTTCAATTAACATGATCATTAAATATTTATTTAAAATTTTTTTTTTATTTAAAAAAATATATAAAAAAATAAAAATTAAGAAAAATTAAAAATTAAAAAAATATAAAAAATAAAAAATTTGAAAAATAATTAACTTAAATTGATTACAAAAAATTATTATTGTATTTCGAATTTCATAACTTAAATTAGATCATTTATTAAATGATTTTTTTTTCCAGTTGAATGGGTGATTCAAATAATCAATCATATTTATAATAAGTACCTAATACATGGCCAACATTCGATGTAAAATTTTAAAAAAAAGGCAATAATTGTTTTTCTTGGGACAACCAAATGACCTATAAATATCTTTTTGGAAAATATATTTTTTTACACAGCTAAATAATTTGTCAACTTTCCTACAACATAATCTCGTAAAATTATATAAACTCCGTGTGTACATATGAGTGCATCCCTTCATAACGTACTTATTAAAGCTACATGTTTATCTCGTTATACTCTGTGACATATAAAACAAATTCTTGGATGTTTCATTTTTCAGATTCATTATATAAGTTTTTTGACCTTAGCCCCTACCAGCAATATGAACCCAATAATCACCATTAAGCAGGATACCAAATTCATTAGCAATTTTGTTAACTCATTACATGGTAATCTATTAGTTACTTATATTCTCTCTACTTTGCAATTTTTTTATGCAAACCATCCACCATGTAATAGTAAATATGGTGAATTTCTGATATAAATATAATACCATAAATCATGTAGGGATAAAAACATAAATACCTTAACTATGGGGATTTTTTTTTTATAAATATAATATGTGTATATATTATAAATAAAGTGGGTAAAAACCCTAAATCTACAAAATATAAATTATAAACATAAAACTATCGAGGATAAACCCAACTCATTTCATTAACCATGTCGTTCAGGCCGCCTTTGACCGCAGGGATTGTCCATCAACTGAACGGTTGAATATCTTAGTAAAATTATTACAATATCTAATCATTAACCGCGTGATTGATTAAATTGTGACACCTGTCCACCAAAATTCGTTTGTTACAACACATTCCCCACTAACACCCATCCACGACGACACGTGTCTAGATTCATCATCCACAAGATTGATTACGGCTTCAATTCACGGTTGATGCCCTCACCTCGACAGCTATAAAAAGGGGTCTCACTACATTGGAAACGGTACCCCTAAACCCGACATCTATTTGTATTTCTAAAATTTTTCAACCTCGAGTATCAAATAATATCGAGTTATGTCCAAAATTGAGAGAAGTTCCAAATTTCCAAAAAGTCATTTCCACCAACAAATAGAGGCAGACCACTGTGCGCACCCCAGGCAGACTAGCTCTTCCAAATGAAGCTCTGTCCGACGGTTCCACCTCATAGAGGACACTCCTTGGGGAAAAATTCAACTCACACTATAAGGTAAAAAATATGAAGAAAACTCGTATCAATATCATAAATAGATATTGTGATATAGCAATGTATATATATACCTGAATAACTTAGTCTAGGCCCTGTTAAGGGACAAAGTATGCATTTTATAGTGTTTATTTTTTAAAGCCTTGTTTTTCTCCGGCATCTTTTTTTTGTTGAGCTAAATAACATACTCACATGTTAAATAATGCTAATCAATACCGGTACAACTAAGTATAACACGAAAATAAACTTTTTAAAATTGTTTTCATGAAAGTGTCAGTGAATCGACCTACTCTGCATATTTTCTAAAATTCAAAGTCTAAAATTGGGATATTCTTCACCACTTCTCCGAGTAAACACTCACGTCACAATGGAGGCACCCACGACTTTGTGTTTTCCTGGAAACTTATCAAACACTTATCTCTAATTACGTATTTTTAAAATACTAATATAACATTTCTTCTCAAAAGGAAATGCCATGCTAAGGACTAGGGACAATTAGTACCATAATGTTGTATAATTTATACCCGGTATTCCATAGCCTACTCCCATAAATATAACCCCTTTGTTCAACCTACGTTCTCTTTGATCCCAAAATCTCCTAGGTACATTAGTGCAATATTTCTCTACACTTGTGAGCCCAAGCCTAATAATATGTCTTTCGACATATTATCTTTAGGGATGCCTCTATCTCTAGTCTAAACCCCCATTCTCGTACAAAGTAATCATCTCTATCACTTTATATAAGTCTGAGGTCTTGCGATAACTCCGAGATTTTAGCCATTAGAAAGGGGATACTTCTGGTCCACTCCCAAATCTGCACCAATATTAGAGTCAGCCTCCTGGCTCCCAAACATCCTATTCCCTCTTAAGACAAGTCCGCACACTTTCATAAACATCACGTTGGAACCATTCCACATGGCTCACCTTAGAAATCGAACTACATAGGATTTCATTATTTAAGCATAATATAGAGTCCTTCTCGTGAGCACAAGCCTTGATAATATAACTCTCGAAATATTGTCCCCATAGATATCATTTCATCTCTTATCCTTATCTTCTCACTCTAAATGAGATACCAAAATATCTCAAGTCATGACCTCTCACGCATATCAACACAAAACAAACACTTAAATGCGTATACACAAATCACCTCATGAACTACGTAGACTTTGATCTTATGATGACACAAGTATGTAGGCGTAATATTGAGGCTTCCCTCATATGCACAAGCCTCCATACTCCCAACAACCTTCCGTTACACACACATATCAACAACCTTCCATTACATAAACTGATCTTTCTTGCACCTGTATATACATACATACCAATAGTTGCCCATTACTCGAATACATATTCACACATAAGCACTCTTATTTACCCACACCAGTTTAGTGACATGCTTAAACCTCTAACTAATATAGTTTTTATACCTAAGCATATATCTATGTTTTAAGGGATTCACAAACTAAGGTCCCTAAAAATGTTCTTAAATTAACTAAAAGTAATTATAAGTGCAAAATACGATAACAACTATATAAATAAGGAAGTAGAAAGAACAAGTGGGGTACTTAATACCTCCCCAACTTTTAACCTTATTCTCAAACCCACACTAAGAATCCCTGGATCATTTATAGGCCTCAAATTTCCTTAGGGTAAGCTCGAAAGGGATAACCCGACCCCTTTTTGTTTGTTTTTATAAAAAAAATAAACTGGGGATTCTGAACAACCAATAATTTCTCGCATAAAGAATTAGACTGAGGCCTAAACATGGGCATGCAACAAAACTGGATGTGTTTTCGAATAGCTTCCACGGGCATAATCATAACAAACCCGGCCTCATGAGGAAATGGCGGACTGAGAAATAAGAACTCTCACATCCCCGTAGGGAACAAACGCTAAACCCGTAAGCGGACCTTCACATCATGCCTCCCTTATGCAGGTACGCACCCACATCTTGCTCTCCCTCGAGTACAACTTGCGGCCCATAATACCAAAGAACCCTAAAAGGAAAAAAAATAAACTTCCCAAGGTATAACTAATCCCCAAGTCACAAAGACCATTGGTCAATAGTGAAACTATGCCTAAATTGGATTTTCTTCTTTTGTAAATAGCTTAAAAATTCGTTTTACGCATGGCCAACATTCGATTGTAAAATTTAAAAAAGGCAATCATTGTTAAAAAAGGCAATCATAACTTAAAAATTGTTGAAATTATTTTTCTAGATTTCCAAGAATTTATCAATTCAAACATGAGTTCAATTAACAAGAATTCAACGGAATAGCACTCGCAAGATTAAGGAGCATATTGTGTAAAACCCCATACCTCAAAATCATCGCATAAATTCATCCTCAAAATATGATCGCACCATCACGTTCCTCTCGCGAAAATAATCAAATCATATTCTAGCTCCAACACAAGATAACTCCAAATAGTCCTATTTTAATCTCATAAAAATCAGATCCAAACATTATTCCAATCGCCAATCCGACTTCAGATTTGTATTCTACACGAAAAATTGAGTCAGGTATGTGTTTTGAGTTTTTCTCAAATCTCATTCGAATGAACTCAAAAAAAGAAGATCTAAACCTTCCAAATTGGCTCTTCTCATTCCACTCATTTTGCCTCTTTGGATTTCGTTTTTGGCCTCTCTTTTTCATCCCCCTTTCCTTATAATCACCCATAATATTCCTTATATAGTCCCTCTCTCAAAACCTAGCTTGGTGACTAAGCTAACGCATATTACTATATTGCCCTTTAATTCAAAATTATCTAGTTTATATATTTAAACCATTACAAAATGTTCAAAAGCCAATTAAATTTGAATTTAAATATTCGATTCATTTCAAATAAAAATAAATATAATATCAATATTACGATTAATAATATCCAAGGTCGCCGAATAGGGGACTAAAGGTTCGGTAAGGATTCCTCGAACCACAAACAACAACATAAAAATTGGAGGCGAACATAGTTCTCGTATCCATGGGTCACGCACATACCTACGTACCCATAGTCAGCGGACTTGTCAACTCCCCGATAAGTCTTTCATAGACCTATGTTCTTGAGCGACAAATCATAGATCCCATATAATACTCTGTACGGTTTACGGTGTTTTCAGCTTAGTGTTCTTTGATGTAGAGCCCTATGTTTAGGATTGTTGATTTCTTTGGTAAGATTCCGTATATATTACTAAATCTTATTTGCGTTCGGACGGGTTCGTACAAGAAGTATGGCTGATGAGGGCCATTGGACGGATAGTGGAGATCGTACTTAGGAGGTTATGAAGTATGTTCGAGTATGATGACCGTAGTCGAGGTCACCCCTATTATGGAAAATTGAGGAGAGTCATCAGTAGAAGTTCTTGAAATGCAAGAATTGTGTGTGTTACCTAACGAAGGTAATATATTCAAAGCCTTGGGCATATAGTGGAGTGTGGTTAACCAGAACTGAAAATTTGGGGTAAAATTTTTCTTGACTCATCGGGGAAAAGTTATAATAGTGGGAGTCAACAACCACCACCCGCGAATGAGGGTATGTTTTCTATCTGAGGAATTATGCGGCCAATACTGATTTTTATAGCAATCAATATTGTATGGGCAAAAGGGTTACTAAACTTAGTCTATAGCACTGTTATTTACGTAGACTCACCGAGGGGTGTGGGACACCTATATTTTTTTCATGTCACCACGTGGGTCTGATTTTTATCACGAAATTACTTACTTTAGGCATGTCCGAACATGATGTGACTAGAGGCGTGCATTGACTTGTGGTATATGAGAGAGTATAGCCAGTATCTTATCTTTATTAAGAGAGTAGATGAGTAGACTTTTTAATTGCGATCGATAAAACCTGTAGAGAGGTTATAAACTATTGACTAAGTACCTGAGGAGTTTCGATGACCGACTACTTTAGGTAGTAGTGTATCGGGGGGTTCCTTGTATGGATTTCGCTTGCGAGACACCCCACGCATGAAACTAATAACCGTTGGGAGTCGAAATAAGATAGGTCCTTAGGATATGAGTTTATAACCTTTGCAATAAATATTATAATGAAAGTTGTACGATAGGGTGTATGGGCGCCCTGGATGGTTGGATTGTAGTAGTTTTCATAATTGTGATACAGTAAGTAGTTGTGACTTTAGGATTTATTTGTTTAATAAGTGAGGATCATTTTTTCCAAACTTTGTCATGAGGATGGTATAGGGAAGATTGGATAAAGTTTAAATTTGATTCAGTTGGAACTATATGGTGAGGCTTGGCGTATAACATCAATGGGGATTTTCGTTAATGTACTGTATGGGCGGTACAACATAGATTACTTGCGATGTGAGATTTATACTCAGAGTTGACCTTACCAGTATGATTTATCTTTCTGAATTTTGGGACGAAATTATATTATAAGGGGGGAAGTATGTAATACCCCGTAATTTTAATGACTTTTAAAACGGGTTATATTTTAAATTAATGGATTAATTGGATCTTATTATAAATTAATTCATTTGGGTTTTATTCAAATTGTGGATATTCAAATGAATGATTCTGAATATTACTTAAAGATATTTAGGTAATATATGAATGTGATGTTATTGATATGGCTGTGAGTTGTCAATTCAGTAATTTGTATTTTTTTAGTCGGACGCGGTATGAAACGTGTCGGGACTAATTTATTAAATTAAAAAGGAAATTTATTTTTACATCAACCTTATAGTCATTTCGACTGCGTCGTTGCATCCAGAAGGGTTGAAATAGTCAGAAAAGTCTATTTGGATGTTGGTTTTGGGTCTCGGGCCATTTGGAAATGAAAAGACAACCCAAAAGGGCATTTTGGTTATTTACAAGGGGGATGAATAGTGATTTCGGATTTTGTCTTATTATAAGTATTTGGAGATTAGTTGAACATGGGTTCATTCATCTCTTCTACACAAAATTGAAAGGTCATCTTTTTAGAGAGAGTGAAAGGTTGCTTGGGAAGAGAGAAGCTTGCTTGGAAAGGAGGAGAACTTAAGACCAAAGGTCACCACCACCAACCACCACCGGAGGTTAACTGGAAAATGGGAGAACCACCTGAGTTATTCAACCCCAAAGGATCAGACCTTCATTAGAGGCAAGTGTTTGATAATTTTAATCTAAGTTTGTATATTGTCCATGTTAGGATAGTTATAAAAAGATGAGATTTTTACATGTTTGGAAGATAATGAAGAGTTGTCAATAGATTTTTGAAAAATGAAAGTTTATAGGAATCAAACTCATGTGGTAGGTAGTAAGTAATCCACGAAATAATCATAAATCTGTTGAAGAAATTCTCAAAACGATTGATGTGTTCTTGAAGATATTATGTATATAATTTTCTGGAAAAAGAGGATAAATATATGCTTTTAATTCAAACTCTTGATGATTCTAGGACCTTTAGAGCATTAGAAATCATTCACATATGTTGCTATATCATGTAGTAAGGTTTATAAGGAATTTGGGTAGTTAATATGAAGGTTTGATTGATAAAAAATGGTTAAACCCGTAGTAGAAGAAATGGAGAAAACTGGGCTGTTACCTGGGCGATCGATCGATCGACCCCCTGCCTTCGATCGATCGACCTCCCCAAAATTGTTAAAGTTGTTCCTTTTTAATGTTGGATCTTATCCCAAACCTTTTGTAGATCTTTGGTGATTATTAATTGGATATTATGGGACTTAGGGAAGATCATTAAGCCCTAGATAGGAATCGAATTAATGTGAATTGGATTTAATGGATTAAGAATTATGATAAGTAAATTGAAAGAAATTTCGGTTGCTAGATTCATGTGTTGAATTCTAATTGGTATGCATGAGGATTTAAGGATAGGTCCAGTAGGGGAGATTTAATATAACACCTGGGTAGCCTTAGGGTTACAATTTGAATATCAAGGACTGAGTTTAAGCTCATTATTGATTTTGCAAGGATTGAGTGTAGTACAAGCACTTAGAGGTATGGTTCCTGGATAGAGACGGGAGTTTAGAAAAAATTTGGTTGAAAGAGGGGATGAGGTTATACCGTTTGCGTATTTGAAGTTGACGAACCTCCACGTCCGACAAAGTTAAGTAGTAGTGTAATTGGAGGGGTTCCTTGTTTGGATTTCGCTTTGCGAGACGCTCTGCGCATGAACCTTAACGACGTCGGGAGTGGAGAGATGTTATAGGATGCGAGGATGTTGATTTTGTTGATAAGTCATATAGTGTGAATGAAACACTATAGACTATGGGTTATGTGATGATGGTAATTAATCCTAGTTGATAGAAGATGTGTTTATAATAGATTAGAAACAATCGGTTTTAACCCTATTTAAAGGAGAGTTTAATTCGTAGTAAATCGGGAGATATGATGATATGGACCAGTAGGATATTGGTGATTTCTTATTGAATAAATGTTGAGGAAAAACCTATTTGAACCTTGAGTAATGAGTGAGGCTCGGGGATGATTAAATTTAAAGAGATATAATGCTACGTATAGGAACTATCTTAGGGTAGTGTGATTACCTTATTGATATTATATTATAGGTATGATAGTACCTATTTGATTGATTGATGGTTTATGTGTATGACATATCTAGCTTACTTGCTATCGATGGGAGGTTTGCACGTGAGGGCAGTCATATCATGATGAACCCATGGGATCTTTGATTTGTCGCCCAAGAACATAGGTCTGTGAAAGACTTATCGGGGAGTTGATAAGTCCGCTGACTGTGGGCACGTAGGTATGTGCGTGAACCATGGATACTAGAACTATTTTTGCCTCCACTTTGTGTGTTGTTGTTTGTGGTTCGAGGAATCCTTACTGAACCTTTAGTCCCCTATTCGGCGACCAACGATATTGGGACATGATAGCAGAGTAATGCATTGCACCGCAGTGGTGACTCGGGGTGCCGTATTATATATATATATATATATATAATGAATTAAATGAATGTATATAGTGGTTAGTTCATTCTACTGTGTGATAATTGTAGATGACGGTGAATAAAGAAAAAGAAGTGTATTAAGATAATGAATGTTTATTCTTATAGATCTGAAAATATTAATTCATGTTAATGATAAACGTATAAGAATGATTGTACTATGTATGGTATGGGACATACGGGGTTATGATATGGGATGGAATCATATTATGGAAATAGTTAGGAGGAACCATTAACTAGGAGGTTAAAAGAAAACGTTAAGCGTGCACTCTAGATGAGAGGTGAGAATAGCAAGTGAGCGTTGGATACTAACATGTACATAATAAATGCTTTATTGCACTTGTTAAAAACTTGCTGTTTTCAAAATCATTTTCATAATCGGGCTCTGACCCGTTTCCTTGCATATTTTCTTTTCTAATTTATCTTCTATATCAGGTGTTCAACAATAGGGACGCCAAACTTAGTGGATTATGACGAGCTATGGATCTATGGAGTATTACTTAGATGCTTACCTTAAATTGATTCATAGTATTCTTTTAGTTAGGGCATGTCGCCCAAAGGAACTCAATTGTCTTTTTCTATCAGAGTCAAATACTCTTGTAGTCGTGTCAAGGGGGATGAATAGTGATTTTGGATTTTGTCTTATTATAAGTATTTGGAGATTAGTTGAACGTGGGTTCATTCATCTCTTATACACAAAATTGAAAGGTCATCTTCTTAGAGAGAGTGAAAGGTTGCTTGGAAGAGATAAGCTTGCTTGGAAAGGAGGAAAACTAAAGACCAAAGGTCACCACCACCAACCGCCACTGGAAGTGACTGGAGAAAGGGGATAACCACCTGAGTTATTCAACCCCAAAGGATCAGATCTTCATTAGAGGCAAGTGTTTGATAATTGCAATCTAAGTTTGTATATTGTCCATGTTAGAATGGTTATAAAAAGATGAGATTTTTCATGTTGGGAAGATGAAAAGATGAGATTTTTACATGTTTGGAAGATGAAAAGATAGAGTTGTTAATGGATTTACTGGAAACTGAAAATATATGGGAATCAAAATCATGTTGTAGGTAGATAGTAATCCACGAAATAATCAGTAAGTTTTTGAAGAAATTATGAGAATCAATGGTGTGTTCTTGAAGATATCATGTATATAATTTTTTGGAAATAGAGGATAAATATATGCTTTTAATTCAAACTCTTGATGATTTTAGGATGTTTAGATCATTAGAAATCATTCACATATGTTTCTATATCATGTATTAAGGTTTATAAGGAATTTGGGAAGTTAATATGAAGGTTTGAATGATTAAAAGTGATGAAACCCGTAGTAGAAGAATTGCAGAAAACTATGCTGATATCTGGGCGATCGATCGATCCCCCTGCCTTCGATCGATCGACCTCCCCAGAATTCCTAAAGTTGTTTCTTTTAAATGTTGGTTCTTATCCCAAAATTTTTGTAGATCTTTGGTGATTGTTAATTGGATATTGTGGGACTTAGAGAAGATCAGTAAGCCCTAGATAAGATTGGAATTGATTTGATTGGGATTTAATTGATTAAGAATGATGTAAATTAAATTGAAAGATATTTCGGTTAATCGATTCATTTGTTGAATTCTAATTTGTATGCTTGAGGATTAAGGATAGGTCCAATAGGGGAGATTTAATATAATACATGGGTAACCTTAGGGTTACAATTTGAACATCAAGGACTGAGTTTAAGCTCATTATTGAGAATTGAATGTGGTACCAACGCTTAGTGGGATGGATCCTGGATAGAGATGGGATTTCGGACCACATTTGGTTGAAAGAGGGGATGAGGTTCTTTCGATTGCATATTTGAAATTGACGGACCTCCACGATCGGCAAAGTTAAGTAGTAGTGTATTGGAGGGGTTCATTGTTTGGATTTTGCTTGTGAGACACCCCACGCATGAAACTAATAACTGTTGGGAGTCTAAATAAGATAGGTCTTTAAGATATGAGTTTATAATCATAAAATATTATAATGAAAGTTGTATTATTTTTTAAGGCGAGAATTTCAAACGGTTTCGAAATCGGAGTTAAAACGGATTTTAAAATTATTTTTAAATGTTTTTAACTCTTGGAATTCTTAGTCAGCGAACTGTCAAAATTCCTGAAGGATCGATCGATTGATCCTGGGAGTGGATCGATCGACCTCCCCAGATTTCGTGAACAACAAGTAATTTTCAAGAGTTGTTTTGGCTTCCAACTCTTCATTTCTTTGCCTTATTTAAAGGAGTCTTTTGGCTTCCAACTCTACATTTCTTTGCATTATAAAAGGAGTCATGGGCAACCCTTTTTAACCTACTTTTGGCACAACTTTTGGCAGCAAATATATTTTATATTCCTCTCCTTTTTAATTATACTTTGGCCCTTGAGATTTGAGAGCTCCAACCTTAGATTAAAGGTGTTCTTGGGGCTATTTTTGTTGGAGGTTGTTGGAGGAGCTTTTGTAGATCTTTTGTATTGATATTGAGGATGTGATAATTGGTTTCTCATCATGGTTTGAGGTATGGGGTTATACACAATATGCTCCTTAATCTCGCGAGTGCTATTCCGTTGAATTATTGTTAATTGAACTCATGTTTGAATTGATAAATTCTTGGAAATCTAGAAAAATAATTGTTGAAATTATTTCGATTCATGTGGAATTATTCATGTTTTAATTGAGCACATTGTCATGAGATTTTAATATGGCACGGAGGTTAGGCACCCGCCAAAATTCCTGTTTCCCGGGCTGTGTTTTGATAAAGCATATGCGGATGGGGTGAGGCCTGGTGACCTGGTTAATGTGTTGTTGAGAAATTATATTGATAAAATGCTATTGAGATTTGCATTTGATTTGAATATTCGTACTCGTATTGTTACGCTTCATTCATCGCTAACATATATTTGTTGAGCATCTTTCCTGTCGTATTGTGTACTTTCCCATATTTTCTTTTAGTGGCAGGTTAGCGCGGATTTTGGGACGCTATGGAGATTGATTTTTGCGAGGATTATTTGGGAAGAATTTTAATACAAGATAATGAGATTTGTATTTATTTTTATGTATAGAGCATTGGAGATTTATTTTATTTTCGAGTTAGATAGTTGTTGTATGTAATTCGAGAGACTTGGTATTTATTTGAAGAGATTGAGATTTGTAGTTCTCTTTTGTTGTTGTGGGATTTAGATGCTCTATACCTTGTGATTGTGGATTAGTTTAGTTTTAACTCCGTTTTCGAAACCATTTCAAATTCTCGGTTTTAAAAATAATATTTCAACATATAAGTGTTGTCCATGTTAGAATAGTTATAAAAAGAGATGATTTATCATGTTTGGAAGATAATAATGGAGTTTTAAATGGATTTTTGGAAACTGAAAATATATACGAATCAAACTCATGTTGTAGATAGTTAGTAATCCGCGAAATAATCTTAAATCTGTTGAAAAAATTGTGAAAACCATTGATGTGTTCTTGAAGATATTGTATTGATAAATTTTCTGGAAAAAGAGGATAAAAACAGGCCTTTAATCCAATCTCTTGATGATTCTAGAATGTTTAGATGATTAGAAATAATTTATATGTGTTGATATATCATGTAGTAAGGATTATAAGTCATTTGGGTTGTTAATATGAAGGTTTGAATGATCAAAAATGGCTAAACCCGTAGTTGAAGAAATGCATAAAACTGGGCTATTACCTGAGTGATCGATCGGTCGACCTCCCCAGGATTGTTAAAGTTGTTTCTTTTTAATGTTGATTCTTATCCCAAACCTTTTGTAGATCTTTGGTGATTATTAATTGGATATTATAGGACTTAGAAAAGATCAGTAGACCCTTGATAAGATTTGAATTAATGTGATTGGGATTTAATTGATTAGAATGATGATAATTAAATTGAAAGATATGTCGGTTGCTAGATTCACGTGTTGGATTCTAATTGGTATGCATGAGGATTAAGGATAGGTCCAGTAGGGCAGATTTAATATAAGTGAGGGTAGCCTTAGGGTTACAATTTGAACATCAAGGGCTGAATGTAATACAAGCACTTAGTAGTATGGCTCCTGGATAGAGATGGGAGTTTAGAACACATTTCGTTGAAAGAGGGTATGAGGTTATCCCGATCGCGTATTTGAAGTTGACAGACCTCCTCGATCGACAAAGTTAAGTAGTAGTGTATTGGAGGGGTTCCTTGTTTGGATTTCGCTTTGCGAGACGCTCCGCGCATGAACCTTAACGACGTCGGGAGTGGAGAGATGTTATAGGATGCGAGGATGTTGGTTTAGTTGATAAGTCATGATATTTTAATACGTAGGATTTGAAAGATATAATGCTACGTATGGGAATTATCTTAAGGTAGTGTTATTACCTTATTGATATTATATTATAGGTATGATAGTACCTATTTGATTGATTGATGATTTATGTGTATGACATACCTAGCTTACTTGCCATCGGTGGGAGGTTTGCGCCTGAGGGCAGTTATATCCTGATGAATCCATGGGATCTTTGATTTGTCGCTCAAGAACATAGGTCTATGAAAGACTTATTGGGGAGTTGATAAGTCCGCTGACTGTGGTAACATAGGTATGTGCGTGACCCATGGATATGAGAACTATGTTCGCCTCCAACTTGTATGTTGCTGTTTGTGGTTCGAGGAATCCTTACCGAACCTTTAGTCCCCTATTCGGCGACCAGCGATGATGGGATATGATAGCAGAGTAATGCATTGCACCGCAGCTGTGAATGGAATTATTCATGTTGTAATTGAGCATGTTGTCATGAGATTTTAATATGGCACGGAGGTTAGGCACCTGCCAAAATTCCTGCTTCCCGAGCTATGTCTTGATAAAGCATATGCGGGTGGGGTGAGGCCTGGTGACCTAGTGAATGTGTTGTTGAGAAATTATATTGATAAAATCCTATTGAGATTTGCATTTGATTTGAATATTCGTACTCATGTTGTTACGCTTTATTCATCGCTAACATATATTTGTTGAGCATATTTCCTGTCGTATTGTGCACTTCCCCATATTTTCTTTTAGTGGCAGGTTAGCGTGGATTTGGGTGCTATAGATTATTAGAGATTTATTTTATCTTGGATATTTTGGGAAGAATTTTTAATACATTTGAGAAGACTTGTATTTATTTATTTTGATGTATAGAGCATTGGGATGTATTTTATTTTTGAGTTAGTTGTTGTATTTTTTATTCGAGAGACTTGTTGTAATTGAAGAGATTGAGATTAGTGGATTTATATTATTGTGGGTTTATTTAGATGCTCTATACCTTGTTACTTGTGGATTTAGTTATTTTATCGAAGTCGCGCTCCGTTCGCTCTCCCCGGGCGGGCGGGGTGTTACATTAAACTAGCCCAAAAGCTTTCCAACTTATATAACTATACCCCGTGACCATTCCTAAAGGTTTAAAATACCTAAACGAGTCCATATGACACCTCGGAACATGTCCTGATAATTTTATCCCAAAATTATATTTATAAGCAAATCGTCCTCCCCCAAGTCGACTCGTCCTCTCGATGGTGTCCCTATTTCACCCGAACTAAAGGGGTGTGACACCCTGCCTAATTAAATACCGGGTGATAAGTCCTTTATTAAAATTATAATAGAATGTTCAGTGGTATTATTAGTCACCTAATAAATAATTAAGCTAAGTGTCAAAACATTTTTCCATTTAATTATACCCAATTAATCCATTAATAAATTTTCAATCTTTAATATATAAGCTACTCACATTCCATAAGAATATAATAAATAATGGACATGAATCAAATATTGAAATAAATCAGACATGATAAAACATTCCAGTTCCAAGTCTATAACTAACAAACCATAAAATCCGCAAGCATAACAAAAATAAAATACTAAAGTAAACTAAGTACAGTCTCTAATAAAACGACTGAGGATGGGTGAAACATTCCCTAAGAGAAATGTCTGAAAAGGAATAGAAAGAACTGATAGAGGGGTCTAATGCAAGGACCTGTAACTCCCACAACCGCTTAAGCTCACTAAATGATCCATGCGTCTAATTCTAGTAACCCTGTGGCTGGGCACCGAATAAATAACACTAAACTGAAAACACCATAAGCCGTATAGAGTATTATATGGGATCTATGATTTGTCGCTCAAGAACATAGGTCTATGAAAGACTTATCGGGGAGTTGATAAGTCCGCTGACTATGGGAACGTAGGTATGTGCGTGACCCATGGATACGAGAACTATGTTCGCCTCCAATTTTTGTGTTGTTGTTTGTGGTTCGAGGAATACTTACAAACCTTTTGTCCCCTATTCGGCGACCAGCGATATTGGGACATGATAGCAGAGTAATGCATTGCACCGCAGCTGTGACAAGGGGGAAGTATGTAATACCCCTTAATTTTGAGGGCTTTATTTATGAATATGGTATATAATTTGAATAATATTATTATTTTATTAATTTGGATATTGTTATTATATTTATTTTTATTTGAAATGAATTGAATATTTAAATTCAAATTTAATTGACTTTTGGACATTTTGTAATGGTTTAAATATGTAAAGTTGATAATTTTAAATTAAAGGGCATTATGGTAATATGTGTTATCTTAGGATCCAAGCTAGGGTTTGAGAGAGGGGTTATATAAGGAATATTATGGGTGATTATATGGAAAGGGAGATGAAAAAGAGAGGGCAAAAATGGAATCCAAAGAGGCAAAAATGAGTGGAATGAGAAGAGTCATTTTTAAGTGTTTTATATATTCATTTTGAGTGCATTCGAATGAGATTTGAGAAAAACTCAAAACACATACCTGACTCAATTTTTCGTGTAGAATCCAAATCTGAAGTCGGATTGGCGAATCGAATAATTTTTGGATTTGATTTTTCTGAGTTTTGAAAATAGGACTATTTGGGGTTATCTCGTGTTGGGGCTAGAACATGATTTGATTATTTTTGCGAGAGAAATGTGATGGTGTGATCATATTTTGAGGCTAAATTTATGCGGCGATTCATGCAATGATTTTGAGGTATGGGGTTTTACACAATATGCTCTTTAAATCTATCGAGAGTTATTCCGTTGATTTCTTGTGTAATTGAACTCATATTTGAATTGATAAATTCTTAAAAATCTGGAAAAATAATTATTGGAATTATTTTGATTCATGTGGTATTATTCATGTTGTTTATGAGCACGTTGTCATGAGATTTTAATATGGCACGGAGGTTGGGCACCCGCCAAAATTTCTGCTTCCCGGGCTATGTCTTGATAAAGCATATGCGGATGGGGTGCGGCCTGGTGACCCAGTTAATGTGTTGTTGAGGAATTTATTGATAAATGCTATTGAGATTTGTATTTGATTTGTATATTCGTACTCGTGTTGTTACGCTTTTTTCGTCACTAACATATATTTGTTGAACATCTTTCCTGTCGTATTGTGTACTTCCCCATATTTTCTTTTAGTGGCAGGTTAGCGCTTTGGATTTGATTTGGAGAATGGATTTTAGCAAGGATTATTTTTGGGAAGATTTTTAATACAAGAGATGAGAAGATTGTATTATTTTGATGTATGGAGCATTGGAGATTTGTATATAATTTTCGAGTTAGATGCTGTAATTTATTCGAGAGAATTGTTATATTTATTTAAAGAATTGAGATTAGTGGTTTCGTTTGTTGTGGAATTTTTAGATGCTCTATACACATTGTTATTGTGGAATTAGTTTAGTTTTATCGATATTAGCACTCTGTTCGCTCTCCCCGGGCGGGCGGGGTGTTACAAATAATTATCCAATACAGTAATCCCAACAATAGTAAATGTATTAAAAATACACGACTACCAGAGTATTTGACTCATATAGAAGAGATAATTGAATTCCTTTGGGCAACATGCCCTAACTAAGATAATACTGTTAATCAAATGAAGATAGGCGTCTAAGCAATACTCCATAGCTCCATAACTCGTCATAATCCTCTAAGGTTGGCGTCCCTGCTGCTGGACACCTGATATAGAATGTACAATAGAAAAGAAAATATGCAAGGAAACGGGTCAGAGCCCGATGTGAAAATGATTTTTAAAACAACAAGTATTTAACAAGTGCAATAAAGCATTTATTATGTACATGTTAGTATCCAAACTCTCACTTGATATTCTCACCTCTCATCTAAAGTGCACACTTAACGTTTCCTATTAACCTCCTAGTTAATGATTCCTCCTCACTAATTTCCATAATATGATTCCATCCCATATCATAATCCCGTATATCCCATACCATACGTAATATAATCATTCATATACGTTTCCCATTAACATGAATCGTTTCTCATTTATATGAATTAAACTCTTCAATAAATATTCATTAACTTAATTCAATTCTTTTCTCAATTCACCGTTATCTACAATTATCACATAGTAGATAATTTAACAACTATATACACATTCATACAATTCATTATATATACACATATATAATACGGCACCCCGAGTCACAGCTACGGTGCAATGCATTACTCTGCTATCATGTCCCAATATCGTTGGTCACCGAATAGGGGACTAAAGGTTCGGTAAGGATTCCTCGAACCACAAACAACAACACATAAGTTGGAGGCTAACATAATTCTCATACCCACGGGCCACGCACATACCTACGTTCCCATAGTCAGCGGACTTATCAAATCCCCGATAAGTCTTTCATAGACCTATGTTCTCGAGCGACAAATCAAAGATCCCATGGATTCATCAGGATATGACTGCCCTCACGCGCAAACCTCCCTATCGATAGAAAGTAAGCTAAGTATGTCATACAGATAAATCATCAATCAATCAAATAGGCATTATCATCTACCTATAGATATAATATCAACAAGGTACTCACATTACCCTACGATAATTCCCATACGTAGCATTATATCTCTCAAATCCTACGTATTAAAATATTATAACTTCACTTCTTAATTTAATTATTCCAGAGTCTCACTCATTACTCAAGGTTCAAATAGATTTTCCTCATTTTATTTATTCAGTAAGAATTCACAAATATCCTACTGGTCCATATCATCTTATCTCTCGAATTACTAAGAATTAAAATCTCCTTTAATAAGGGTTATAACCGACAGTTTCTAATCTTCTATCAACTATGATTGAATACTATCATCACATGGCTCATAGTCTATAGTGTTTCATTCACACTATATGACTTATAAAAAAAATCAACATCCTCGCATCCTATAACATCTCTTCACTACCGACGTCGTTAAGGTTCATGTGCGGAGCGTCTCGTAAAGCGAAATCCAAACAAGAAATCCCTCCAATACACTACTACTTAACTTTGTCGATCGTGGAGGTCCGTCAACTTCAAATACGCAACCGGGATAACCCCATCCCCTCTTTCAACCAAATGTGGTTTGAACTCCCATCTCTATCCAGTAGCCATACCACTAAGCGCTTGTACTATACTGAGTCCTTGCGCAATCAATAATGAGCTTAAACTCAGTCCTTCATGCTCAAATTGTAACCCTAAGGCTACCCAGGTGTTATATTAAATCTCCTCTATTGGACCTATCCTTAATCCTCATGCATACAAATTAGAATCCAACATATGAATCTAGCAACCAAAATTTCTTTCAAATTAATTATCATAATTCTAATCAATTAAATCCCAATCAAATTACTTCGATTCTTATCTAGGTCTTACTGAACCTTCCTAAGTCCCATTATATCCAATTAATAATCACCAAAGATTTATAAAATGTTTGGGATATGAACAAGAATTAAAAAGAAACAACTTTATCAATCCTGGGGAGGTGGATTGATCGAAGGCAAGGGGTCGATCGATCGATCGCCCAGGTAACAACCCAGTTTTCTGCATTTCTTTTACTACGGGTCTCATCACTTTTGATAATTGAAACCTTCATATAAACAACCCAAATTCCTTATAATACTTACTACATGATATAGGAACATATATCAATGATTTCTAATGCTCTAAACATCCTAGAATCATCAAGAGTTTGAATTAAAAGCATATATTCATCCTATTTTTCCAAAAATTTATAAACATGATATCTTCAAGAACACACCAATGATTCTCATAATTTCTTCAACAGATTTATGATTATTTCGTGGATTACTATCTACCTACAACATGAGTTTTATTCCTATAAACTTTCATTTTTTAGAAATCCATTAACAACTTCATGTTTTCATCTTCCAAACATGAAAAATCTCATATTTTTATAACTATTCTAACATGTACAATATACAAACTTAGATTTCAATTATCAAACACTTGCCTCTAATGAAGATCTGATCCTTTGGGGTTGAATAACACAGGTGGTTCTCCCTTTCTTCGGTCAACTTCCGGTGGCGATTGGTGGTGGTGACCTTTGGTCTTTAGTTCTCCTCCTTTCCAAGCAAGCTTCTCTCTTCCCAAGCAACCTTTCACTCTCTCTAAGAAGATGACCTTTTAATTTTGTGTAGAAGATATGAATGAACCCACGTTCAACTAATCTCCAAATACTTATAATAAGACAAAATCCAAAATCACTATTCATCCCCCTTGTAAAAATAACCAAAATGCCCTTTTGGGTTGTCTTTTCATTTCCAAATGACCCGAGACCCAAAATCAATGTCCAAATAGACTTTTTGACTATTTCAAACCTTCCGGATGAAACGACGCAGTCGAAACGACTATAAGGTTGATGTAAAAATAAGTTTCCTTTTTAATTTAACAAATTAGTTCCGACGCGTCCCATACCGCATCCGACTAAAAATTCAAATAACTGAATTAATATCACACAGCCATATCAATAGCATCACATTCATATATTACCTAAATATCTTTAAGTAATATTCAAAACCATTCATTTTAATATCAACAATTAGGATAAATCCCAAATGAATTAATTTATAATAAAATCCAATTAATCCATTAATTTAAAATATAACCCATTTTTAAAAGTCATTACAATCACGGGGTATTACATACTCCCCCCTTATAACAGAATTTTGTCCTGAAATTCAGAAAGATAAAACATACTGGTAAGGTCAACTCTGAGTATAAATCTCACATCGCAAGTAATCTATGTCGTACCGCCCATACAATACATTAACGAAAATCCCCGTTGATGTTATACGCCAAGCCTCACCATATAGTTTCAACTGAATCGCAATTTAAATGATACCACTCTTCCCTATACCATCCTCGAGACAAACTTTGGGAAAAATTATCCTCACATATTTAAACAAATAAATCCAGAAGTCACAACTACTTATAGTTTAATTTGATGTAGAGCCCTATGTTTAGGATTGTTGATTTCCTTGGTGAGATTTTGTTCTCCTACTATGACGTATATATTAGTGAATATTATTTGCGTTCGGACGTGTTCGTACAAGAATTATGGAAGATGAGGGCCATTGGATGGATAGCGAAGATCGTACTTAAGAGGTTATGAAGTATGTTCGAGTATGATGACCATAGTCGAGGTCACCCCTATTATGGAAAATTGAGGAGAGTCATCAGTAGAAGTTCTTGAAATGCGAGAATTGTGTGTGTTACCTAACGAAGGCAATATATTCAAAGGCTTGGACATATAGTGGAGTGTGGTTAACTAGAACTGAGAATTTGGGGTAAAAATTTTCTTGACTCATCGGAGCAAAGTTATAATAGTGGGAGTCGACAACCACCACCCGCGAATGAGGGTATGTTTTCTATCTAAGGAATTTTGAGGCGTATATTGATTTTTGTAGTGATTAATATTGTGTGGGCAAATAGGGTTGCTAAACTTAGCCTATAACCTTGTTATTTACGTAGACTCACCGAGGGGTGTGGCACACCTATGTTTTACATGACGCGTCATGTGGGTTAGATTTTTATCATTGGATTACTTACTTTAGGCATGTCCGAGCATGATGTGATTATCGGCGTGCATTGACTTGTGGTATATGAGAGTGTATGTACTACTACTATCCAGCATCTTGTCTTCTATAAGAGAGTAGAGGAGTAGACTCTATTTGAAATCTATAAAACCTGATTTTTTTTAATCGATAAACCCAATTTTTTTTTAAATCGATAAACCTGATTTTTATATATTATTGACTAAGTACCTGAGGAGTTTCGATAACCGACTACTTTAGGTAGTAGTGTATCGGGGGGGTTCCTTGTTTGAATTTCGCTTGCGAGACACCCCACACATGAAACTAATAACCGTTCGGAGTCGAAATAAGTTAGTTCCTTAGGATATGAGTTAATAACCTTTGCGATAAATATTATTATGAAAGTTGTACGATAGGGTGTATGGGCGCCCTGGATGATTGGATTGTAGTAGTTTTCATAATTGTGAAATAGTAAGTAGTTGTGACTTCAGGGTTTATTTGTATAATAAGTGAGGATCATTTTTCCCAAACTTTCTCACAAGGATGGTGTAGGGAAGATTGGGTATAGTTTAAATTTGATTCAGTTGGAACTACATGGTGAGGCTTGGCGTATAACATCAATGGGGGATTTTCGTTAATGTACTGTATGGGCCGTACGACTTAGATTACTTGCGATGTGAGATTTATACTCAGAGTTGACCTTACCAGTATAATTTGTCTTTTCAAATTTCGGGACGAAATTCTGTTATAAGGGGGGAATTATGTAATACCCCGTGATTTTAATCAATTTTAAAAATGGGTTATATTTTAAATTAATGGATTAATTGGATTTTATTATAAATTAATTCATTTGGGTTTTATCCGAATTGTGGATATTAAAATGAATGATTCTGAATATTACTTAAAGATATTTAGGTAATATATGAATGTGATGTATTTGATATTGCGGTGAGTTATTAATTTCATAATTTGAATTTTTTAGTCGGACGCGGTATGGGACGTGTCGGGCTAATTTGTTAAATTAAAAAGGAAACTTATTTTTACATCAACCTTATAGTCATTTTGAGTGCATCGTTGCATCCGGAAGGGTTGAAATAGTGAAAAAAGTCTATTTGGATTTTGGTTTTGGGTCTCGGGACATTTGGAAATGAAAAGACAACCCAAAAGGGCATTTTGGTTATTTTTACAAGGGGGATGAATAGTGATTTTAGATTTTATCTTATTATAAATATTTGGAGATTAGTAGTATGTGGGTTCATTCATCTCTTCTACACAATATTGATAGGTCATCTTCTTAGAGAGAGTGAAAGGTTGCTTGGAAGAAGAGAAGTTTGCTTGGAAAGGAGGAAGACCAAAGGTCACCACCACCCACCACCACCGGAAGTTGGCCAGAAAAGGGAGAATCACCTGTGTTATTCAACCCCAAAGGATCAGATCTTCATTAGAGGAAAGTGTTTGATAATGTTAATCTAAGTTTGTATATTGTCCATGTTAGAAAAATTATGAAAATAGATGATTTTACATGTTTGGAAGATGAAAAGGTAGAGTTGTTTATGGATTTTTGGAAAATGAAAATATATAGGAAACAAACTCATGTTTTAGGTAGATAGTAATCCATGAAATAATCATAAATCTATTGAAGAAATTCTGAGAATCAATGGTGTGTTCTTGAAGATATCATATATATAATTTTTTTAGAAAAAGAGGATAAACATATGCTTTTGATTCAAACTCTTGATGATTCTAGGATGTTTAGAGCATTAGAAATCATTCACATATATTTCTATATCATGTAGTAAGGTTTATAAGGAATTTGATTTGTTAATATGAAGGATTGTATGATCAAAAGTGATGAAACCCATAGTAGAAGAAATGCAGAAAAACTGGGCTGTTACTTGGGGGATCGATCGATCGACCCCCTGCCTTCGATCGATCGACCTCCCCAGGATTGTTTACGTTGTTTATTTTTAATGTTGGTTCTTATCCCAAACCTTTTGTTGATCTTTGTTGATTATTAATTGGATATTATGGGACTTAGGAAGGTTCAGTAAGCCCTAGTTAAGAGTCGAATTGATTTGATTGGGATTTAATTAATTAGAATGATGATAATTAAATTGAAAGAAATTTCGGTTGCTATATTCATGTGTTGGATTCTAATTGGTATTCATGAGGATTAAGGATAGGTCTAGTAGGGGAGATTTAATATAACACCTGGGTAGCCTTAGGGTTACAATTTGAATATCAAGGACTGAGTTTAAGCTCAATATTGATTTCGCAAGGATTGAGTGTAGTACAAGCACTTAGAGGTCTGGCTCCTGGATAGAGATGGGAGTTTAGAACAAATTTGGTTGAAATAGGGGATGAGGTTATACCATTTGCGTATTTGAAGTTGACGAACCTCCACGTCCGACAAAGTTAAGTAGTAGTGTATTGGAGGCGTTCCTTGTTTGGATTTCGCTTTGCGAGACGCTCCGCGCATGAACCTTAACGACGTCGGGAGTGAAGAGATGTTAAAGGATGCGAGGATGTTAGTTTTGTTGATAATTCATATTGTGTGAATGAAACACTATAGACTATGAGCCTTGTGATGATGGTATTCAATCCTAGTTGATAGAAGATGTGTTTATAAGAGATTAGAAACAATCGGTTTTAACCCTAATTAAAGGGAGAGTTTAATTCGTAGTAATTCGGGAGATAAGATGAGATGGACCAGTAGGATATTAGTGATTTCTTACTGAATTTATGTTGAGGAAAAACCTATTTGAACCTTGAGTAATGAGTGAGGCTCGGGGATGATTAAATTTAAAGAGATATAATGCTACGTATGGTAACTATCTTAGGGTAATGTAAGTACCTTGTTGATATTATATTATAGGTATGATAATGCCTATTTGATTGATTGATGATCTATGTGTATGACATACCTAGCTTACTTGATATCGATGGGAGGTTTTCACGTGAGGGCAGTCATATCCTGATGAATCCATGGGATCTTTGATTTGTCGCTCAAGAACATAGGTCTATGAAAGACTTATTGGGGAGTTGATAAGTCCACTGAATGTGGGCACGTAGGTATGCGCGTGACCCATGGATACGAGAACTATGTTTGCCTCCACTTTGTGTGTTGTTGTTTGTGGTCCGAGGAATCCTTACCGAACCTTTAGTCCCCTATTCGGCGACCAACGATATTGGGACATGATAGCAAAGTAATGCATTGCACCGCAGTTGTGACTCGGGGTGCCGTATTATATATATATATATATATAATGAATTAAATGAATGTATATAGTGGTTAGTTCATTCTACTGTGTGATAATTGTAGATGACGGTGAATAAAGAAAAAGAAGTGAATTAAGATAATGAATGTTTATTCTTATAGATTTGAAAATATTAATTCATGTTAATGATAAACGTATAAGAATGATTGTACTACGTATGGTATGGGACATACGGGGTTATGATATGGGATGGAATCATATTATGGAAATAGTTAGGAGGAACCATTAACTAGGAGGTTAAAAGAAAACATTAAGCGTGCACTCTAGATGAGAGGTGAGAATAGCAAGTGAGAGTCGGATACTAACATGTACATAATAAATGCTTTATTGCACTTGTTAAATACTTGCTGTTTTCAAAATCATTTTCACATCGGGCTCTGACCCGTTTTCTTGCGTATTTTCGTTTGTATTGTACCTTCTATATTAGGTGTCCAGCAACATGGACGCCAACCTTAGCGTTTTGGGTCTAGCATGCGGGTCAAATATGTTTTCTTTGGACATAGAAAATTTTGGAGGATGTGTTAGGCGTCATGGTGAGGATGTTTAGAATAAATTTGAGGATTTTAGTGTGTGATTTTTGGGAAATAGATCGAGTAGCATTTTATTTTGAGCGTTAGGTTTTGTCGAATTTCGAGGCCGAAATTCCTTTTCAAGTGGGGAAGTATGTAATACCCCATAATTTTGAGGACTTTATTTATGAATATGGTATATAATTTTAATAATATTATTATTTTATTAATCGGGATATTGATATTGTTTTTATTTTTATTTGAAATGAATCGAATATTTAAATACAAATTTAATAGACTTTTGGACATTTTGTAATGGTTTAAATATGTAAAGTTGACAATTTTGAATTGAAGGGCAATATAGTAATATGCGTTAGCTTAGGCTCCAAGCTAGTGTTTGAGAGAGGGGTTATATAAGGAATATTATGGGTGATTATAAGGAAAGGGAGATGAAAAAGAGAGGCCAAAAACGAAATCCAAATAGGCAAAAACTAGTGGAATGAGATTTGAGAAAAACTCAAAACACGTACTTGACTCAATTTTTCGTGTAGAATCCAAATCTGAATTAGGATCCGCGATTTGAATAATTTTGGATATGATTTTTCTGAGTTTTTAAAATAGAACTATTTGAGGTTATCTCGTATTGGGGCTAGAACATGATTTGATTATTTTTGTGAGAGGAACGTGATGGTGCGAGATTTTGAGGCTGAATTTATGTGGCGATTCATTTAATAATTTTGAGGTATGGGGTTTTACACAATATGCTCCTTTAAATCTTTTGAGAGTTTATTCCGTTGATTTCATGTCTAATTGAACTCGTATTTGAATTGTTAAATTCTTTTAAATTTGGAGGAATAATTGTTGAATTATTTTGATTCATGTGGCATCATTATATTGTTGTTGAGAACGTTGTCATGAGATTTTAATATGGCACGATTTTGGGCACCCACCAAAATTCCTGCTTCCCGGGCTATGGCTTGATAAAACATATGCGGATGGGGTGAGGCTTGGTGAACCATTGATGTGTTGTTGAGAAATTTATTGATAAATGCTTATGAGATTAATTTAAATATTCGTACTCGTGTTGTTACGTTTTATTCACCGCTAATATATTTGTTGAGCATCTTTCTTGTCCTATTGTGTACTTCCCCATATTTTCTTTTAGTGGCAGGTTAGCGTGGATTGGGAGATATGGATTATTGGAGATTGATTTTATCTTGGATATTTTGGGAAGAATTTTTAATACATTTGAGAAGACTTGTATTTATTTATTTTGATGTATAGAGCATTGTGATTTATTTTATTTCGAGTTAGATGTTGTATTTAATTCGAGAGACTTGTTGTATTTATTTGAAGAGATTTGAGATTAGTGGTTTAGTTTATAAGGCAGATGAGGGCCATTGGACTGATAGCGGAGGCCGTACTTAGGACGTTATGAAGTATGTTCGAGGATGATGACCGTAGTCGAGGTCACCCCTATTATGGAAAATTGAGGAGAGTTGTTAGTAGAAGTTCTTGAAATGTGGAAATTGTGTGTGTTACCTAATGAAGGAAATATATTCAAGGGCTTGGGCATATAGTGGAGTGTGGTTAACTAGAACTGAAAATTTGGGGTGAAAATTTTTCTTGACTTATTGGAGCAAAGTTATAATAGTGGGAGTCAACAACCACCGCCCGCAAATGAGGGTATGTTTTCTATCTAAGGAGTTATGAGGCGCATGTTGATTGTGTGGGCAATAGGGTTACTAAACTTAGCCTTTAGCACTGTTATTTTACGTAGACTCACCGAGGGGTTGTGGGACACCTATATTTTTATGCCATCACGTGGGTCTGATTTTTATCACGGAATTACTTACTTTAGGCATGTCCGATCATGATGTGACTATCGACGTGTATTGACTTGTGGTATATGAGAGCGTATGTACTATTATAGCCAGCATCTTGTCTTTAATAAGAGAGTAGATGAGTTGACTTTTATTTGAAATCGATAAAGCCTATAGAGAGGTTATAAACTATTGACTAAGGACCTGAGGAGTTTCGATGACCGACTACTTTAGGTAGTAGTGTATCGGGGGGTTCCTTGTTTGGATTTCTCTTGGAAGACACCCCACGCATGAAACTAATAACCGTTGGAAGTTGAAATAAGTTAGGTCCTTAGGATATGAGTTTATAACCTCTGCGATAAATATTATATTGAAAGTTGTACGATAGGGTGTATGGGCGCCCTGGATGGTTGGATTGTAGTAGTTTTCATAATTGTGAAATAGTAAGTAGTTGTGACTTCATGATTTATTTACTATATGATTAAGGATCGCTTTTTCCAAACTTTGTCACGAGGATGGTATAGGGAAGATTGTGCATCGTTTAAATTTCGATTCAGTTGAAACTATATGGTGAGGCTTAGAGTATAACATCAATGGGGATTTTTGATAATGTACTGTATGGGCGGTACGACTTAGATTACTTGCGATGTGAGATTTATACTCAGAGTTGACCTTACCAGTATGATTTGTCTTTTCGAATTTCGAGACAAAATTCTGTTATAAGGGGGGGAAGTATGTAATACCTCGTAATTTTAATGACTTTTAAAATGGGTTATATTTTAAATTAATGGATTAATTGGATTTTATTTTAAATTAATTCATTTGGGTTTTATCCGAATTGTGGATATTAACAATGGATGATTCTGAATATTACTTAAAGATGTATAGGTAATATAAGAATGTGATGATTATTGATATTGTTGTGAGATATTAATGCGGTAAATTGAATTTTTAGTCGGACGCGGTATGGGACATGTCGGGACTAATTTGTTAAATTAAAAAGGAAACTTATTTTTACATCAACCTTATAGTCATTTTGACTGCATCGTTGTGTTCGGAAGGTTTGAAATAGTCAGAAAAGTCTATTTGGATGTTGGTTTTGAGTCTCGGGTCATTTGGAAATGAAAAGACAACCCAAAAGGGCATTTTGGTCATTTTTACAAGGGGTGAATAGTGATTTCGGATTTTGTCTTATTATAAATATTTGGAGGTTAGTGTACGTAGGTTCATTTCATCTCTTCTACACAAAATTGAGAAGTCATCTTCCTAGAGAAAGTGAAAGGTTGCTTGGGAAGAGAAAAGTTTACTTGAGAAGGAGAAGCCAAAGACCAAAGGTCACCACCACCAACCACCTCCGGAAATTGGCCGGAGAGGGGAGAACCACCTGTGTTATACAACCCCAAAGGATCAGATCTTCATTAGAGGCAAGTGTTTGATAATTGCAATCTAAGTTTGTATATTGTCCATGTTAGAATAGTTATAAAAAGAGATGATTTTTCATGTTTGGAAGATAAAGATGGAGTAGTAATGGATTTCTGGAAATATGAACATATGTAGGAATCAAACTCATGTTGTAGGTAGTTAGTAATCCAAAAAATAATCATGAATCTATTGAAGAAATTGTGAAAACCATTGTTGTGTTATGTTAATGACTTTCTGGAAATAAGGATAGAAACATGCTTTTAATTCAACCTCTTGATGATTTAGGATGTTTATATGATTAGAAATCATTTGTATATGTTGATATATCATGTAGTAAGGATTATAAGTCATTTGGGTTGTTAATATGAAGGTTTGAATGATAAAAAATGGCTAAACCCGTAGTTGCAGAAATGCAGAAAAACTGGGCTGTTACCTGGGCGATCGATCGATCGACCCCCTGCCTTCGATCGATCGACCTCCTCAGAATTGTTAAAGTTGTTTCTTTTTAATGTTGATTATTATCCCAAATCGTTTGTAGATCTTTGGTGATTATTAATTGGATATAATGGGACTTAGGAAGGCTCAGTAAGCCCTAGTTAAGAGTCAAATTGATTTGATTGGGATTTAATTGATTAGAATTATGATAATTAAATTGAAAGGAATTTCGGTTGCTAGATTTATGTGTTAGATTATAATTGGTATTCATGAGGACTGAGGATAGGTCCAGTAGGGGAAATTTAATATAACACCTGGGTAGCCTTAGGGTTACAAATTGAGCATCAAGGACTGAGTTTAAGCTCACTATTGAGGACCGAGTGTAGTACCAGCGCTTAGTGGGATGGCTCCTGGATAGAGATGGGAGTTCGGATCACATTTGGTTGAAAGAGGGGTTTAGATTATTACGGTTTCATATTTGAAGTTGACGGACCTCCACGATCGACAAAGTTAAGTAGTAGTGTAATTGAAGGGGTTCTTTGTTTGGATTTCGCTTTGCGCGACGCTCCGCGCATGAACCTTAACAACATCGGGAGTGGAGAGATGTTATAGGATGCGAGGATGAAGATTTTGTTGATAAGTCATATAGTGTGAATGAAACACTATAGACTATGAGTCAGGTGATGTTGGTATTCAATCCTAATTGATAAAAGATATGTTTATAAGAGATTAGAAACTGTCGGTTTTAACCCTAATTAAAGGGAGAGTTTAATTCGTAGTAATTCGGGAGATATGATGTTATGGACCAGTAGGATTCTAGTGATTTCTTACTGAATTTATGTTGAGGAAAAACATATTTGAACCTTGGGAAATGAGTGAGGCTCGGGGATAAATAAATTAAAGATGAAAAGTCATATTATTTTATACATAGGATTTTAAGAGATATAATGCTATGTATGGGAATTATCTTAGGGTAATGTGAGTACCTTGTTGATATTATATTATAGGTATGATAATGCCTATTTGATTGATTGATGATTTATGTGTATGACATACCTAGGTTACTTGTTATCGATGGGGAGTTTTTGCGCGTGAGGGCAATCATATCCTGGTGAATCCATGGGATCTTTGATTTGTCGCTCGAGAACATAGGTATATGAAAGACTCCATAAGTCCGCTGACTATGGGAACATAGGTATGTGCGTGGCCCGTGGGTATGAGAACTATGTTCGCCACCAATTTATGTGTTGTTGTTTGTGGTTCGAGAAATCCTTACCTAACCTTTAGTCCCCTATTCAGTGACCAGCGATATTAGGACATGATAGCAGAGTAATGCATTGCACCGCAGTTGTGACTCGGGGTGCCGTATTATATATGTATATATATATATGATGAATTAAATGTATGTGTATATAGTGGTTAATTCATCTACTATGTGATAATTATAGATAACGGTGGATTGAGAAAAAGAATTGAATTAAGTTAATGAATATTTATTGAAGAGCTTAATTCATATTAATGAGAGACCATTCATGTTAATGAGAAACGTATATGAATGATTATACGACGTATGGTATGGGACATACGGGGTTATGATATGGGATGGAATCATATTATGGAATTTAGTTAAGAGGAACCATTAACTAGGAGGTTAATAGGAAACGTTAAGTGTGCACTCTAGTTGAGAGGTGAGAATAGCAAGTGAGAGTTGGGTACTAACATGTACATAATAAATGCTTTATTGCACTTGTTAAATACTTGTTGTTTTCAAAATCATTTTCACATCGGGCTCTGACCCGTTTCCTTGCATATTTCCTTTTCTATTGTACATTCTATATCAGGTGTCCAGCAGCAGGGACGCCAACCTTAGTGGATTATGACGAGCTATGGAGCTATGGAGTTTTTCTTAGACGCCTATCTTCATTTGATTCAAAGTATTATCTTAGTTAGGGCATGTCGCTCAGAGGATTTCAGATATCTCTTTTCTATCGGAGTCAAATAGTTTTGTACTCGTGTCATTTTAATACATTTATTATTGTTGGGTACTATATTGAGAAATTATTTAGGAATGTTCATTCCAATTGCATTTAAATTCTTTTGTATTATTTGTTCGGTTATTAGTGTTATAGAATAATATGTGTTGTGTTATTCGTAAAATAAAAATGGATTTTGTTGAAAATAAAATTTGTAAAGTTTTTAACACCAGCTTAACTGAGTGTTGGGTGAGTTGTAAATGATTTTTCATGTTTGGAAGAAATAATGGAGTTATTAAATGAATTTTCGAAAACTGAAAATATATGGAAATCAAACTCATGTTGTAGGTAGTTAGTAATCCACGAAATAATTATGAATCTGTTGAAGAAATTATGAAAACCATTCATGTGTTCTTGATGATATAATGTTGATAATATTCTGGAAAAAGTGGATATAAACATGCTTTTAATTCGATCTCTTGATGATTCTAGGATGGTTATATTATTAGAAATCATTTATATATGTTGGTATATCATGTAGTAAGGATCATAGGTCATTCGGGATGTTTATATGAAGGTTTGAATGATCTAAAATGGCTAAACCCGTAGTTGCAGAAATGCAGAAAAACTAGGTTGTTACTTGAGTGATCAATCGATCGACCCCCTACCTTCGATCGATCGACCTCCCCAGAATTTCTAAAGTTGTTCCTTTTCAATGTTGATTCTTATCCCAAACCTTTTGTATATCTTTGGTGATTATTAATTGGATATTATGGGACTTATACAAGATCAGTAAGCCCTAGATAAGATTTGAATTAATTTGATTGGGACTTAATTGATTAGAATAATGATAATTAAATTGGAAGAAATTTTGGTTGCTAGATTCAATTGTTGGATTCTAATTGGTATGCATGAGGATTAAAGATAGGACTAGTAGGGGTGATTGAACATAACACCTGGGTATCCTTAAGTTTAGAAGAGGGTTTAATCCTAAGTGAAAGAAGATGTGTTTATAAGAGATTTGAAACTATCAGTTTTAACCCTAATTAAAAGGGAGAGTTTAATTCGTAGTACTTCGAGAAAGATAACGATATGGACCGGTAGGATATTAGTGACTTCTTACTGAATATATGTTGAGGAAAAACCTATTTGAACCTTGAGTATTGAGTGAGGCTCGGGGATAATTAAATTAAGAAGTAAAGTTATGATATTTTAATACGTGGGATTTAAAGAGATATAACGCTACGTATGGGAATCATATAAGGGTAATATGAGTACCATGTTGATAGTATATTATAGGTATGATAATTCCTATTTGATTGATTGATGATTATGTGTATGACATACCTAGCTTACTTGCTATCGACGGGAGGTTTGCGCGTGAGGGCAGTCATATCCTGATGAATCCATGGGATCTTTGACTTGTCGGTCGAGAACATAGGTCTATGAAAGACTTATCGGGGAGTTGATAAGTCCGCTGACTGTGGTAACATAGGTATTTGCGTGACCCATGGATATGAGAACTATGTTCGCCTCCAACTTGTATGTTGCTGTTTGTGGTTCGAGGAATCCTTACCGAACCTTTAGTCCCCTATTCGGCGACCAGCGATGATGGGATATGATAGCAGAGTAATGCATTGCACCGCAGCTGTGAATGGAATTATTCATGTTGTAATTGAGCATATTGTCATGAGATTTTAATATGGCACGGAGGTTGGGCACCTACCAAAATTCCTGCTTCCCGAGCTATGTCTTGATAAAGCATATGCGGATGGGGTGAGGCCTGGTGACCTGGTGAATGTGTTGTTGAGAAATTATATTGATAAAATCCTATTGAGATTTGCATTTGATTTGAATATTCGTACTCATGTTGTTACGCTTTATTCATCGCTAACATATATTTGTTGAGCATCTTTCCTGTCGTATTGTGTACTTCCCCATATTTTCTTTTAGTGGCAGGTTAGCGTGGATTTGGGTGCTATAGATTATTGGAGATTTATTTTATCTTGGATATTTTGGGAAGAATTTTAATACATTTGAGAAGACTTGTATTTATTTATTTTGATGTATAGAGCATTGGGATGTATTTTATTTTTGAGTTAGTTGTTGTATTTTTTATTCGAGAGACTTGTTGTAATTGAAGAGATTGAGATTAGTGGATTTATATTATTGCGGGTTTATTTAGATGCTCTATACCTTGTTACTTGTGGATTTAGTTATTTTATCGAAGTCGCGCTCCGTTCGCTCTCCCCGGGCGGGCGGGGTGTTACATTAAACTAGCCCAAAAGCTTTCCAACTTATATAACTATACCCCGTGACCATTCCTAAAGGTTTAAAATACCTAAACGAGTCCATATGACACCTCAGAACATGTCCTAATAATTTTATCCCAAAATTATATTTATAAGCAAATCGTCCTCCCCCAAGTCGACTCGTCCTCTCGATGGTGTCCCTATTTCACCCGAACTAAAGGGGTGTGACACCCTGCCTAATTAAATACCGGGTGATAAGTCCTTTATTAAAATTATAATAGAATGTTCAGTGGTATTATTAGTCACCTAATAAATAATTAAGCTAAGTGTCAAAACATTTTTCCATTTAATTATACCCAATTAATCCATTAATAAATTTTCAATCTTTAATATATAAGCTACTCACATTCCATAAGAATATAATAAATAATGGACATGAATCAAATACTGAAATAAATCAGACTGGATGAAACATTCCTGTTCCAAGTCTAAAACTAACAAACCATAAAATCCGCAAGCGTAACAAAAATAAAATACTAAAGTAAACTAAGTACAGTCTCTAATAAAACGACTGAGGGTGGGTGAAACATTCCCTAAGAGAAATGTCTGAAAAGGAACAGAAAGAACTGATAGAGGGGTCTAATGCAAGGACCTGTAACTCCCACAACCGCTTCAGCTCACTAAATGATCCATGCGTCTAATTCTAGTAACCCTGTGGCTGGGCACCGAATAAATAATATATATATAGTAAAAGAGAGAAAAAGAGAAAGAAACGGGTCAGAGCCCGAGTTGTAAAGATATTTATTTTCGCAAGTATTTAAAACCTCAATAATGCAATTATTATGTCCATGTTAGTTTTGAACTCTCACGTGAGATTCTCACCTCTCCACTATTATGCGCGCCTAATGTATGTCTATTCTAACCTAATTACCCATAATGTTCCCAACTAGATCATAGACTTATACTTCTAAATATATCTCAAAGGAGTAACCCGTATCGCCTATACAATATGCTATTAAGACCATTTATACCAATTAACCGTATATTACATTCACTGTTTCGATAGTAAATCTTTTACCCACTGAAATTACTTTGCTTACCAATATTTATAAGTTTGCTAATTTCACACATTATAATCATTCACAAGCACACACACATATATATATATATATAGTCACATTATCCCTATAGATATATACAAATCATGCGCCCCTTGGTTAGGACCACTTGGCGTAATGCATACTCTGCTATCATGTCCCGGCGCATTGCTCGCTGCATATGGACAATTGGCTCGATGTTTCTCATGAACCATAACCTCATATCACAAATATTAGAGGTGAGAATACTCACCAGCCAAATGGGTCACGCACATACCTAGGCTCCCATTCAATCGTCGAAACTATCCTATGTATCAGATAGCACGTATCCGAGTTCATATACTCAGGGTACGAGTCAAATATCCCCCCAATGAGTCATATATGATAAGATTGTCTACTATGCGAAAACCTCATCCTGATAGCAAGCAACGTAGGTATGCTATACACACAATAATAATAATTATATAATAATAGGCATTTTCCACATCCTACAAAAATCCAGGTATTCACTTAACCTAGTATACTTCTCATTACTACTTATTATGTAATTAACTCGATTATTCACTCTCTCGAAATTTCCAATGTTATTTCACCATCCAAATATTAAAGTACTACGCTAGGAATACTTCCCCCAAATAATTCTACTGTGGGCTAAAAATCATCAACTGACAGTTCTCCCTCACCTAAAATAATCTTATAACTCAATTTGGATTGAATTGGAAATTTTCCAATTTTGGAGATGTCGTTCGAATCAAACCTGATATTGTTTGAACAACATCGCGTGAGACCATATCTCGTTCGAACCAGACTCAATCTCATTCGAACGTGATTGAGCGTTTATCTGGTTTGGCAAGACCTACTACGTTTTCCTGTTACTGCTTCGTCTATCTCAGAATTTCAGTCCTAAAACCTCTAAATTTTTCAACCCAAATACAAAAAAAAATCCTAATTGATGTTTGAACATGTATAAATGATTTCCCTTAACTTAGAAGCATTAAATCAACATAATTCATCCAAAAAAATCGAAAACCCCCAATTTAACTTATCAAAACCCTATTTCATAAATATTTAACCCAAGAACATGAAATTTACAAATTCGTTCATCAATTAAACATAACACGTCATGGTTTTTCCTCTACATAAATGGATAAATCAATTTATTCATACTTTCATATCAGATTAAGAATTCATCTTTCCTAATTTCCTCAAAATTATGTATAAACAGGTTTTCTACCAACATGAACGTAAATGGTCCTAAAAGAAAGAAAGTAATAAACACTTTCCTCTAAATGATGTTCTGATCCTGTGTGGAAATTGGTATGGGGTTTCTCCTCGTCTCTTGATCTACGCTTTGGTGAGGTTTTTGGTGTGAGTTCTTGAGTTATGCACTAAGAACACCTATGCTCTCTCTTCCTTTCTCTGTGGCTCTCTCTCTTTCTCTCTCATAGTTTTGGAACTGGCAGATGCCTTTTCCCCCACGTTTACCCTATTTTTTTCTTTAATTTTCATCCATAATATTTCCATAAAAATTCAAAGGACAAAATACCCCTACGGGGTGCGGGTTCGGCCTAAAAACATCCCAAAGTCCAAATAAAATACCCGGGTAGAGTTTTCTGACTATCTCGACTCTTCCGGACTCAATGGCGCACTCAAAATTAGCATACAAGTTACTTAAAATTAATTTACTTCTTTAATCAATTAAATTAGTCCCTACATGACTCACATGCGCGTCCTGACTTAATGTAGAAAACTATCGTATTTCCCACTCTCGAAAATTTATAAAATTTCATAATTTTGTATTACATATTCACACAGTAATATTCCATAATTCTCAACAAAAATTATTAACCCTTGTCACGTTAGTTATTATTTATTCTTAATCCGGATCAATTAATAATTAATTTTCCCACATTTTTAATTTAATTAATCCAATAATAATAATTAATCCCATAATTATTTAATATAATAAAAATACGGGGTGTTACAAGGGGTAGCCTTGGGTCGAAGTCAGCGCTCTCGACAGTCCAAAATGGATACATGTCTCTCCTCATAGGTAGCATCTGGCTGGAGCTCTATTTCATCAATATCAATGTGTTGGTCCGCTATCTCGACTCGAAGGAACCTCTCCCATGCAGATATATGGAAAACATCATGCATTTGATACAAGTAGTCCGATAATCCCAATCGATATGCTATGGGTTCAATCCTCTCAAGAATAGGGAATGGTCCCACATATAAGGGAGCCAACTTCCCTTTCTTCCCAAACCTCATCACTCCCTTCATGGGAGACACTTTAATTAACACCTGAGCCCCAACCTCAAAGTCTAAGTGTCTCTGGCCCGCATCCACAGAGCTCTTTTGCCTACCTTGTGCAATTCGTATCCTGGCTTGAATAATCTCTACCTTCTCTGAGGTGTTCTGAATTAAATCTAGGCCAAGTAACATGTTCTTCCCCCCTCCAAACAGCATGAGGGTGAATGAAAAGGTCACTCGTAAAATGACTCAAATGGTGACATCCTAATCGTGAACTGGTAATTTTTATTGTACACAAACTCCACTAAAGGAAAATACTATTCCTAGATCCCCTTAAAATCTAAAATTCACATCCGTAACATTCCCTCCAACATCAAATTCACCCTCTTCGTCTGCTCGTCAGTCCGAGGATGGTATGAGGTGCTTAATCTCAACTCTGCCCCTAGAGCCTATTGAAAGCTCCTCCAAAAATAGGACACAAATGTCCTCTCCTTATTTGACGCAATGTTGAGTGGTACCCCATGTAACTTCATAATCTCGTCGAGGAAAAGTTTAGTGTACTTCTCTGAGATGTAATTTGTTCGGATCGATAAAAAGTGAGCCACCTTTGTCAATCTGTCAATGACCACCTAAATGGAATCACGCCCTCTCTGTGATGTAGGTAGCCCAATGATGAAGTTCATGGAGATGCTCTCCCATTTTCATAGCGGGATCTCTAAAGGCTGTAACACACCCACAAGACGCTAATGGTCCACCTTCACTAACTAACATGTAGCAGACATGGACAAAAAATCTTCTATATCCCTTTTTATCCCGACCCACCAATACTGACATCGCATGTCGTGGTACATCATATCCCTTTCGGTATGTACCGTAAAGAGTGAACCCTGAGCCTCAAATATAATGGCTCACCTTAACTCCTCATCATCTGGAACAACGAATCTGCCCTGATATCTCAATCCACCATTCGACCCAATGGAATTATGCTCTCCTCCCTCGACTAAAAATTATCTAACTCGCTCCTGGAAAATATGATCTCCTACTTGTGCCTTCACTACCCGAATAATAATCTCGGGTGTGATAGTGAGGACTACCATAAATGCACAGGTCATGGTCATCATACCCATGATGTGATTTCCACTTTGCCTTCCACACTATTGTTAACTTCAACATTGGATTGTGGTTAAAAGCATCCGCTATGACATTGGCCTTCGCCGGGTGGTATTGAACGTCAAATGATCGAGTGGAAAAACCGAGCGTCCGTGTAATACGCTAGTCATTGTTATCGGCTTCCAACCTCAATACAAAAAACCTAAACTTGTAGCTACACTCTTAAGGAGTATAGTGGCGAGTCTGGGTATCGAATCCACAGTGAATGTTTGATAAAATCTAACTGATTTATTACTTCTAAAATAAAAGTGAAAAAGATGATGATGGTTGAAAAGGGAAAAAATAAAAAAATTAACTATGCATGCATGAGCAAACTAATTAAGATGAATGAGAAAGTAGGTTGGAATACAATCCCCTAACCTTAGTAATTTACCGTGTAGAATACTAGAATTGTAAATTATAAATTTGAATGAATCCAGTCTTTATAGATCCGAAGCATTACTTATATGAGGTTCATGCCCGCACCATACGAAATCAAAGGTAAATATAAAGCGGTGCGAAATAATTATACGCACATCGTATTCTTAAACATCCCAAGTACCTAGGGCAAGAGAGATTAAAAGATCTACAATGGTTGTAAAATTTCTCGCACGACTCTTTTAAATTTTTAATTTAAATTCTATTTTCTACATAAGTAATTTGCATTGGGATGGGTTCATTCATCCCAACCCTTAAAAACTTAGCTAGGCATGATTTTATTAAATGAAAATAGAATTCTAGATATGCAGGAAGTCATAGGTCTATTATGCATGGAAAGGGAACTTGAATTGAGAAACAAAATTAAACTACAAGAGTAATTTAAACTTACAATATGAAAGAAATTAAAAGTAGAACTTAGAAATACTTGAATGGAAGAAGGATATCTGAACTTGAATCTTGAATAACTCTTGTTAAACTTACAAACTAGGTTTTATAAATCCTAAGGAAAGAAAAATATGAAATTATATGCCAAAAAAGACTCTCTCTCTCTCTCTCTTTAAAATTCGACTCTACTCTCTAGAATTCGACTCCTTTGGAAGGATGTAGGGCTTGGACTTTTATACACCTAAAAAATGACTCTTCCCATGACTCTACACCTTTTACAACTAATAAAAAAATGAATTAAACAAGAAATTTCAAGAGTTGTCTCTTCAGCTTCCAGTATTAATTTCAACTTTTGACTTTCTGTCTCCAACTTTAAATGGGCATAACTTCTTCACCGTAGCTCGGATTGGGGTGCCGTTTTTCCAATGTTCTTTTAATTTAGATATCTTCAACTCTATAGCTTTTCCCACCACCGGAATATATGTAAAATTACAAAAATTCCCTTCAACTCCCCATTTCTTGGTTTCTTTCACTGTTTTGCATTCTCTTTCGCACTAATTTGCATGAAATACCTGTAAAACACATGAGAAATACACAAAACACGAAATACTTGCCAAAAGAGATTTGTAGCATAAATACGAGATAAATCCAAGCTATTTACACTGCACGGGATCATAAAAATACCGAAATTAAGGGGATAAATGTGAAGAATATGTGCCTAGTCACACCCCCTAACTTAGAACTTTGCGCGTCCCGAGCAATGTAAATGAATCCTATCAAGGCTCAACTCTTGAAAATTCTTTTATTTGGATAGAATACCTTTTTCGCGGGCAGGCGATTGCATTTAGCGTATGCAACAAGCCTTTAAACCCCTAGGTTTCCCTAGTAGGACGAGTTTTGTCCCGTGAGGGTTTGCAGTGAATATACCCACAAAATTCTTTATTGACTCAAATAAATATCAAAATACTTAAAAATTGTACAATTTAAACTTTTCGAAAAATAATCACCATAAATTCATATTCAAATGTCTCAAACCATAGTGTGTGTGTGCAAAGCCAGAAATTAAACCTCAAATTTCCACCGATTGAGCATTACGTTACTTTCCGAAAATTCATTTTGATTCAAATTCTTACGGATGCACTCACAAATGAATCACTCGGATTGTGGCCATTTTCTCTCGGTATGCATGATATAAAGAGTAAATATAATGGAACACGAAGTCACGCATACAAAATTAAAAAGAAGGAAATATATGGTGAAAAGATCTCATCATCGGAATACAGTTATTAGGAAATGGGAAACATCATCTCTTAATCACGCCATATAATCTCTTTTATTATCTTTTTGTGTTTAACTCTCTATGTAGTAATTAATTTTGCCATTTGAACTCAGTTAGGACTTTTCGGGTTATAAAGTATAAAGGGTAAAAATGGAAATGGACAGAATGTTCGGAATTGGAAAATGTCCTTATGACGTCCATTAGTGCTTTTTTGGGCATTTGCCCATTTTTCTCTTTCTTTTTCTCTTTTCATTTTTTTTTCTCACTATTTTTTTATGAGAATTTTTTTTCTATTTTTCTCTTACCCCTTTTTATTGCACAATTTGGACTTACTTGATGAATTTTCTTAATTTTCACAATTTCGGGCTATTTGGGTTTTTCGGGTTATCAAACAAAAGAAAAATATTTTATTAGGCTCAAAGTGGGTTGCAAAGGGATAATTTTTCACATCTTTTATGGCCAATATTTTTGGGTAACAAACGATGGCCTACTTCATCGTCCAAATTGCTAATCACATTACCATATGCATCTTGAGATTAATTAAGTTCAAAGATATATTTAGCACGAATTTCGAGACAACATTTCACACATTTCTCATAACCGATCAAAACAAAAGATTGAGATCATCAACGACTTATTAAAACGCTGAAAAGAACTTTGAGTTAATCATAAACTCGGATTGATTTAAAAACTCATAAAAAATTGAAAGGCTCAAAATCTCACCAGGTTTGATCAATCTCCACACTTATTCTTTAAGTCGTCAATTTTCTTTCAATTTCCATCTTCGATCAATTTTGGCTTAGTGCATTTTGATTGTTAACAATTTGAGACTTAAAATAGAATAAAGGTGATATTTTTGAAAAATTTAAATTCCAATTTTTAATTATTTTGAACAAAAATATTTTTGGCTTTTAAAAAAAAATTCAAAATTATTTTTATTTTTATTTTATTTATTTATTTATTTATTTATTTTTATTTTTGAAATTTATATATATATATATATATATATATATATATATATATATATATATATATATTTGTCATTTTAAAAATTTGTAAAGTTTTAGAAAGACACACTTATCACCCTCCCTAACTTAGACTTTTGCATTGTCCTCAATCAAAAGGATTAAAATCTAAAGAAGAAAAAGAATAAGTGCGATAAGCAAATTATTAAAATGGAACAAGACACTATATAACACTTATACATGACTCAAAAATACAACAAAAATCACCCCATACGCGTTGGGGGTGCGACGACCTCTCATCCATCTCCACAAATCACCCGCCCCCTTTCACTGGGTACGATGCGCTCCTCGTCTCTCCCGTCTTACCATCATAAGTGAATAGCCAGAAAAAATTGGGCCCGTGCCCATAGATAAAGGAAAGACCGGGAGATGCATTATGATAAATCGGAAAAGGATCCTCTTGTTGCATAGCACGTGGGTTGGTCTCTAAGTCGGACGAGATTTGAGTCGTATCTTCAAGTACCTCCGAAGACTCAAATGGTATGGGTGGATGTTTGGTAAGGAGGAATGCATCAATTCTATTGCCCCACTCGCTTTCGTCTAAATGACGAAATGAGGCCGAAAAAGATTGGACTTCATCATTGAGGCATGCATCTACCTGTCCGAACTCGCTCTCAAACTCTGCTAGGCTCAACTCCTCTAGCTCTCTCTCTTGCTTGGTGTCCTCAACCTGTCTTTCGTGCTCACTCGCTGAAGGATAGGGTGGTTTGGGTGGGTGGTAATTGAGGAGAAATGTATCGATAGTGTCCTGCCATTCTCTTTCCTCTAAGTATTTCGACGAGCCTCTCCTGACACACTCTAAATCTCTTCTTTCACTCTTGTTCATGGGCTCACTCATGCTCTCTAATGCATTAACTAAACATACCTCCCCTACCTTGCTCTCGATGTTGCAACCACTCCTCTCACTGTGCGCAACACAACCTTCCCCTAATGGATCTTCCTTGTAAGTTCTTTCTTTCTCATGTGCTTCCCCTAAAAGATCCAACCCTCGCGGTTCCCCTTCATCACCCTCTCTCTTGGAATTATTAAAGATATTTGTTTCGAGGGTCATGTTCCCGAAAGTTAATTGCATGCGCCCACTTCGGGTATTGATAAGAGCATTAGCTGTAGCTAAAAATGGGCGGCCAAGGATAACGGGAACATGATTACTTGGGAGAACGGAGGGTTCTTCGTCCCAAATGACAAAATCCACCGAGAAGTAGAAAGTGTCTATTTGGACAATCACATCCTCAACAATTCCCCGAGGAAGCTTCACAGAACGATCCACGAGCTGGAGAGTCATATTTGTGGGCTTAAGGGCCCCCAGTTCTAGTTGCCTATAGATGGAATAGGGCATAATGTTAACACTCGCCCCTAGATCTATTAGAACTCTCTCGATTCGGTTATTCCCCATGATACACGAAATAACGGGTGCACCCGGATCTTTATATTTTAATGGAAAGTCACTCGACAAGACTGCGATAACATTTTGGGCCAAAGAGACGTTCTGGTTTACCTTTAGCTTGTGTTTCACCGTGAGTAAGTCCTTAATAAACTTAGTATACGTGGGAATTCTCTGTATAGTCTCGAGAAAAGGTAAATTAATTTTTACTTGCTTAAGGACTTCCAGAACTTCATCACGGGAGGTCGTTTTGGAGTGAGAGACCAACCGTTGAGGGTATGGGACAGCGGTGGGGGTGATGGCCTTGGGTCCACTAGTGTTTTCCTCTTCCTCACTCTCAATTAAAGGGGAATCTTCGGCCTCTCTTGTGCCAGGCGAAACCTCTTTATCTTTAGATGCATTGTGTAGGGGAGGTGACAAATCAACTACTTTCCCACTACGTAGATTGGTAATAGCTCTACATTGCTCTCGATGGTCGTGGTATGTAGTGCCAACACTGGTTTGTCCTTGGGGAGGCCGTTGGCTTTGAGCAGGAAATTCGCCCTTCTCTTGGACATTCAATGCAGTTTGCAACCTTGAGATGCCAGTATATATTTCATTGAACCTTCGATCATACTTAGTAATGTTCTCCTTTTGAGATTGGATGAGGTGATTTAAGTTGTCCTCAAGAGATCTCCTCGGTGGGGTAACATATGAACCAGGAGATGGTGATTGCATGGGGGGTTGCATATGTGTTACACTAGGATGATTCCTCCAAGATGAATTGTACGCGTTTCCCTGGGGTGTACTAAAATGTCTGCTAACCCCTCCTATAGCTTCCACTTGCTCAGTGTACATTGCCTTGTAAGCGGGTATTGCCGGACATCCTTTGGTAGAATGACCCGCCGCACAAATGGCACACACCTCTTCTTTTTCAGCTGAGATATGTCCAGTAGCTTATCTAAACCGAACCTCAAGGATGTCTCTTATCCTCTTTTCAAATTGATCAAGCCGACGGTCTAACAAAGTGTCCTTGTCCAATTGATAAATACCTAAAGCACCAGGAGTGTTGGAAACTTGTCGATGTCTGTTTTGGCTGTTGGGGTCAGAAACATCCCATGATTGCATAGTCTATGCTACGTATTTCAAATGAGCCTCAGCATCGCTTGAGTCTAATTCCCAAAATGGTCTTTAGCACATTGTCTGCACGAGTTGTTTAGACGCCAAAGTAAGCCCTTGATGAAAGAACGAAATGAGATGATGTTTCTCAAACCCATGATGTGGGCAAGCACTAACTAACTCCTGAAAGCGCTCCCAACACTTATCAAAGGCTTCATTGTCATTTTGGTAAAAACCTTGGATTTGAGATTGACAGAATTGGTTTTGTGTTGTGGAAAGAACTTTGAGAGAAATTTAGTCTGCATATCTCTCCAAGACAGAATAGAATTCGGGGGTAGAGACCATAGCCAGGTCTTAGCTTTATACTTTAAGGAAAAAGGGGAAAGCTTTAATCTGATAACATCTTGTGGGCAGGCTTGATCACCAAATGTCCCACATGTATCTTCGAATTCTCGAATATGGAGATATGGCTTTTCAGAATCCATACCATGAAATGTGGGAAGAATTTGAATCATCCCATTTTGAAAGTGGAACTGACCGGCATTATACGAAAGTAAAATGCAACCAGGGGTAATAGTTCGCTCCGGAAATAAAAGATCTTTCATGGGAAGATATGGTATCTCTTCCTCTCCAGCACCAACACCAACACTACCATGCACAGACATATTGCTACCCAATGATTCAGAACCCTCACTCAGTGTTTGACTCAAAAGTGTGGAGCGTCGATAGTATGAGAATTTTCAGAGTTAGCTTCACCGAGGGGATTTTCGTGAAATTAGGTTGGAGACAACGGAGGAGTTTGCATGAAAAGCTTATGAAAGATGAGATGAGAATTTTTTTTTTGAAATGAATCAAATTAGGATCAAATTCACTCTCCTAAATGTCACCTCAGTCTCCCTGGCAACGACGCCATTTTGATCGAGCGGAAAAACTGAGCGTTCGTGTAATACGCTAGTCGTTGTTATCGGCTTCCAACCTCAATACAAAAAAACCTAAACTTGTAACTACACTCTTAAGGAGTATAGTGGCGAGTCTGGGTATTGAATCCACAGGGAATGTTTGATAAAATCTAACTGATTTATTACTTCTAAAATAAAAGTGAAAAAGATGATGATGGTTGAAGAGGGAAAAAATAAAAAAATTAACTATGCATGCATGAGCAAACTAATTAAGATAAATGAGAAAGTAGGTTGGAATACAATCCCCTAACCCTAGTAATTTACCGTGTAGAATACTAGAATTGTAAATTATAAATTTGAACGAATCCAGTCTTTATAGATCCTAAGCATTACGTATATGAGGTTCATGCCCGCACCATACGAAATCAAAGGTAAATATAAAGCGGTGCTAAATAATTATATGCACATCGTATTCTTAAACATCCCAAGTACCTAGGGCAAGAGAGATTAAAAGATCTACAATGGTTGTAAAATTGTCTCGCACGACTCTTTCAAATTTTTAATTTAAATTCTATTTCCTACATAAGTAATTTACATTGGGATGGGTTCATGAATACCAACCCTTAAAAACTTAGCTAGGCATGATTTTATTAAATGAAAATATAATTCTAGATATGCAGGAAGTCATAGGTCTATTATGCATTGAAAGGGAACTTGAATTGAGAAACAAAATTAAACTACAAGAGTAATTTAAACTTACAATATGAAAGAAATTGTAAGTAGAACTTAGAAATACTTGAATGGAAGAAGGAGATCTGAACTTGAATCTTGAATAACTCTTGTTCAACTTACAAACTAGATTTTATAAATCCTAAGGAAAGAAAAATATGAAATTATATGCCAAAAAAGACTCTCTTTCTCTCTCTCTAAAATTCGACTCTACTCTCTAGAATTCGACTCCCTTGGAAGGATGTAGGGATTGGCCTTTTATACACCTAAAAAATGACTCTTCCCATGCCTCTCCACCTTTTTCAACTAATAAAAAACGAATTAAACAAGAAATTTCAAGAGTTGTCTCTTCAGCTTCCAGTATTAATTTCAACTTTTGACTTTTTGTCTCCAACTTTAAATGGGCATAACTTCTTCATCGTAGCTCAGATTGGGGTGCCGTTTTTTCCAATGTTCTTGTAATTTAGATATCTTAAACTCTATAGCTTTCCCCACCACCGGAATATATATGCAAAATTACAAAAATGCCCTTCAACTCCCCATTTCTTGGTTTCTTTCAATGTTTTGCATTCTCTTTCGCACTAATTTGCATGAAATACCTGTAAAACACATGAGAAATATACAAAACACGAAATACTTGCCAAAAGAGGTTAGTAACATAAATACGAGATAAATCCAAGCTATTTACATTGCACGGGATCATAAAAATATCGAAATTAAGGGGATAAATGTGAAGAATATGTGCCTAATCATCAAACTAGTAGCCTTTTACAAACTTTAGCCACGTCCTTTGCCTCATGTTCAACTCCCGTCGCATGAATACACAACACCAAAACAGTCATTTTGTAACTACCTTGATTGCTAATGGGGGTGACAAACTTATCACTCCCAGGAGCAGTCATAAAATTATTTGTAACTGCCATTAGGAGTGATAAAATCTTAGGGTAATGAAAATTTTGAGTCAATTAGTTTGTCACTACTAAAGAGAATCACAAATCTTTCCATATAATTCATTTGTGACTCCTATAAGTAGTTAAAAATTTATAACTAGCACAACCAATTACAAATTTATTAGTAGGCTTACGTTATGACTCTTATGAGCGGTCATAAAATTGTAACTTCTATGAGCACTCACAAATTTTAGCCTAAGACATAATTTGGGACTATTATTAGCAGTCAAAAATTTGTAACTATTTGTAGCAGTCATAAATTTTAACATGAGACTTAATTTATGACTGCTATTAGGAGTCACAAATTTGTAATCTCTCTTGGCGGTCACAAAATTTCATCTAAGGCTTAATTTGTGACTAACATCAAGGGTCACATATTTATCATCACAATTTCCCCGTACATTTACTTTACCTCTTCTCTCTCCTCTCTCACATTCAACTTCCCGCACTCCCCTCAATCTCTCTTCAACCTCCCGCTCTCCCATCACTTTCTCTTCACTGGTAAGTCCTAAATATTATTCTTCATTTCCATTTAGATAAGACCTAAATATTTCTTATACGAAAAATTATTTTGTTAATGTTTCTAAGCCCAAAATACGATTATACAATGATTTTGCTAACAAGGATACGTTTGGATTCCAACAGCTCGAACCATTGCTAACAAGGGTACATTTGTATGCTCTATTTGCTTTTTGTACTTTTTAAAAAATGTTTGTATGCGGAATGGTTCTATTAATGGTGTTGAAGTTTAGTTTATAGTTTTTGGGAATAATTTTATGTTTGTAATTTTTTTTATTAATTGGTCTTATACCTCGATGGGTCTTATCGATTTGTAAGGTATACTTCTATACATAGTTGTGTATGTAGTTTTGGATTGATTGGGATTTCAGTGAAAAAAATTAAATTTATTAGGGTTTTGACCTGTTCTTTTGAGTTCCGTTGCATTGTGTGATGGGATTGATATTTGTTTAATATCAACATTTTACAATTTTGAATCATTAAATGGGGTTGCCTATGCACCAATTTAAAAGTTAGGTTTGATATGTTTCAATTGCATGCCAAGTGTTTGATAAAAGACTCAAGTGATTTCCCTAAATGTTGCAGATTATCATGTGAATGGGGTTGCCTATCATTTATCTTACTGTTGAAAAGTTATTCTCTCTCTCTCTCTCTTTCTCTCTCTCTCTCTCTCTCTCTCTCAACGATTAAGATTTTGTTTTTGGATTTTTAGATTAAGGTTGTAAGGATTTTGTAAATAATTTTTTTTGTGTTTGTTTGAAGTTTTTTCACTTGACCTTTGTAATAATATTATAATAGTATTGAAAGGTAAATATCTATTTATTTTTACTTAATCTTACCTAATGAATTATCTAGTTTTTTTAATCTTTTATTCATTGATTCTTATTTGTTTTTTGGTAATTGATGTAGGCATGTAACCAATGGTATCTCTGTCTTCTCTAGTTTATTGTAGACCTGTTTGTTGTACCTTGTGTCAATTATTTATTTAGAACACTTTTTTGTAGTTTGGTGTTCCTATCAAGCATATTAATTCACCGATTTCTTTGCTTCTCCAGTTGTTAGAGAGATTTAAATGATTTAACTTCATTGAAGGAAAGTAACTGTTGCATTGGTGGTGTGGATTTCGTTACAATAGTATGTCCATCTTTTCTCATTTTTATCTCACTCTCGTGGTTCATTCTTCCAACTTGTTTGTTAAATTGCTATGTTGGATTGAATGGATCACCATTTCTTAAAAATTCAAAGCATTGGTTAACTTTCCTTGATGGGAATTCGATGCTATTTTTCCTTTTAGCTTCCATTATATTTCCATTTTTTCTATTTTTGTTCCTTTTTAGGCATTTTGTTTCATTAATTAGCCCCAAGCATGTTTGGGACTAATTAGCCATTCTTTTATTTTTAGTTGGTCCTTTTAGTCCTTTTAACTAATTACTTGATTAGCATGTAATTCAGTCCATATAAATACCACATGTAATCTCATTTTTATTTAACTTTCCATTCTTGAATATATGACATCTTTTGAGTCTCTCTCTAAAAGTTTGGGTTTGTTTGTTTCTTTTATCCATTGACGTGTAGTTTATGTCAAATTGGTATCAGAGCGGGTGTCGCTCCAAACATTGATGTTCGTATGTTAGTATGTATCAGTGTGCAAGTGTATCAACAAATCGTACACTACTCATAATGGCTCCAAGAAAATTCAAGACTCAATTGGAAGATTTTCATATATTGAAGGATCAGATGGATCGCAAAATGGAAGAAATAGTTCAAAAGCAACAACAACAATTCGAGGCTTTTTTACAACAATTTTCCAAAATTTAGGCCACCACCACAACAAATTCGATGGAAAAAACCACATAAAGGCCCGTAAAAGAAAATTTTCAAGAAGAGTCGATCCAAATGGGTTGTGGTACTCAACAACCTGCTCGCGCAGCAAGTTCAAGTCTCCCTGGCCATGTGAGTGAAGCCCATCGAACACCACCTCCTGCTAAGGCAGCAAGGTCAGTGCAATCTGGCACAATGGGAAATTATAGTAATCCAGTAGGTCTGGATCGATCAATCCCCAGGATTCTTACGATACAAAATGTCCCATGGAGATTTCGACTGACCTTGATCTCAGCACCACTACTGAATACAACTGACGATCATACATCATCGAATATTCAATAGTTTTGGCTTCTCCCACTGCTGGAATGGTTCCAGCTATAAATAATAAAAATTCTGACCTCCTCCCCAGGACCAAACTCTTCACCCAACCTGTAGCAATAGCCCACGATGAAAACCCTGTAGGTTTGGATCGGTCAAAACTTGGTAAGGAGCACCTCTACTCCAATAAAGATGGTAAAACCCTAGGAGGGTTAAACCGGTCACATCTCCTAAAAAACCAAGATTCTTGATCCCCTCCATATTTTTTATCACTCCATAAACCCTAACCCACACCTGAATAAAGACACCATTTGCTATGGACCTAATCTCCTTAGCCGACCATCGAATGTCAGCCCACACCCCTATATTTCACCTCCTCCATCTTCACATCATGTAATGTCTCACTGTGATCTCTACCTATCCCATTCCGACTCCTCTTCGTATTCCGACACGAGGGACACTCACCATAACATCTGGAATTGGATTCCCCCACCCAGTGGCCCTAATTTTGTCCCTTTACGAGACTGTCAGTGCTACTATTATGGGGAACCTGTCCATTTGATTGGTACATGTCTTCATCACCCTCGAGGCTCCCTTATACCTCCTAGAGTTCCCCATGATCGTCCTCCTCATCCACAACCTGTCCAGGAACTACTGATACCCGTTGATTATGATCAACTTTGTGTAAAAAACCACCCATCAAATCATGCATTTATATAATTATATACATATTTCTTATTTGTTGCTTTTATGATAGATGAGTCTATCAAATTAATTTTGATGATTGGTAATTCGGTTAGGTGGAAAAAATTATCAGACTATAAATGTTGGAATCTACAATTAAAATCTTCCATCGACATGCTAAGTTCTGATTGGTAAAAATGAAAAATTGATACTTTTCAGTTTGATTTCATCACCTTCATGTTTGCTGTAACCCGTATATATTTAATTTATATTTTCATCAGTTTATAGTCCCAATTTAATTAAATTAACTCTTTGAGTTACCTTGTTCAACTTTTTAGAGCACTCTATGGAATGCCTATTCATATTTTGCAAGGGAAATGGTTGTTGTTGTTGTAATGTTATTTAATGGTTTAGTTTTTTTCTTGTGAGTGCTGATATATTAAATAAAATCATTAAACAAGTAAGCCGGTGTTGGTTCCCTTTTCCCCCTCCTAATCCTACTGTAGGAACTACGTTCCAGCTCCAGGTCATCTGAATAATTACAGTTTAGCTAAGAAGCATAGACACGGACACTTACATGGGTGTTATGCACTGATAAGAAAATTCTAAATAGTAAAACATGATACGCCAAGGACAAGTAAATAAATAAATATATTTATATAGAGAAATTTATAAGAGCTTGAAAAGAAAAAAATATATGTTTGAATACATCTTAAAGCACAACATAGAAGTACACATTTTTTTGAGAGAAAAACTTTCTAGGAGAACCGCTCTAGTTCCAGTAGAGTGTGGAGAGACATTCGAGTACCATAGACAAATGCTTCCATCAATATAACTTGTATAGTTATATAGGAACACGCAAACAAGTTTTAAACACTTGCAAATATGTGTTGGACACGGGCATTGACACTGCCTTCTTGGAAGTGTCCTCGCTTCCTAGCGACTTTTTTTTATCAAGTATCAACTTTGGAAGAGGGGCACCGGGGGAAGCGCGCGGAGGGGTGGGGGTGGGGATGGGGATGGAGGTCAAGGTCGGTGGGTCGGTGGTTCTCAATTGATCTATTCAAAAGGGTCCAAAATCACGTCCGATAACATCTTGACCATAATTGAGTAAAGAGATTGTGTTCTTCTCACAAATGATATATTGGAGAACACCTTTAAGAGAGATTAACATTGTGTAGCCAACAAGTTTTTGATGACAAAAGGAGGATGCAGATGCCAGTTAGTGCATTTTTTATGATGGCTATTTTTCATATAATTCATTTCAAGTTTTTTATTAGTTCTCTTGGTTTTCTAATACAGCTTTAAATCCTCTTCATATTTAGTTCTAATGGTTAATTGGTATTTGATGGAATGATTGCTTGTTCAATAATCTTATTTAGCCCAGGGTTCTATTCATGTGGAATTTTAAACTTTAGCTAAATTTCTATTACATTATTTGATTAACCGAAATGATGAACTCTATGGTTGATATAACACAATATAGGCGATCTCCAATTGGAGAAGCAGCATCCCAAGTCAGTGTATACCAACTTATTAACTTGCAAATTATAGCATCAATCGAACCTCTCTTCCCCGACCTCACCACCGACCCCAAAGACCATTGGAAACTCTTCCCTGAAATGCAGATTGGGTTTAGTATCTTGTGTTATATTTGGGTTTGCTAACACCAATAGCAAATCAGTATAATTTTTAGGCAAATGAAAACCTTAAAACCTAACAAAATGGCTAATAATGCAATATATTAGATAATTCCCTTTACCAACACCGACAATTCTTCCCAGTATTATTTTGATATTCATCGATGACAATGGGTGTAAGGTCGGCCTGAGTTGGTTTCGCCGATCCGAACATGAAAATGAAAATAGACGTTGAAGGTAACATTAAAGTTTGTGAAATGTAGAATCTAAATCCTTGTTGGGATAAACAAGACATTATGTTGTAATCGAGAGTGCAAAGAGGACTGACCTTACTCATTACGTGATTGTGAGATTGATATCTTAATATCTGTATGACTTAGTATGTAAGAGGGCCCTAGTTACTTGGTATGGATGGATTTCACAAGGGTTGGTCCCAACATCATGTGAAAATTTATATAAGAACTATGATATGGAAAGTATAATGGTTCAGTAGTTGCTATCAGATCTTATAGTATTTTGAGTTTTAATCACTTCCATGGTCAATTTTGAAAAATAGATATACATTAATTCACTGTATATCATTAATTCAGAAGGTTTCTTCTAACTTAATTTTTCTTTCACCTTTTCTTTTCTTTCATATTCACTGAGTTCCATGTAAGCATAATTCTGCACTGTTGGTCAACTGGGTTTTTGAAATTCATGTCCTTTATCTTGTGATCGCTTCGGTTATTGAGATGTCACCAAAGAGTAATGAAAATTCATTTTTTTGTGACAATGTCGGGTGTATAAACTTTCCTCTTTCTATTTTCATTAGTCGGATAGTTTATTAATACTGGGATCCATAAAGCATAAAGATGAAAAAATTGTATCCCGTGGCCTAGCCAACAGTCAACGGATATTGAATGAAAATAATATAATCAACAAGGTATTATTTATCCCAATCCATTTGCATAAGTTTCATTGGATCTAGCCATTATCACAATCACATAATCAGCAAGGTCAGTCCTCTTTGCACTGCTCGACTAAAAACAAGAATCAACTAGCACAAGCCCAGTAACATTTCCTTAATGGTGCATATATATGTATCTAATTGGCACTGAATTTCTCTACAACAATTAAGCGAAAGAATGGACCTGAATCATCTAGCACAATCCTAATGACATTTCGTCAATTATCCTGAAATGGAGTATTAGATTTTATATATGATTCTTAGTTTGTGCATTTGTGTGTATAATGATAGCTGAAATTACATTTGGTCATCGTACTCGCATTGTATTAGATTTTGTGTGCCCGCAATGTGATAACTTTTGCAACACAATGATTATTATATCTAAGTCAAGCATTTGACCTGATACACTATTTGAGATGTAGAGTTAATTAGGCTCGTAATGGTACATTTATCTAGCTCGTATATCTAAATATTAATTTAGTGGCAATAGTACCTTTACATCCTTTAGTGTCATAGAAATACTAAATGTTAAAGTTTTGTGACATGAAACATATTTACAAGAATCATTTTGCATTTTCATATTTTTCTGTTGAATATATGTCTAAAGACTTGAAACCACAACCCATTTTCATATTCTTCTTTTTATTGTGACGAAAATTCCCCTAATTCTGGCAATAGACATGTGAATAAATTATTATGGAAATGCCTTAGTATATTTCTTATTGAACCATTTTCTCTCCTTTGATTTTTCTTGTTAAATAGGATGTTGTCATATGAGTGACATGTAAAAATCTTCATTGTTCATCCCTTTAAGCTTATAATGTAATTGTCATTATTTTAGGCTGTTAGCATTAGACTTATAACTTATTAATTCAACGATTAGCTTCCGTAAAGGATTAAGCTTTTAAAAACAATGTGAATCATATGTTTATTATAAATGATATTAGTGTTAAATTGAGCCCCATTGTTCTTGACTACATTGTTCTAGAATACTATATGTTCGTAACTAGATTGTTGCTAGAAATTTATGCAGAAGTGTGTTGTTTTTTATTTGATATAATTTATATATGAGCCCATCTCCTATTTGTTCTAAATATTTCTTGAGTAAATTAGGCTACTTCATGAAACCGTGTTTATTTTTAATTTTACATTTGTCTTTAAAGATGCTGATGGAAACAATTCTAAATCCAATTATATTTTATTATTTGCAGATAAACACATGTCATTCCCAGCATACGTAGTATTTGAAGGGATAAATATAGATGTTTACAATTCGTGGCAAGCAACACAAGCACAAGTCAATGGATATTGAGGAACCGCATATAAAAATGTTGACTCCATTGAACTTGCCCAACAGTCCTACTCCGAGTACACGAGGGAGAACGTCACCGCATCAATACCCCCCACGGTTGATATACATAGACTTCACGAAGCGTATCCATCGCATGGTGAACCCTGGTCTAAGTTTAGAATGATTTATTACATGTTCATGACATTTCATGTCATCAATGTGTTGTGTTGTAATTTTTTTAATTTATTTTGTATTCTATGTTAATTTTGTACTTGGTGACCAAGTAGGGTTTGTTTGATATTAAATTAAGTCTAAACAACTTTTATGCATACCGAACATTTGGAATGTCAAAAATATATATGAAGTGTTCTCGAATTGTTTTAGACTTGTTATATGTTCATGGTATTTATTTTACTCATCATTTCATCATTTTGTGAAAATATAAAGTTATTTATAACAGCTCTTACCACATTTAACAAATTCAACTTTCGTAACTATTAATAGCAGTCACAAATTTGTCACTATTGCCAATTTTATAACCGTTATGAACAGTTACAAAAATTAGATTCGTAATTGTTGTCATCAGTTATAAATATAATATTCGTAACTACTGTCAGCAGTTATAAATATTATAATCATAACTGTTGTCAGTAGTTACAACTAGCAGTTAAAAATTGGGGTCACTAGTCATAACCCCCATAGGGGTTATAAAAATCTATGACTGCTGTAAGGAGTTACAATATTTCTTCTGTCAAACCCTAAATTATGACGGTAAATAGCAGTTATAAAGGTCATTTGTGACTGCTAGCAGCACTCACAAATCACCAATTTGGGTGTAGTGATAAATGATGTAGTCTCTTATGCTCTGTGAGTAGGTGGAACTTCTCCCCCAGGAGATAATGCCTCCACACTCGTAGTGCAAAAACTACGGTTGCTAACTACAATTCATGGGTGGGGTAATATCCCTCGTGAGGCTTAAGCTTTTGTGAAGCATAAGATACTGGCCTCTCCTCCTGCATCAAAACCGTTCCAAGTACCCTCCAGGATGAATCTAAGACCTTATAGTCTATCCCTTCCCGAGGTAATACCAAAATCAGTGTTGTAGTCAATCTAGTCTGCGACTCATCAAGTGTCTGCTAGCATACGTCATCCCATACAAACGACATTACCTTCCTTTTCAAATTTGATAGGGGCCCGACTATCTTGGAGAACCCCTAAATGAATCGACGGTAGTATCTGACCAGTCCCAAAAAGTTACGTACCTCAGTGGGTGTAGTGGGTTATCCCCACACCATCACTGCAGAAACCTTCCTTGGGTCCACTGATATCCCCCTCTCAAACACAATGTCGCCCATGAACTGCACCTCTCTCTCAACCAAAAGCCGCATTTCTCGAACTTAACAGACAATTGTTGGTCCCATATTATCTGAAGACTACCCTTAAATGTTGCGCATTCTCCTCCACGGTCCAAGAATAAATCAAAATATTATCAATAAACACTATGTCGAATCCATCCAAATAATGTCTGAACACTCGATTCATCAAATCCATAAATACCTTCGGTGAGTTGGTTTGCCCGAAAGGCATAACTAAAAACTCATACGACCCATTACTCATACGAAATGTCATCTTCTATATGTCCTGCTCTCAGACGCTTAATTAGTGATAACCCAGTCTCAAGTTAATCTTAGAGAAATACGCAACACCCTTTAGCTAGTCAAACAAATCATCAATGCGGGGAAATGGATATTTATTCTATATGGTGACCTTGTTCAACTCCTTGTAGTCAATACAAAGTCACAATGATCCGTCCTTATTCTTGACGAGCAAAACATGAGCACCCCATGGCGAAGTACTCCTCCCGATGAATCCCTATCCCAATAACTACTCAATGTAATCCAGAAGCTCCCTCATCTCCAAAGAAGTCATCCGATGAGGTGTACGTGCAATGGGTCTCGTGCACGAAATCAAGTCAATCACAAATTCTATATCCTAAATAGGTGGAAACCCTGGGATCTCCCCAAACACATTCAAAAACTCACTAATTACAGGGATGGAATCTAGTGGCACTACAACCTTCAAATAAATATCCTCCTCGATATAGTATAAGTCCGTGCTCAACCCACCCCCAAGGTGTGGCATCGTAACCAGGTACACCTCCTGCCTCGAAATGGAGAAGATGATGGACCTCCCGTAATAATCAACACATGCTCTGTATGTATCTAGTTAGTCCATCCAAAAAATAACGTCGTACTCCTGCATATCAAGTACCAGTAATTAGGTTATAAAAGAGAGTCGCCATATCTCAATCCCTATACCTCGACATACTGAACGTATGGTTGCCCCTCTACTCACCGATGAATCTACGTGTAGTACGATATCGAACGCAAAGTCTACCATCCCAGTCTCTAGTGCAAAATTAGTGTTAAAAAATGAGTGAGATGCCCTCGTGTCAAATAAAATACGACCTATATGTCCAAAGATAGGGATAATACCCTCAACTTCTTGAGTTGGAACTGATCCCTCTATGGACGTAATGTGATAAACTCATTTGTATTGTAGTAGCAGTTATCCCTGAGGTGTGGCGATGGGTGCTGGAATGGATGGGGAAGCAACTCCCAAAGGTGGTAACGATGGGCGTTGTCCTTGTGGTGCCTGATGTCCCCTTTGACTTCCTTGTTCCTAAGGTGCCTGATTATCCCGAGGACATTCCTTGACGTATGGCCTCTATCCCCGCAAGTAAAATAATTCCTGTGAAATAGGTGCCCCTCTGTCTTCATGCCCTCGACCCTATTGTACTTCGCCCTGCTGGCCTCTGTATTGTTGGTCCTGCTTGCCCTGTCCCAACTGGCCCTATTTGCTTTGATCATCAGAACCCCTGAATCGCTTATATTGATTTACAAACGAAGTATCCCTGAACTCTTGGGTCCCTGATCCGCTACCCCCACTCATCTTTCTCTGATGGCTCGATGACTCGGATCCTTCTCTCTTTTCACCCTTGTTCTTTTTGCAATTCCTTGTGATCCTAACAGTGGAGAAGTGCAGTGTTCACTAACTGATTATACTTGGTAAAGGCCGAGTTCCCCAAAAGAGCCTTCCTAATGTGCCAAGCTAACCCCGTAATGAATCTGCCCATCCTCCTTTTTTCAGTATTCACATCTTCCTTTGTAAAGTACGAAAGGGGAGTAAATTCCTCCTCGTACTCCGCCATGATATTTTCCCCTTGCTTGAGCTCCATAAATCGAATCCTCATCTCAGATGGCATAGCCTGGGGAAAAAACTTCCCCTCAAATCTCTCTCAAAACTCATCAATCGTCAAGCTATCCCCACCTGTAACTGACTCCCACCACTGGAGTGCAACCCCCACTAATCAAAATGAAGCTAACATCTGCTTTTGCACTGGCGTGCACTCTACCTTATGAATGTCTTTGTATATCTTTCTTCCACCTGCTTTCCACTAGGATATCTAGACTGACTAAGAACTCTGAAGGTTGGCCCTTCACGAAGGCCTCCCTAGCCCTGTCCCAAACTAACCCCAGTGCATAAGTTGGTACGGTCACCTACTGTGGCGGTGATAGTGGATGCTGCTGAGCCTGTGGCAGTGGGAAATGTAGAATCATGGAGGTCATGCCAGTGGAAACTGCTTGGGTCACGATAGTGCCGATCTCTATCGGAGTAATCAACTATGGGTCTGGTGGGACATAGTACTGTTGTTGTGGATTCGACTGAGCCTCCTCCTTAGTAGTAAGTGCGACTACACGTTCAGGTCTACCTCTACATCTGTTTGTCATCAAAAATCAAGCAATGTTCAAATTAGTACAAACAAAAGAATATAATGATCCCTAAGCATAGACTCTACATATTAAAGGACATAATGCAGAACATAATGAACGTAATACATATCCTAAGGACACTAGAACCCATATTCTCTAATACCAACTGTAACAACCCCCATTTTCTCATGTAAAGGATGGCCATGAACGATATGCCGAAGATGGGACTTGTTTGTCAATTAATACCATTCTCATCATTAACATAATATAAAACATATATTAATAGACCATAATTGATTTTATATCATCATTCCAATAATGAGAAAATCCATTCCAATACAAAGCGTACAATAAATCCAACATAAAAATAAATATCTCAAACCAACATAAACTAAATAAATCTCGAGCTTATGCCCAAACAAATATCTCAAATGAAATAAGTTAATGGAGCTTAATAACACCTAAGATAGAATCAATCAATTTGAAATGTCTAGGAGAAAAAGGATATTGCAAGGCTGATACATCAACAGTCCCGCTATCCATGTCTAGGAGCACCTAGGTGGAGAAAATATTTAAATTTGGGTCAGAGCCCTATATTTGCAAGAATTAACTTATTCAATTTAAAGTGTAATAAATACAGTCAATTCAAAGTAAATATCCCTAATCATCACTCACATGCGACTAACATCTCACCCCTCATCTACATGTGATATTACCCACATCTAAACAAGTCCTGAAATAACATATATGACAACCGTACCAATTTAATATTAAATGAATTAACTATGATAAAATGCTAACACGAAGCCGAATATATTCAATTGTCAAGGCCCAACGTATCCCCATCTTATATATCTCATGAAAGTGGTATAAACATCTATTATGAACAATATAGTGCGGGTGTGTAATTTATGTCTTCATTCTTAGGCAATTTAATTAATTAATCTCATTTAATCCTAGTGATTTATATATATGTCCTTTCATATATACGACAATCAAAGGCATCTACCAGTTGTGTCTCGTCCGTGCTCTATCGGCAAGTTCGAAGGAAACCTCAATCCAAGTCAGACATCACAAAACAAACATAAGTTGCGATCTCCCTACGCAGTACACCAGCAGTGATAAAGGATCCCAGCATCAACACCTACCTCTCGTAGATGGCACTGATACGTAGTACCTAAAATGACCTACACAATGTCTAGCCCACTTGTGCCGACGTGTGCTACGATCTCGAACGCATGAAACCCGAAGCCAATAGGACCATCTACAAACATCGGTATGTCCACACAGATGCACATAAATACATATTATTATTCCCATATAAAATGTGTAGGTAACTACTCAATAATTTCCTAAAGTATCCCACATGATGTCTGTAAATATTCATTCCTTCGTTTTTAAAAGATTATTTAACATTCTAGTTAAATATAATTTTTCCAATAAATATATGTGCCAGATTTGCATTTTTAATAAATTCCTCATTGCCCCAAACACTGTCCCACCAACTGGTATGGACTTCTAAAAATACCCCAGAATTAACCCCAATACCAACTCAACTTGCCCCAGGACCGAATCAATTCGGTTTCTTGGCCAAATCGATTCATACCTAGCTGAATCAATTCACATCAAGGCCGAATCGATTCGGAATGGGGCAGTAGCCCAGATCTCACAGTTTTCTTTATTACGGAATATTTAAAATTTTCCCCAAGATCCATTCTAATCGTGATTTTTGTTTTATAAACATGTGAACGAGTCCCTACTACTTAGTTACACTTCTTGGAACCATTAATTTCATATAAAAAAATCGATTTTCTTCCCCAAATCTCAGCATTCATAGAATAATTCAAGACCCTTAGCCCAAATTTTTTATTATAATATCAATTGTATATAAATTAGATTCTGGGGCAAAAAGTTAAAAATTTCCAGATCATAAACATGCATAAAAAAACCGTTACATTTGAATCCAAGATTCTCCAAATTTATCCCAAAACCCTAAGGCTTCTATCATCGAATTCAATAATTCGATTATCTTAGATTCCTGGATTAACACCCTATGTTCCAATTAATCCTCTACAAGTATAAGATTAATCCTCAACATTAAATCATCAAATATTAAATTAAAACCCAGAAATCATATGGGGTTTACCATGATAAATCAAGACGCATATTAAACGTTAAATTGAGCGAGAAAATTCTTGTTTGGATACGCGATTGATGAATTCCCCTTTGGAATCTCCCTCTTCAATCCCTTGTTATGGATTCTTTTCTTTTCTCCCTCTCAGTGGTGTAGGTTAGTCTTTTTAGAAGAAATCTCCAGGGAGTTATTAAACTGTAATATCCCATATTTTTAAGGCCCTAAATTATGAGAGGTTAATTAAATTTAATTGGGATAAATTAATTTAATATTAATCCAGATTTTAAATTGAATATTTACTAGCATGATGAGAGTTAGTAATTATTGATAAGTATTATGTTGAATATTACTATATGAGTAAAGTAATATATGAGATTGAATTTATTAGAAATTGTCGCGAGTGAATAATACGCCAATTATAGAAATTAAGTCGGGACGCGCATGTGTCGTGTCGGCACTAAATTAATGGAATAAAAGTGAATTAATTATAAGTCACCCGTATGGTCATTTCGAGTGCACCAATGCATCATAAAGGGTTGAGATAGTCAGAAAAGTGTATCCGGGGGTTTAGTTTGGGTCTCGAGAGGTTTTTAGGCCTAACCGACATCCCGTGAGGGCATTTTGGTAATTTCTATTTTTGGGATTTAATTACCTACAAAAATTAGAAAAGTATATCAGGTGTTAGAGGTTGTCTTCTAGGATTAGAACTTGCATATTTCACAGAGGCCATTAGAGGAGATAGGAGAGGAACTCCCTAAGGCTAGAGCCACCATCGTTACCATTGCCACCACAAATACCGCCGAAGTATAGATCGGAGGAAGGAGAACACAACCACATCATCAAATCTCAGATATTCAGACTTATATTCTCGAGGCAAGTATCTATCTTGCTATTTTTATGTTGATAAAACATCCATGTTAGAATAGGAAGGACAATTGCATGCTTCTTGGAAATTTCATGTAATTGGAAGAATTGAATTAATAGGTTTGAGTAGAAACCATATGAGGCTGATATCCTTATTATGTGTAGAACCATAATTACGAATTTGCATGATATTTAGAGAAATAAATTTGGTAATGATTAAGAAGTTCTGGAATTTATAAGATCAACTAGGGTTTGTGATAGCTTCTTGAATTGATCCCATGTAATGATGATTCCTTATAGATTTAATCAAGACTTTTCATTAAAAATCGCTTATACCTGTTACTATAACATTTGTGATGCTTGGTTGGAAGTTTGGGAGAAATTGATAGAGGTTTTCAGGATTTTTGGTGATGAAACCCATAGGATAGTATATGCAGAATCTGGGAAATAACTGGAAGATCTATCCATCGACCTTGAATGTCGATCGATCGACTGGATCGATCGATCGACCCCCCTCCCTTCGATCGATCGACCCCTCCTGGATTTTGAAGCTTGTTCTTTTCTTAATGATTAACCCTATGCCGCTTTGTTGTAACCCTTATACATAATTTATATACCATAATAGGACTTGGGAAAGACCAGTAGGGTTGTAGGCAAGGTTTGGGTGATACGATTCATATGTGATTCAACCATAGGGTTACGAGGGTATGAAATGGGGAGAAGATCGTGTGTATATTAAATCAAGTTTTCGAGAATTAAGAGTGACTTAGACCAGTAGAGTAGAGAGAGTATACCTACTGATTTTATTCTTATTAAGATGAAATACTTAGAGAGGTGAGAAGTACTTAAAAACGTGCGGTAACTGAGAAAATAAAAGAATGACCTAATTACATGTAGGACTCGGGCGTTAGGTTCCACGTATGGTTAGATTATATTATGGGCCATGGCTGTACCTAGGTGAATAATGTGAATATATATATATAAGTTCATGTACATATATATATTGTATGTGAATGTCGGTGTGAAATCGTACCCGCGCTACTTGCTATCACAGAAGTTGCCGTGCTGGGATAGTCTTATCTCGATGGGACCTTATGGGGCATATTAACTCATACCCTATAACATATGATTTCTTGGTACAGGGTATCAGAGAATGATAGTCAGACGGTCCTAAGATACGTGAGGGTAGGTGTGGACCTCTTAGTGAGTTGAAACTATTCTTCGCCTCCAATATGTGTGTTTTGTTTGAACACAATTCAAGGGTGATTCTGAACTTGTATTTCCCTTTTGTATGAAATATATGGGGACTTGATAGAAGAGTATGCCAGCACCATAGATTTTATGTGGGGTGCTCGATATATATATATATATATATATATATATATATATATATATACCTATGATTCATCTACTGTGCTTGTAAGTAGATAAAATGGAATAATTGATATTAAACAATTTAAGTGTTTGGGAACTTAAAGCTATATTGTGATGTACATATCCAACTTGGTAAATTCATAAGTAAGGTTACCCTATATAAATCCTAGTTACGCGATCACAAGAATTAGGATTGATAAGGGGAGATTGGGTTAAACTAGTGAATTGGGTTAGCTTCATCTAGTTTAATTCAATAGTATGTTAGGCATGCACATTAGTTAAGAGGTGAGAATTCTCAAGTGAGTGCCTAAGCATTAACATGTATGTAATATCAACTGGTGAGCATTTTAAATACTTGCTAAACCATTTTAAAGATGTTTTACACTCGGGCTCTGACCCGTTTCCTATTATCTCTTCATTCTCTTGTATATATATATATATATATATATGTATTATAGATGCCCAGTCACAGGGTGTCGGACTTAGATCTTTGGGCGGTTGACGTGCTGCAGCTAGTGTGGGAGTTGCAGGTCCTTACATTTAGATGAATTCATCCTTGTCATCTTAGCTCCTCACTTGGTCATTTTAGATAGGGCATGTGTCGTCCATTTCAAGTTCTAATTAGTTTAGGGAGATCTTGTACTCAGTATTTACTTCAGTATTCAGTTTTTCATTGGGATTGTTATAATTAATGCATTGTACTCCGACTTGTGATATTTTATTGGGATCTTATTCCAACCTATTTAATTTCGTTGAATGGTTTGGTAGTCAGTATTATAATTGTGTCCATTTAAATGGTTTATGTGTACAATTATTATTGTTGGGACTTAATCTTTAAAATGAGATGTTTTAACACTTAGCTTAATTATTTATTAGGTGATTAATAAAGAAGAGTCATTTTTCGACAGTGATGCTAAAAATGAACCAACCGGACTTTTTGATTTAATTTAATAAAGGACTGATCACCCTGTATTTAATTAGACGGGGTGCCACAGGTGGTATCAGAGCATCAAATTCTAGTGTCCTTAGTATCTGCGCGGCTTATTATGCTTCCAGCATTGCGTTGTTTGATATAGAGCCCTAGGTTTAGGATTATTGAATTTTATGGTGAGATTTTGTTCTCCTGCTATGACGTATATACATTAGTGAATCTTATTTGCATTCGGGCGTGTTTGAACAATAATGTACGATAGGCGAGGGTTGTTGGGTGGACATCAGGAGGTAGGGCTTAGTTGAGGTTATAGAGTATATTCGAGGATAATGATCGTAGTCGAGGTCACCCCTATTATGGAACAAGAAGCCAGGACTATAACGATAGATAGGGCGTATCATATGATTTCCAAGTGCTTCTATAGCCGAAAGTGGTGCCAAATTAGACTCACCCAATGTGGTAGGATTGGGAGAGAGTCAGACAAATCATTGAGGAGAACCATTAGTGGAAGATCTATACATGTGGGAATTGTGTGTGTTAACCAACGAAGGTAAAATATCTAAGGGCTTGGACTTGTGGAGGAGTGTGGGTAACGACGAGTGAAAATTTGGGGTAAAATTTTTCTTGACTCGTCGGAGCAAAGTTATAATGGTGGGAGTCAACCGCCACATTTAGAAGTGGAATGTTGTGTCAATGGAAGGATCTTAGGTACGGTTTACGTTTTGACCACAAGTTCCTTCATCATATGTTCAGGTTAAGATGTGAGTGTCGTTCTGAACTCATCATAAGAGCGCCGGATAGAGGTCCATGTGTGAAAATGAATGTAATTATTCAGCGAATCTTGTGACGAATGAAGTAGATATAATGAGGAGAGGATTTAAAGTGGGATATCGGCTCATAAGAATAGTTAATAACACTTAAAGGGAATTCAGCTGGACGGCCTATCTAGAGGGTGACAATGTCGTGCTTTGTTAATGTAGATGTTAATGCTTCTTTGGGTGGGAAGCTAAAAGAATCGAAGAATTTAGTCAGAAAATAAGACTGGATGAAACGGTGGTAGTGAAGCACCACAAGGGGGATACCCTTTAGGTTACCCATTTAAAAGATTCGGGTAGTTGAATCCTTACCAAGTGATGGTAAATTTATTTAGGACGGTCAAAGCCAGTAGTGTGTTCCTTAGGGCCAACAAAGCTAAGGGAACAACGGGGGTAGCCATCAGGATCGAGCCTGCCAAGTTCGAGAGAAGGACAACACTAATATGGTCAGTATGACTGATGATAAGTGGATTATGCATAGAAGTACTTTGTGGAGAGTGAAATCACATGCGTTAATGTTTTCCGAAGTGAGTAAAGGGACAAAAGTGTGGTGCCTAGTAAAGGGAAATAATTAAAGTAGTTTTTGTTTTGGTTCAGATAGGCGTGTTATGTCCGGAAAACCATTTGAGCAGCCAGAGCGATTGGCAAGGTTGGAGTATGATTTTTATCCTCAGTGGATGAGACCTGTTTTATGTGATATGAGCAAGTCATTATATTATTCCTAGATTTGCGCGTGAGATGAGTTTATTGCGTATATCAATAATGTTATTATTATGTGAATGTTTTCCCTAGTATTGCAAGATTATCTTTAGTGTTATCCGCAGGGGATGAACGAATGTATTGGGAGTGGTATATGTACCTCATTGAGATTAATCGTTTAGTGATGTGTTATACGAGTATTATATTATCCTGATTATGGTTTTGTAGTAATGATTAGACCGATAGTGGGAGGATATCGCAAGTCTATCGGGGATTACTTCTCTAGTGCATAATGTTTTTTTCTGGCAAAGCCTAACTTGTGAGAGGGTCGGGCTCGCATTTATATAATATATTATAGACTTAAAAGGGTATATTGGTATTGAAATGTTTAATCCTGAGGTGTGTAGGGACGGTGTTGCTATGATTCGGTGTGTATTGGGTTTACTATTGAGTGGAAACATTTAACTCATTATCATATTTAACTCTCAGGACCTAGTAATAGGAAGAGGGCATTGTTATATCTATCCTTTAGAGACATGGGAGTTAAGATTTATAATCATATGTTTGGGAACAGGATTTCAAGAGTCCCGATTGTATGTGTACGAGGTTTATGGAATGTGATTATTACCAATGCTAAGTAATTGTGCAATTGGCTAAAAGATCCTTATTTAAATGAAATTACGGAAGGAGATGTAGCGTTTATGCCAAGAGACGGGAATATAGAGGTACATGTTATGGACGGAGGGACTAATGGATTTCAATAACCGACAATGCTACGTAGTAGTGTATCGGGGGGGTTCCTTATTTGGATTTCGCTTTGTGAGACATCCCACTCTTGAAACTTAGCATAAGGTTGGAAGTAGGGAGATGTTTATTTATTAGTCCATGAGTCATGTACCTCGATCGTTATAGGAGCAAGTAGTTATAACTGTAAGTTGGAAGTTAGATTAGGATTTAATGTCAGTGAAGTCGGTTGTGTGGTAAGGAAGCATTAAAAATTTTATTTTCATCACCACGAGTTGAAGGGTGGAACGGTGTTAAGGATGATTTAAAATTTTGATTTTTGGGGTGATTGAGAAGACCTAGGTAATATAGTCACGTTGTGAATACAGAGGAAATAAAGAATTGAGTGTTATGTGTGAAGGGTATGTGATGTTTATGCTTGTATGCACGGTTTATAGGCTGTGTGGGCATCCTGGTTAGCTGAGGTCATAATCGTCCGGGTTAAAGGAACATGGGAATAGATGTGTAAAATATATGCCTGAGGGACTAATATAATGAAGTAGGAATGGTAAAGTCAATTAATAATCATGTGAGAAGGACGATAATCCATATATACGTGTGCAATTAGAATAGCACACCCGAATTTGGCCGCAAGGCTGTGGGAAGCCATTTAAAAAGGGATATTCCTTGAAAAAGGTAAAATTTAATTATTATGAAAAACACTCAGAGCGAAGTTTTACCTACTCAAATGTTAAGAGAGACTTTAACATAGATAGAACGATGATGTTAGTAAGGTATAAAAAAGTCTAGAAGTGCACATCGTAGTGAAAAGTGCACGGGTCGGAACTTTCGGTATACGACGAGGAAAGAAAGGGAGTATTAAGTATCACTTAATGTGAGACATTATAAGTGGAAGTCGATTTTGAGTGGGACATAGTGAGTAGTATCCGCGTGGACCACTTATAAATAGAAATCAGGTGAAGCAAGAGGATCATCCAGAAGATTGTAGCAAGACGATGATTCCTGTAATGGAAGAGGGTAGTCAATTTGGTAAATTTCTTTAATGGGTTGCCAACCTTAAGATAAGATCACGGGTTCCTTCAAATGTGTGGAACAAGTTGATCTAAAAGAAATTAATTGTTATTCTTTTGTGTGATTTACACTATTAGACAATATGCCCCAGTATTTCCTTGAAAATAAGGATCGCGCAGGTACGTGGTCCTGCCCAATATTGTTCTGAATTAGAATGAAATTCTTAAACCCTAGCTTCAATATGGGATTTCAGGAAGCAGTGGGGATAACATTTCGTTTTGAGAAGGTTGTATCACCTATAGCCCAAAAAGTAAGCGAAAGGTGATTAACAACTAGTGGAGCTGTATGAAAGTAATTTTTTATTCATCGTGACTATTTTATTTCCACAAATGATATAGCTAGTAAGTGAAATATAGTACGATAATTGGGAGAGGATATTAACTAATGGTAGAGTTGTGTGTAAGCACTCATACCTATTTATTGTGGACAAAGTTCTTATTGAGGTTTTATGTGGAAAAACCTTAACTATTCTCCCTCTAGTTTTTAGATCTAATCGGATAATCTGAATTTTGGATTAGTCGAGTTAGAGTCTGATGATTATAGTGGAATTACCACAGACTGTCTTAGGTGGATTTTGACTATTGTAAGAGTTACGTTGCTGGAAATCGATATTCAGAGAACTTACAAGAGTGATAAGATGTTCATATGGTATCTCTCAGGATGCGAGTTTTATGTTTAGATGAATACGAGTAGTTGACACGTAGTGAGACAATGCCTCCCAATAATATTGAGCTAATGGGGGTCAATGATGTATAGGCTCATCTTATCCGAATGTCATCGAGAAGGAGCATAATATGAAGTGGCGTTATTGAGGTGTGACCCTATAACTGATAAAGTGTTAAGAGTGTTAAACAAGCTTGCTGCGAGGCAGGGGCTATAGTGATTAAGCGCCTTACTCAAAAGTTAGTTTTGCGTACTGATAAAGTATTCAAAATTGTTTTAACAGGTATGCCTTATTTTTCGAATTCCGGGATGAAATTTTGTTATTAGGGGGGAAGTATGTAATACCCCGTAATTTTATGGCCCTTAATTATGAGAGATTAATAAAATTTAATTGGGATAAATTAATTTAATATTAGTCCAGATTTTAAATTGAATATTTACTACCGTGACGAGAGTCAGTAATTATTGATAAGAATTATATTGAATATAACTATATGAGTAAAGTAATACATGAGATTGAATTTATTAGAAATTATCGTGAGTGAATAATACAATAATTGTAGAAATTAAGTCAGGATGCACATATGTCATGTCAGGACTAAATAAATGGAATAAAAGTGAATTAATTAGAAGTCGCCCATATGGTCATTTTGAGTGCGCCAATGTGTCCAGAAGGGTCGAGATAGTCACAAAAGTGTACTCGGGGATTTAGTTTGGGTCTCGGGACGTTTTTAGGCCTAACCAGCATCCCGGGAGGGCATTTTGATAATTTCTATTTTTGGGATTTAATTACCTACGAAAATTAGAAAAGTATATAAGGTGTTAGAGGTTGTCTTCTGCATATTTCATAGAGTCCATTAAAGGAGATAGGTGAGGAACTTCCCAAGGCAAGAGCCACCATAGTTACACCATTTCCACCATAAATACCGCCGTAGTATAGATCGGAGGAAGGAGAACACAACCACATTATCAAAGCTCAGAGATTCATACTTATATTCTTGAGGAAAGTATCTATCTTGTTATTTTTATGTTGATATAACATCCATGTTAGAATAGGAAGGAAAATTGCATTCTTCTTGGAGATTTCATGTAATTCGAAGAATTGAATTAAAAGGTTTGAGTAGAAACCATATGAGGCTGATAACATTATTATGTGTAGAACCATAATTACGAATTTGCATGATATTTAGAGAAAAAAAATCTGGTAATGGTTAAGAAGTTCTGGAAATTATATGATTAAGTATGGTTTGTGATAGCTTCTAATCAAGATTTTTCGTTAGAAATCGCTACACCTATTACTATAACATTTGTGATGCTTGGTTGGGAGTTTGGGCGAAATTGATAGAGGTTTTGAGGATTTTTGGTGATGAAATCCGTAGGATAGTATATGCAAAATTTGTGAAATAACTGGGAGATCGATCGATCGACCTTGAATGTCGATCGATCGACTGGATCGATCGATCGACCCCCTCCCTTTGATCGATCGGCCCCTCCTGGATTTTGAAACTTGTTCTTTTCTTAATGATTAACCCTATGACGATTTGTGGGAACCCTTATACATAATTTATATACCATAATGGGACTTGGGAAAGACCATTAGGGTTGCAGGAAAGGTTCAGATGATACGATTCATATGTGATTCAACCATGGGGTTACTAGGATATGAAATGGGGAGAAGATCGTGTGTATATTAAATCAAGTTTTTCGAGAATTAAGAGTGACTTAGACCAGTAGTGTAGAGAGTGTCTACTTTCTGGTTTTATACTTATTAAGATGAAATACTTCGAGAGACGAGAAGTACTTAAGAACTTTCAGTAACTGAGAAAATAAAAGAATGACATAGTTACACGTAGGACTCGGACGTTAGGAGACATGTATGGTTAGAATATATTATGGGTCGTGGGTGTACCAAGCTGAATCATGTGAATATATATATATATATATATATGATTGCATGGACATATATACATAGTGTGTGAATATCGATGTGTAATCATACTTGCGCTACTTGCTATCACGGAGGTTGCCGCGCCGGGACAGTCTTATCTCGATGGGACCTTTATGGGGGATATTAACTCGTACCCTAGAACATTGGATTCCTTGGTACAGGCTATCAGAGAATGATAGTGAGATGGTCCTAAGAGACGTGAGGGTATGTACTGACCTCTTAGTGGCTTGAAACTATGCTTTGCCTCCAATATGCGTGTTTTATATTAATACAGTTCGAGAGTGATTCCGCACTAGTATTTCCCTTTTTGTACGAGAGATATGGAGACTTGATAGGAGAGTATGCCAGCACCATAGATTTTATGTGGGGTGCCGAATTTATATATATATATATATATATATATATACCTGTGATTCATCTACCGTGCTTGTAAGTAGATAAAATGGAATAATTGATATTAAGCAATTTAAGTGTTTGGGAACTTAAAGCTATATTGTGAGTACATAGCCAATTTGGTAAACTTATAAGTAAGGTTATCTTATATAAATCCTAGTTATGCGATCATATGAATTAGGATTGATAAGGGGAGATTGGGTTAAACTAGTGAATTGGGTTAACTTCATCTAGTATAATTCAGTAGCACATTTGGCATGCACATTAGTTGAGAGGTGAGAATTCTCAAGTGAGTGTCGAAGTACTAACATTTATGTAATATCAATTGTTGAGCATTTTAAATACTTGCTAAACTATTTTAAAGTTGTTTTACACTTGGCTCTGACCCGTTTCCTATTATCTCTTCCTTATCTTGTATATATATATGTATTACAGGTACCTAGTCATAGGGGCGTCGGACAGGTCCTTACAATTAGACGACTTCGTCCTTGCCATCTCACCTCCCGACTTAGTCATTTTAGATAGGGCATGTGTCGCTCATTTCCAGTTCTAATTAGTTCAGGGAGACCTTGTACTCAGTATTTACTTCAGTATTCAATTTTTCATTGGGATTGTTTTAATTATTTCATTGTACTCCGACCTGTGATATTTTATTGGAATGTTATTCCAACCTGTTTAATTCCGTTGAATGGTTTGGCAGTCCGTACTATAATTGTGTCCATTTAAATGGTTTATGTGTAAAATTCTTATTGTTGGGACTTAATCTATAAAATGAAATGTTTTGACACTTAGCTTAATAATTTATTAGGTGATTAATAAAGGAAAATCGTTTTTCGACAGTGATGCTAAGAATGAACCAACCGGACACTTTGATTTAATTTAATAAAGGATTGATCATTCGGTATTTAATTAGGCGGGGTGTCACATAAACCTCCTAATATAGGTAATTAGATCATTAATCCTAAGTTGGGTTAAATTTCCAAATTTTGGACCCCCAAATGGGCTTGAACCCATAATCAGACAAGCCTAAAAGTCTCCCAACTTATATACCTATACCCTCAAACGATTTCTAAAGGTTTAAAACACCTAAATGAGCCCATATGACATATTAGAACGTATTCCAATTATTTTATCCCGAAATTATATTTATACGCAAGTCGTATATCATACATTGATTGCTTACTACACATGCAATTGCTTTCTATTTTAATTATTAGCAAATAATTAACCACACATGATAATGAGATAAGAAGAAATTACTGGTTCGCAATTAATAAATAAAATTCACTAATTTAATTTAATTTCCATGAATTTTTATTTTATTCCAAAAATATAGTTTGCTTTATTCTGGAAGAATACGGGGTATGTAACTTAAGCTTGCCAAGAGTACATGCATGACCACTAGAAAGGGCTACTGGCTCTAGTGGTGTTGCGTGAATAAGAATAATTAAATAAGTAAATTAAGTAAGGTAAAGGTTTAAAGCTATTTTACTATTGTAATCACGTAATTAGACTTGAATATTGGGGTGGATTAGCTGTGTGGGTAGTTAGTATTATTTTATTTTACTCGCAAGTTCTTATATCACGTAGTTTAAAATACTCTTTTATAATATTTATCATGTATGATGCTTATGTTTGGATTCACTGATCTTAATTGGGAGTAGTAGCTGATATTCATGCGGTGGACTCTAACCCATTACATCGACTAACATTTCTGATATAGTTGATGGAGTAGCTACATAGGATGAATTGGAGATTTATGGTGTGCAGTTGGAGTTTTATTTTATCTCTTTACTATCTTAGATTTAGTTCATTCTGTCGTTTTATTTATGAGGCAATTATTTACGGATTTGGTGGGTCATTCGGTTCCACGGTTGTTTACGATTTCCAGTTAGAGATTTGTAGTTGGATTATTCATAAGCATTAATTTATCTTTTGGAGTTGAGTTTTATTTTGGAGTTAGTGTGGTGATGGATTTTATTGTGTGGATGTTAATATTCGTTGGATTAAATTTCAGATTATATCTTGTGGAAAAACTTTTAATGTCGCATATTTCCGTCACAAGCTCAGAATGGTAGGAACTGGCCACCTCCAATGTCAAAATATGCGGGGTGTCACATAGAGCTTGAGACTTAGGGTTTCTGATGGAATAAAGGTATCACGAAATGAGATTCTCAATGGGGACCTCTATAAAGTTGAGGCGATATGAGATTGGGGTGTCTAAACATGTAAAATAGTAGAATACCATGTCGTTTGCTTATATTATACGGGATTTTACATTTTTTTACTATTTCATATTAGCTATTAGTTACTATAGTATAAAGGAAATACCAACATGTGATCTCATATTTTGTTTAGCATTACACATTTTGTTTCGCTAACCATAATTTATAAAACTTGTTTTTTTTCTTCAAAAATATACAAGTGATGAGCAATATACCTCAAGAAGTAAACTATTTAAAGTATATTCGTGTTGGATTGAGTTTTTGTTCAAAATTATTACATATTTGTAAAAGGACGACATAATAGATTTTTAGGGTTAATTAAACCCACAACACGTAATCTTTACCTCTTTCACTTTACCACTCGAACTTTTATTATTTGTAATCAACCCACTCAACTTATTAAGAAGTGTCATAATACACCATAACTCAAATGTTGTTAAAAATTTAGACAAAAAAGTGATCATGTGTAATGCACATGACGTTTTTTTTTCTATATAAAGGGACTTTTTTATAACATATAAATTAGAAAACAATAATTAAAAATCTCAAAATATAGAAAATAACTTTAAAATCTAAAAATGGCAAAAAAATTATAACACTGAAAATTAAAAAAATATATTTAAAAATTCTAAAATTTATAGATAAATAATTTAAAAATCTAGAAAATCCAAAAAAAAGTGAAAATAATGAACATACATAAAAATATTTAAATGACAAATATATATCTGAAATTTCAGAAAAATTATAAAAGATACTTTAAATTTTGGAAACTACTAAATAGTTATATAAGCATAAAAATACTATAAATACTTTTAAAATATGGAAAAGGAAAAAAACATATTTAAAAAATCAAAGTTTTACATCAAATAATTAAAAAAAAGTTGGAATATAACAAAAATGTATATAAAAAATATGAAAAATAAAGCAATACTTTAAAAAATCTTGAAGTAAAAAAATATTTTTAAAATTCAAAAATTACAAAAAAAAAATATGGAAACAAATCAATACATACTAAAAAAAATACTAATTATACTTTAAAAGATCTAGAAATGAAAAACCGAGAATGTACTTGAAGGCCCTTTTATGTGTGCTTTAGGTAAAGACAAGTTTTTCCAAAATTTTCAAATTATATTATGCACCAAATATGAGAATCAATTGAATTAAACCAAATTTATTTTGTTAAACCCTAAACATGTATATAAGTGATTCAAAGCATTGAAGAAAGAAAACATGTAGGTAAAAGTCACAGTTTCAGGAAAAAATCCCTTTTGGGTAAAAACCTGTATTTCACTATAAGAAAAATCGCAACCTACAATAATACAATGAAATTTGTAATGAATTTACCACAACAAACTCACATAGGCCGCAACTTAAATCAGCAATAGACTCCCGCAATAACCCTCAAGAAACCGCAACTCTTCTTCACTAAGGCACACCCTCAATGACTGCAATCGCCAGATATTTAATGATTGAAGAACACGAATTCAGTAAACGCGTTCAAGATCACAAGTTTTAGATTTGTGAGATTCGATCTTTAATAAACTACGGAAGAGGGAAAACTTTGGGAACTTTTTTCAAACTATTTATTCTGAAAATGTTTTGGCAAAGGTTCTATATTTATTTCTGAGTAGAAAGAGTCCTTACAAATAAAACACGAATTTTGAGGCAGCAGGTTGTTCGAGTGACATCACCATGTCGTTTGAACGACATGTGGATGTCGTTTGAATGACTTATGATGTCGTTTGAACGACTTTTAAAACTTGATTTTATTTTTAAATTAATTACTCGAAATTTCTAAAAATAATTTGACTCATAAATATTTAAAGTACGTATTCGCAAATTACAAATTTTAAATCCCAATATTTTAAATTATTTAAAAACCATTTTAAATCATCCATTATTTAAAAAAAAGATTCTAAATCACATAAACCACTGAGCATCCATACCTAAGTGATCTAGAACTATCTGAATCTGAAGAATTAAACTCAGCATGATATTATCTTCAAAGATTTCAATCGCATATTCTTCAACTTGTAATGTCGTAGGCTTTAAGCGATCACTGATAAAAAACTAGCCTAAACTCAAATTATTTAGTCCTAAATTAAGCCCAAGTACAAACAAATTGACTCTTTTGGAAATTTATTCCTACAAATCTCCCCATTTGACCATTTCGGGACAAAATCAAAAATCAGTGAAATGTGTTCCTAAATAAAAAATCAGTGAAATCAGTGAAATGCGTCAGGGCGAAAACCTATGTACCATCCCATAAACCCAAAATAATAAAAAAAAATATAGGACATGGATTGAAAATTGTAGGACTCACAAGCATGAATCAGAATCTGTTTGAATGTGATGTAGTAAAAAATCTGAACCGATGAGAAATACTAATGCACACGAGACAAATAAACAAATAGCCAAGTGAAGTATGTGTAACACCCCGTATTTTTGAGGATACAAAATTTAAATAATTTGGTGGTAGAAGATTTAATTAATCGGGAGAATTTAATTAAATTAGTGATGTGGAGAAATTATTTAATTTGGAGAATTCATATTAATTTGGTCAATTAAGATTTATTTAATTCGGGTTATTTTTGGAATTTCACATGTGTCGTAATTTGGGGTTAAAATTGGAGAATGTTATAAAGTGACTCGGATGACGATTCCGAGTGCACGGTTGATTCCGAATTGGTTGAGATAGTTGGAAAAGAGTACCCGAGGTAGTAATTGGATCTCGGGACATGTTTAGGCATAACTGGGCCCACACGAGGGTGTTCGGGTTATTTGGGCTTGACCCATTAGCCTAAAAATGGAATTGGTGATATTTAACATAAGTCTAAAAGTGTTGAATGGAAAATTACATAATTCTAAACCTAAGACATTGAGAGAAAAATAGAGGGAGCAATTAGGAGACAAACCAAGAAGAAATTGATGTGTTCTTTATCAAATCTTGTCTACATCAAAGGAAATCAAACCCTAGGAATTATTCAGGCAAGTAGTTAAACTTGATTTCATTTAAATTTCAGTATTACAATTCATATCATGGTGTGTGTAAATCATAATCATTTTTGGGTGGGTTATCGCATAGAAAACGGGTGTTTATGAAATGGTGAGATTACGGTGATTAAAAGTGAAATTAAGGTTGATATACGATTCTGGTATGTAGGAATCTTAACTCTATGATGAATCCAGTAGTATCAAAGTTTAAATTTTGGATTATAGGGATGAAATTATAATCGGTTGAATAAAACCCGAAAAATACCCAAATCGGTAAACATTAGATTTATGTAAATTGATTGATAATTCAAGGTTTCTAGGGTGTTTAGAACCTACTATTTCATTAATTGAATGTTGATTGTGATTGGGTGAACATGGCATAATGAATGAAAAGCTCACGGTTTCAAAAATGGTGGAAATAGAGTTGGGGAAGAAGATGGATTCCTGTTCGATCGATTGATCGATCATTCATCAATCGATCGACCCCTTAAGTTATTCTAAAACATAATATTGTATATCTTTTCGTCACAATCACGTGCGCACCGACCTCATTTTTTTGATTTTTTTTAATTAGTTATGATTTTTCCACGGAAGGGTGTCTGAAACAGAAATCCTTTGCGAGAAATAGAATCTGGATTATTTAGGGATGTCCGTAGATGAGTGTAGGACTCTCGAAAATATTAAGGAATACCTTAAAATTTGACGGGATTTGGGACGGTCTTATCTTGATGAGACTTCGGGGGGAATTTTAGACCCGTACCCTAGAATATAGAATCTTGGAAATCTACTATTCAAGATATGATAGTTCGATGGTCAAATGGGAGCGTAGGTATGTGCGTGAACCATGAGGCTAGGGACTATGTTTTCCTTCCATATGTGTGATTTGTATTGATGGTTCGAGAGAGATTGAACCAATAGTCCTCTATGCAGTGAGTGATGCACCATGACATAAAAGCAGAGTATGCATTGCACCAAGTGGTTCTAACCTAAGGGTACAATATTAATATATGTGTATAGAGTAATAAATATATGTACACTTGTGATTATTCTACTATTCGTGATTAGTAAATGGTGTACCGAGACTTATTAGCAGAGTATATATATATATATATATATATATATATATATATAAATACTTGTAATTTATTCTACTGTGAGTGCTTAGTAGATTAGAAAAATAGTAACATCTAAAATAACCTAAGTATGTGGAACTTAATCTTTAAATGGGAAATTCATAACTGGCTAAAAGAAATGAAAACTCGATAACGTATCGTATGGGCATTATGACCAGGAAAAAAGGAATTTGTATGGTGGAAAAGATTCGTTTCGAACTAGTTAGACATGGTAGCATAACTAGGAAGGTTAGAAGGCAAGCTTTAGGTGTGCACATTAGATGAGGGGTGAGTTATGTCTCAAGAGAGTGCGACACTAGCTTTAATATGAAAAGTGTGCATGCATATTTAATTATTGCAATTTAACTGCTTGCTAAATATTTTCAAAATATTTTACTTGGGTTCTGACCCATGTTAAAATCTTTTCCAAAACATTTTAGGTGTCCAACCACAAGGATGCCCAGTTTGAGGATTCTATGCAGGGATGCGCAGCAGTAGCTCATGTGGAAGTTAAAGGATATTGTTATAGATGCTTCGTTCATTTACTCCTAGTGTAGAAACTTTTCTTCAGTACTCATTTGGGCATGTCACCCTCAGATTTTGTATTTAGTTTATTTATTGGACTTTTTGTATCCAGATTATTGTTTCAATGACTATTGTGTTTTATTGTTGAGCCGATAGTTGATTCGGTTATATTTGTTTATGATTATTCATTTGTGTTGAATTTCGTTATTAGTTGTATGGATGGTTTAATTGGCATTGATTTTTGCATGTTGTTAATTAATGAAAGATAAAATTTGGCACTGGTTAAATTAAATTACTAGGTGTTTAGTAACCTTAAAAGTTGTTGAAAGTGATGTTATGAATGAGCGATATGAGACCAACATTTTATTTTGATTACAGGTTGTCCACCCGGCATTTTAGTAGGCAGGGTGTCATAGATGGTATCAGAGCATCAGGTTCTAGCGTCCTTAGTATTTGTTCAGCTTATTACGTTTTAGCATAGCGTTCTTTGATATAGAGCCTTATCATAGGATTGTTTTATTCCTTCTCGTATGTGACTTACGTTCTCCTTTTATTAAGCATTGTGGATGCGATTCATATATGAGTTCGATTGTGCTTCGTACACCTAACAACTTTGGGATGACCAGTGAGGGCCGTTAGAAGGACTGCAGGAGGGGAGGCTCAGCATAAGTCATGGAATATTCTAGAAATAGTGATCACGATAGAAGTCACCATAATTATTATTTATGATAGATGGCATTGGGATAATCACCAGGGCGCAATAGTTTCCCTAAACACCATCGTAGAAAGTGGTGGTACAAATTTAGACTTACCCATCATAGTTGGTAAAGGTGGGGGAGTCGAAGGAACACTTCCGAAGAGCCATCCGTGAGGATTCGGTAAGATAGGGAGTGTGATGGGTCAATGGAAGGAGGTAATCCCAAATCAATTGTGTAGGGTGGCGTGCAATAGCACCCAAGACTAAATTTAGGGCAAAATTTTTAGCTCAGTGGAGCGATGTTGTAGTGATGGGATTTAGTCACTATAGCTATGGAGGGATACCATAAATAACGAAGGAGTTGGGGTGCGATGTGACCACAAATCCTCTCGTAAGCTATTTAGATATAGAGGTAAAGGAGATTTCAATACTTATTTCAAAAGGGGCGTACAGTGGTCGGTCATGAAGGAGAGTTGACGTGTTTAGCGAACTTCATACCTAACGAGATGGATACAGAGGATCAAAAGGTCCGTAAGTTAGTGATGGACTCATGGGTAATATATATATATATATATATATATATATATATATATATATATATATATATATATATATATATATATATGGTTGGGTAAATACAGATAGAATGATGGGTACCATTGTCGTCAATGTTGTGAGAAGGAAGCTAAGAGAGTTGGAGAACCTAATAGAAGGGAAAAACTGGATTTAACGGTGCTAGTGAGGCACCACAAGAGAGGCTACCTAGTAGAGGGCATATTTTAATGATTGAAGTCAATAGAATTCCTATCAGGTGACGGGGGATTCAGTCAGGGCCGCCATTAAGACCAGCAATAAGTCCCATAGGGCCATCAGAGCTAGAGGGACAATGGGTGAGCAATCAGACTTATCTTAATTTTGAGGACGAAATTCCTTTGTAAGGGGGAAGTATGTAACACCCCGTATTTCCGAGGATAGATAATTTAAATAATTTTGTGATAGAAGATTGAATTAATCAGAAGAATTTAATTAAATTGGTGATTTGGAGAATTTATTTAATGTGGAGAATTCATATTAATTTGGTGAATTAAGATTTATTTAATTCGGGTTATTTTTGGAAATTCACATGTGCCGTAATTTGGGATCGAAATTGGAGAATATTATAAAGTGACTCGGACGACGATTTTGAGTGTACGGTTGATTCCGGATTGGTCTAGAAAGTTGATAAAGAGTACCTGGGGGTAATAATTGGGTCTCAAGATATTTTTAGGCATAACCGGGGCCACAGGGTGGTGTTCGGGTCATTTGGGCTTGGCCCATTAGCCTAAAAATGGGATTGGTGATATTTAACCTAAGTCTAAAAGGGTTGAACGGAAGATTATGTTATTCTAAACCTAAGACATTGAGATAAAAATAGAGGGAGAAATTGGGGATATTTTGGGAGCCAAACTAAGAAGAAATTGATGTGTTCTTCGTTAAATCTTGTCTACATCAAAGGAAATTAGACCCAATGGATTATTCAGGCAAGTAGTTAAACTGGATTTCATTTAAATTTCAATATTACAATTCATATCATGGTGGGTGTAAATCATAATCATTTTTGGGTGGGTTACTGTAAACGAATAAATGCGGTGTGTGATACCGATTTAAATTAATTCGTAAGTTTCCAATTAAACCTTATTTAATTAGAGTCTATTTTTAAACCAAATTAATTCAACCACTAAACATGCAACTACATGTGTGCGTGTGTCAAACCATAAATAAATCATGCGACACAAAATTTTAAGAAAAATCCCCGCAGGGCAAAACCTTTTATTTCTAGAACTCAGACAAGTTTACAAGACCATTGGCTTTTATACCATCTTGCTTTCTCCCACAAGAGTAACGCACAGTGTCTTCATCAAACCTCCAAAGGAACGACTATAAATAAATCAGCAGTGGTTCACATGTAGCTATACCACAAGGACGCGCAGTCCAGACACGCAGTCTAAAATTTTTATAAGGACTCCCTCCACAATAGAACGCAGCTCTCCGCTTGTAGAGTTCTTCCCACAAAGAATAAACAAAGCAAAGTGTGTTCTTGAATACCAAAATAGTTCGCCAAAGCATATGGGATTTTTGTGAATTGAAAATAAAAAAGGATTAAACCTTAAAAGAAGAAGCCAAAAGGATTCTGCAGTTTTGCAGTTTTCGGTCTTACAAAAACTGTGGACTTCTTAAAGAAAATGAAACCATTTAATGAGTATTTATAGAAAAATGCACCGCATCGGTCATTAGAACAAAAATGGGATCTTGCTCGAACGAAGTACACGTGTCGTTTAAACGACATCGCACGACATCTCCATATCGCTCGAACGACATTTGATCTCGCTTGAACGACCTGGCGTAAAAAACGAGGAACGCTACAGGACTTAGAAAAATTTACTCATTCTCAAATTTTGACAAAAAAAGTTCGCTCCAACGCTTAGAAAATATTTTGAAAAATTATCCCAAAGCTCTAAGTTCAAAGTTAAGGTATCAAAAACATAAGCTTACCAAAGTAAACTTTTCGGAGGCTTTTTGATGAAGAACCTTGATATTTTCGGACCCGTCTTGATGTAGATTTCTCTTGAACTTCTTCGACGGTTGTTACGGTGTATACGACATAATTAATTATGACGGACATTTATAAAAATATGTCCTTACAAATCTCCCCTATGTCTATGCCAGAACATACTTAAAAACATCTCGATTATCAAATACCAAAAATGCCTATACAAATCTACCCTCCCATAAATCTCAAAATTGAAAAGGTGCAAATTTTCAAGTTCTCAAATTTTTCTTCAAAAAATCTTCATCAAATCTCAAAGCTTTTCTCATCAGGGTGTGCAACATAATGATCTTCAATCTTTGTACCGACACACATGAGATAAAGCAAAAACCTTCGTGACGTATCGAGTTTGAAATGATATAAGAATAAAGCATTAATAAATAAAATCTCCACCATACTCCAAAAACTCCCCCATAACATGATGATAATTCTTTCTCCCCCTTTTTATGATGTCCCCAAATAGATAGATAAGAAAAAACAATCGAAACAAGGAGTGTTATGATAAAAGTGCATAGCAAATATGAATCAAACTACGCGCATGCAATGGAGTGTCTCAAAAGATTCCACAATCTATTTTTGATTTTTTCAAATTTTTCGTACAAAAATAAGATACCAAAAATCACACCATGGATTTAAACTCAAGCAACCAAGTCATGGAAATGGAATGAATGGGTGTGAACACATTAGATAGGTAAATAAACTAAATATTTCATATGTGCACGATGAATACTTGTACCCTTAACGAATTAACATAAAAAACATCCTTAGGTGTAAAATTGTTGAATTTAGATGACATCATCTTATGCAAATCAACAAATTAAAGTCAAAGTGATTTTCATACTGATGAGGTCCAAAACTATGTAGCGCTTTTTCAAGAATTTCAAGGACGTGCAAACCCGTTTTAATTCTCCATCCATACTCCCTCATACATATTTTCTTTTAGAGGTAATCTAAATTCTCAAACATTGGAGAATTGGTGCAAAAACCTAATTGCCCCTTTTTGGCATGAATTTCTTTTTATTGCCTTTAATTTTTTTCTTGCTCTTTTAAACCTCTTTGGACCCCAGATAATAAAATTCCTCAATGTTTTAGGTCTGATAAAATGGTGGCTTAGTATTCGCGAAGGTCAAATGTGAACCTTTCGCAGCCCTTCCCCATTTTCAAATAAAGCACACAAACTCACAAACGGCTCTTACATGCACAACTTTGTTATCAAGTTTTATCACGCTTGGATTGTTTTTAAAGACACGATTGAAGTGAAAACACCCAACCAACATGTGATAGGACAAGAACAATAATCAAACAAATATGTGCATGTGTGCATTAAAGGAAATCATGAGTCAAACATGTAGTAAGTAATAGTAATTTCATCTTAATGACTCCACAAACTATGAAGTACAAAGATGACATGATATACTGTCTCAAAACACTATCTAATAGTCACATGGATAAATGGTATGAAATTGTGACTTGGTCATCCTAAGTGTTCATCCATAAAAGGTGCAAACAAAATACAAAAATCTTTTTGGATTTTTCAAAAATTTTATCAAAATAAAATCTTTTTGTATTTTTCAAAATTTTATAAAAATAAAATCTTTTTTTATTTTTCAAAATTTTTAAAAAAAATTTATACAAAAAGTACACATGTTATAACACTATCAAACATATATATATATATATACATATATACATATATATATATACATATATATATATATATACATATATATATATATATACATACATATATATATATATATATATATATATATATATATATATATATATATATATATTATGAAACCACAACTAGTGTATGACAAACATGCAAAGACAATCATCTATATGATATGGCAAGACAAAAGTCATGTGCAAGAAAATGACAATCAACTATTCTAAAATCTAGCGTATCCAAAAGTGATTTCCTAACCCAAAAGGATGCAACATGTCGACACGGGGTTTTGAAAACCAACAAAACACTAGACTTCGACTTCCTAGGACTTCTTCCATGATCAAAACAAAATCTCCTAAGGTGACCTTTCTTAGCACAATGTGAACATGTGTAAACGGGAGGAATGCTACCTAAAGTGTGATCTTTTCTAACGTCCTTGGGATTAATTGACCCTCTAAAACAAATAATGGTTTTGGCTTTAGCACTAGAATCATGAAAACAAGATGAGCCATTACCATCATTATTAAACCTACTTGAATCGTTTAAATCATTTTTCAACTTTAAAATATTTGATTCAAGCAACAAATTAAACTCTTCCAAAGATATGGATTTATTTTTCAAATAAAAAATTACTAAGAGGATATCTCTCTGCCTCACAATTAAAGCAAACTTTTCCCTAAGAGTCTCTTCACGTGCCAGAAACTCATCTTCTAAATCTTATTATCCTCGAATGCACAAACGGGAACCCTAGAATTTTCTAAGTCCTCCAATTCTTTTTCTAAAAATAAGACCCTATCATCACTCTCCTTCTCGGACAATTTTAAAGCAACAAAGTCATGGTCCAAGGCAGAAAATTTCTCACGATAAAAATCTCTTTGATTTTTAACCGCTTGCAAGTGATCCATAGCGGATTTAAAAAGATAATTTTCTTTTTCCAAAAAATGAATTCTTTTAGCAAACGGCAAATTCAAACAATTTAATCATCAAAACTCTGACACGTGTCATCAAAGGGGGGTATCCGATTACATAAGTGCTCCATCAAAAAAATTATGATTTTTTTCACAAAAATTGATTTAAAAAAAATCAATATCACACATTTTTTTGCAAAAAACAAAGATCACGCGATAAATTAGCGTAACCCACTCTGATACAAATTTGTAAACGAATAAATACGGTGTGTGATACCGATTTAAATTAATTCGCAAGTTTCCAATTAAACCTTATTTAATTAGAGTCTATTTTTAAACCAAATTAATTCAGCCACTAAACATGCAACTACGTGTATGCGTGTGTTAAACCATAAATAAATCTTGCGACCTAAAATTTCAGGAAAAATCCCTGCAGGGAAAAACCTTTTATTTCTAGAACTCTGACAAGTTTACAAGATCATTGACTTACATACCATCTTTCTTTCTCCCACAAGAGTAATGCACGGTGCCTTCGTCAAATCTCCAAAGCAACGGCTAGAAATAAATCAGCAGTGGTTCACACGCAGCTATACCGCAAGGATGCGCAGTCCAGACACGCAGTCTAAAATCTTCACAAGGACTCCCTCCACAATAGCACGCAACTCTGCGGTTGTAGTGTTCTCCCCACAAATATTATTTTAATATCCGCTCCAACACTTAGAAAAAACACTCATTCTCAAATTTTGACGAAAAAAGCCCGCTCCAACACTTAGAAAATATTTTGAAAAAATATCCCAAAGCTCTAAGTGGAAAGGTAAGGTATTTAAAACATAAGCTTACCAAAGTAAACTTTTCAGAGGCTTTTTGATGAAGAACCTTGGTATATTCGGATCCGTCTTGATGTAGATTTCTCTTGAACTTCTTCGACGGTTGTAACGGTATACAACATAGTTAATTGTGACGGACATTTATAAAAATAGGTCCTTACAGTTACCGTATAAAAAATGGGTGATTATGAATTGGTGAGATTACACTGATTAAAAGTGAAATTGAGGTTTATATACGATTCTTGTATGTAGTAATATTAAATCTATGATGAATCCAGTAGTATCGAAGTTTAAATTTTGGATTAGGGGATGAAATTATAATCGGTTGAATAAAACCCGAATAATACCCAAATCGGTAAACATTAGATTTATGTAAATTGATTGATAATTCAAGGGTTCTAGGGTGTTTAGAACCTACTATTTCATTAATTGAATGTTGATTGTGATTTGGTGAACATGGAAGAATGAATGAAAAGCTCACGGTTTCAAAAATGGTGGAAACAGATTCAGGGAAGAAGATGGATACCTGCTCGATCGATTGATCGACCATTCAACGATCGGTCGACCCCTTAAGTTATTCTAAAACATAAGATTGTATATCTTTTCATCACAGTCACGTGCGCACCGATCTCGTATTTTTTAAATTTTTTAAATTTTTTTAATTAATTATGATTTTTCCACGGAAGGGTGTCTGAAACAGAAATCCTTTGTGAGAAATAAAATCTGGATTATTTAGGGATGTCCGTAGATGATTGTAGGACTCTATAAAATATTAAGGAACGTTATTTTTACCTTAAAATTGGATGGGAATGAATTCGAGGTATGAATTTAGAGTGTTTAGGATGAACAACCCTCGAAAATATATGAACGGATACGTATGGAAATTTCGAATGAAATTAGGATACTGACTTGATTGAGATGTGCTTAGTATCTTGAAATAAAAATATGAATGTGAATTAATACTTTTAGAATTAAGTGTCGGGATCATATCTCGTATATTGTTAGGCTAGTGTGACGGGAGTTAGGCACAGAGTAGCCGATTTAATTTATTATAGATGTATATAATAAATTATTAAATACTGAATTTAATAAAAAGGTGTTTTACCTAATAGTGGGACTTGGTGTAATTCATTCTAAAGGGCGAAGATACGGCACGAATGAGTATGTCGGAGTATTGTAGTTGGGTGACACTACTTTAATAAATTAATTACTGTGAAGATAATTAAATTAATCGGCGTAATTTAAATTGTAACGAATTTGAGGTATGAGCGAACCTATGACGGAGACGAGTAGGATATGAGCGAATTTCCTATTGGAATATTTTAAAGGTTAATTGGAACAATTTGCGTAGTGAGGAATACTCGGGAATATACAATGAGATGTATAATTGAAATTTAATATTACGTAGAATATCCGCGATATATATATATATATATATACACACACTACGTATGAGACATATACTATAGGTCGCGTGAATACCTAGATTGTTGATAGTAACTTATATATTTGGGTTGTATGAATACCTAATGATTATTATAGGTTGTGCGAATACCTATTGCATGATTTATTATGTGTATGATATACCTATGTTGCCTGTTATCCAAAGGACGAGGCTGCACATTAGGATGGTCTTATATTGATGAGCCTTCGGGGGGATTTTAGACCCGTACCCTAGAACATGGAACCTTGGAAATGTACTATCCAAGATATGATAGTTCGATGGTCAAATGGGAGAATAGGTATGTGCGTGACCCATGAGGCTAGGGACTATATTCACCTCCCATATGTGTGATTTGTATTGATGGTTCGAGAGAGATTGAACCAATAGTCCTTTATGCAGTGAGTGATGCACCAGGACATAATATCAGAGTATGCATTGCACCAAGTCGTTCTAACCTAAGGGTATATGATTAATATTTGTGTATAGTGTAATAAATATATGTATACTTGTGATTATTCTACTGTGTGTGCTTAGTAGATGTTATACCGAGACTTATTAGCAGAGTATGATTGCACCTCAGGTCTCAGTCTAGGGGTGTTGTATTTTTTTTTTTGGGTGTGTGTGTGTGTGTGTATACTTGTAATTTATTCTACTAAGAGTTCTTAGTAGATGAGAAAGATTGTAACATCTAAAATAATCGAAGTATGTGGAACTTAATATTTAAATGGTAAATCCATAACTGGCTAAAAGACACAGAAAATTCGAAAACGTATCGTACGGGCATTATAAGGGGGTAAAAAGGAATTTGTACGGAGGAAAATATTTGGTTCGAACTAATTAGACAGGGTAGCATAAGTAGGAAGGTTAGAAGCAAGCGTTAGGTATGCACATTAGATGAGGGGTGAGCTATGTCTCAAGAGAGTGTGACACTAGATTAAATATGAAAAGTGTGAATAAATATTTAATTATTGCAATTTAATTGCTTGCTAAATATTTTCAAAATATTTTACTTGGATTTTTACCCTTGTCAAAATATTTTCCAAAATCTTTTAGGTATTCAGCCACAGGGACGCCCAGTTTGAGGATTCTATCCAGGGATGCAGAACTGTACCTCATGTGAAAGTTTCAAGACTTTGTTATAGACACTTCGGTCATTTACTCCTAGTGTAGGAACCTTTCTTCAGTACTCATTTAGTCATGTCTCCCTCAGATTTTGTATTTAGTTTATTTATTGGACTCTATATCGAGGTTATTGTTTTAGTGACTATTATATTTTATCGTTAAACCGATAATTGATTCGATTATCTTTGTTTATGATTATTCATTTGTGTTGGATTCCATTATCAGTTGTCTGGATGGTTTAATTGGCATTGATTTTTGCATGTTGTTAATTAATGAAAGATAAAATTTGGCACCGGTTTAATTAAATTATTAGGTGGTTAGTAACCTTAAAAAGTTTTTGACGGTGATGCTAAGAATGAGCCACATGAGACCACCTTTTTATTTTGATTACGGGCTGGCCACCCAGTATTTTAGTAGGCGGGATGTGACAGTATGGAGGAACAAAAAATATATTAATAAATCATAAATAAATACTCCCCTTACATCACATATCTCTCCTCTATATTGCCTAGATTAGACAAATTGTGGGACAGACAAACACATCTAGCAATAACGAATAATGATAATATCATCATGGCTAGACAAGCAGACAAAAATCTTATGGAGAAGTAATGTGAACTGTCAGGACATAGTGGACATAAATGTAGCAGTAAACTGATGTGAAGCATATGAGTGTCAAATGAAAATCCAATATCATAACTGAATAAAAAGACTGTATAAAGAGAATATCCATGTCCAATAATGAAACTATAATGACGATCATATCCACATGATATAAATACATAGTGTATCTAAAATAAGTACATCATAACTAAGACTGAATAAATATGTCATGAAATACAAAAGTTGTCTTAAATATAATGTAATAGCAGAAAATGTCTCAAAAACAACTACTCATCAGCAGCAACGTCACCAGCATCATCAATAGTATCAGTAGCAGCATCATGTCTCCCTCCGGAAGATCTTGCACCACGGCACGACGACACATTTCCTCAAAATAGGCGGTCATCTAAGATTTTTTAATAGCACGGGCCCGAGACTCTGCCTCAATTTGGCTATCATCGTATCAAATATCTTGTCCTAAGCAGCCACCAATGCCTGTAGAATAGGAAAATACTCCACCGAATGATGTGTAGAAGTGTGGGTTCAATGCCGAGTATCTACTGAAATGGGCTCAGGATGACCAACAAGTTGGGATGTGCATCAAGCAGCAGCAGTACCAGCAGTATCAGGAGGAAATCTAGCCTTAGCCTCCTCACTCAAGTGACTCTCAGAACGAGTTAGGGTTCAAGAATCAATGACAGAAGCATCATAAACAAAAAGGTCATCCTTTAAAATGGTAACACCGATAGATATTCATATCCTAGTGATAAGAATACCATATGGAAGAGCAGAATGAACATCGATGTGATCGGTGATGGAAACAGAAGACACCACCTAAAGCAAAATAGCGGGAGGGTCAATGTCCCCCCCCCCCCCCCCGGGATACAAAAAATAAACTATATCAAAACCTATCTAGGTATGGTTAATCGTAGTATATATCGAAGAAAAAACAAACATATTAAAGATGTGAAAAACAGGATGTAGCTGGTGATGAAACATAATAGCCCCAGCCTGAGGTATCTCCAAGAAGTAGTAACAGAGAATATCCTCGTAGGAGGGACCATCGTCTAGGACAGTAGGGAACACAACATCAAGGACGTGTGGAATATGAAGCATCATCGCTATAAGATCAGTAGTGACGATGGCATAGACGTCATAGATAGAGGTCTGAAGGCTTGTTATCATGTGAGGGGCATGGAAAAAGAACTCATGGACTATGTCCGGATAGACTATCCCATATGCATCGAACATGGGCTCCCATCCCTTACCACTCATCCAACAAGGAATACCAAACTGATCAAACTCAAAAAAACAAAAAACTCGCTCCCAAACTACATATCTAATATGTAGTCCGAGAAAATAGTAATGCTCATACTCCACGCGAGCAACCCACCTCATTGCAGAATAGTGAGGTCTATTGACTCAAGATGGCCAAGATCGAGTGGTGGTCGGCTGCTCATCAATGTGGCCAGATGGAACACCTCGTCGTTTGGGGGGCATATCGAAAAGGACAAAAAAGGAATAATGTATAATGTGTGAGGAAAACTGGTGCAACTTAACCTAACATAGAAAATTAAGAATACTATCTCCATACAATCGTTGAACCTCCTCGAACACCAACCACAAACAACAACAACAATAAGCAGATATAGTCCAACAAATCCAATATGACCCCCCAAAAAACAAAAAAAAATTAAACACACCAAACACGAGTATGGGTATCCCAAAAATCCAAAAAAAATCAATGAATTTTTCAAAAGAATTGTCTTTTACAGTTTTGAGATACACATAGGGGCAACCACAACACAACTGTAATATCCCGTATTTTTTTCTAAAATAAATAATGAAATAATATTTTTGGAATAAATAATTAATTTCGGAAATTGGACCTAATTAATTTTTTATTTAAAGTTTCACAGTTGAAATCTTCTATTTAGTTATAATTGTGTGTGACTAATTTTTATGTGCATGAGTATGGCATTTATATATTTTGAAGAGAAATACATAACTAATGTGCGACACAAATTAAAAGTGCCTAATAATGACATAAATAAATCAAAACGTATTCCGGGACACTTATGGGCTCATTCAGATGATTTAGGCCTTTAAAAATAGTCCTGGGTCAATAGTATATGGGCTGGAGAACTTTTGGACTAATTGAGTTATAGATTCGAGTCCATTTGAAGGTCCAAAAGTTGGGTTTTAGGCCCAACTAGGGATTAACCATTTAATTAGAGTTTAAGTGGGTGTAAACCGCTCTCCCACTATCATTAGAGAAAACCTAAAACAATAGTTACAGGAGAGGAAAGGAGAAATACAGAAAAAGGAGAAAAGGGACAGGAACAATGGGAAAATCAAGGGTCTTCCAAGAGATTTTCATCCACAAATTTTAAGGCAAGAATTCTCTTTCTTAATTTATGTTTCCAATTTATTTATTAATGCATGTAATAAGCTCTTTAATTTCTTGGATTTAAGTTTGAATATGTTGTATATGATGATTACCCATGTAGAGGACTGAATTTATGTAGCAATTGTCCCGAACATTTAGATACTGAAATCTGGAAATTTATGGAAATTCTTTAGGGTTGCAACTAGTTAATTTAGGACATTCTGATTAATTGATGTAGGGAATATTGTTGTTGAATTATAAACTAAAATCGTGATATAAATTGGGAATTAAATAAGGTTAAACACTAAATGAATGTCTCATTTGTATAAACCCTTAACACATGAAACTTATTGGATTTGAATACATAAATGCTAGATTACGTTCTAGGATTTACCATAACTGTTGTTGGGTTCATATTGATTTCTGGGTTTGTAAAGTTTGAATCTGGGAAGGAAGTGATATGGAGAAATGAAATCGGGAAAGAGATAACAGGTCGCTCAAATGACATGGGCAGTCATTCGAACGAAATGCTCTGTCGTACGAATGACCTCAGTGGTCATTTGAGCGACGCCAAGGGGATTTTGACTTTGCTTCCTTCTGAGAATTTGAAATGAGTTTGTATCAGTTCCTCACGTTAGCTTAGTTCCTTAGTTTGGTTTAATTCCTTAGAATAACTTTGGCTTACTCTTAGGAGAAACAATTAAACTAAAAAGGAGCTATAATTAGTGGGTTAAATAAAAGGTGTGCCCACATTTAATTAAAAATAATTGCAAATAACTAGTGGTTAAGTAATTATTTTATGGAATGGAATTAATAATTTATTAGATGATAAGTTATTAATAATTGGAAAAATGATGTAGACTTTAGTTGGACTATTTAGGGTAATCTTAGAGTAATTACCTATACATATTATATGGGATAATAATATGTATTGTTATGTATTTGTGTGGACATACCAATATTCGTGGACTATTATATCGGCTAGGGGGTTTGAACATTCAGACCGAGTACCACACGTCGACACCAGTGGGCTTGACGATGTGTAGGTCATATAGGTACTACGTGGAGGCATCATATACGAGAGGTAGGTGTTGACACTGACCCTTTCAGTGTCACCATTGGGTATGGTTCGTGTACAGGTGTCCTGCATAGGGACCTCCCCGAATTTATGTGTGTTTGTGTTGTCCTCTTAGGATAAGATATTCCTCCGGACTTTCCGATAGAGAACGAATTAGGCACCAACGGTAGATGCCATTGTGCGTCAAATATTTGGAAGGACATATATTAATAATTACCCACACTTTAATATAATAAATTTAATTGTCTAAGAATATGGACAATAATTATATTCTTGACCCTATAATGCATAATAGATGTTATGCCTTATATGTGATACTTATAAGATAGGAATAAATGGGTGTTGGCAATTAAATGTAGGGGATTATATTTAAAGAACTAGTTATCGATAAATCTGTTTAATAAATTGAGATGATGTCACAATTAATTATTTGGGATGTATTGGGGTGCGAATAATGTCACACTTTGATGAGGGGTGAGGTGTTATACGCATGTGCGTGACGAAAGGGGAATACTTATTTTGCATCGATTGTATTATTGCATCATAAATTAAATAAGTTAATTCTTGCACACCTCGGGATCTGACCCAAATTTAAATATTTTCCCCCCCAGGTGATCCTATATAGGGATAGATGGATTGCATTGTATCAGTCCTGCAGTCTCATTTGTGCTTCTATTTCCAGACTCTTTGATTCTATTGCGTCTCAGGAGATATCTACGACGATGGAAGCCATGCTTCAGCACTTTCCTCCACCACAGGCACCTCAGCAGCCACCACCATAGCAGGTGGCTATACCAGCATAGGCACCAGGTTACATGTGCGACCAAGCGAGGGAGGCCTTTGTTAAGGTCCACCCTCCAGAGTTTGCAGGAGGATACGCTATATTAGTTTCGAGTCAATGGAAGAAGGACATTGAGAGGCAGTTGCGGATGGTTGAGTACACGCTGGTTCAGAAGAAGATGTTAGCTACATTCAGATTAGTGGGGTCCACTCTTCAGTGGTGGGAGGCGGTTACGACTGTTGAGGAGAGGGACAACCTCACTATTAGTTAGTTCTGGGAGGGGTTTGAAGGTAAATACTTTCTCCTAGCCATGCAGTCCAAGATGAGGTGCAGGTTCATAGAGCCTAAGTAAGAGGGTCGTACTATCGCCGAGTATGAGGAGGAGTTCACTGCCCTCTCGTACTTTTTCAGGGAGGATGTTCGTACTGAGGAGATGAGGATGGATAACTTTTTTGTGGGATCGGATTGGAATATTAATAAGGCTCTTCTAGGGAATCCAGACTTCAAGACATATAACCAGTTGGTTAATGCTGCACTTATCCACTGGTGAGATTATAGGGATTTTCTAAAAAGCAAAGGGAGAAGTGTCAAGGAGGAGAGTCATTGAGCCAACATGGTAAGGAAATTGGGTAAGGTGGATCTGGAGTCCAGCAGCACAGGTGCACCCCATCTACTGATTAAAATAAGAAGTTCAGAGGTACAGATGACCGTCAGAGGAAGGGTTGGCAGGGCTAGGGTTAGACAGGACAGGGCTAGTGATGCCAGCAGTACAGAGGCCACTAGGGCCAAGGATAGCAGGGTAGAGGCCAGTAGGGTCGACAGGTTGATCGGGGTCCATTTTAGGGAAATTTCTATAATTGTGGTGAGACGGGCCAAACTTTGAGGAGTTGCATGCAAGGGAACTAGGAATCCCAAGGGAAGTGAAGTTTTAGAGGACATCATGCGCCACAGGGATAGTGCCCACCGATTCCGGCTCAGGGAACTATTGCACCAGCTTCTCCAGCACCTACCACCCCATACATGCCGCCCCACCTCAAGGTCAATAGCCATGGAAATATGGACGGGTTTATCATGTCGCAGCAGTAGATGGGCTAGCACCTCCACATGCAGTAGAGGGTAGTTTTCCCATTTTTAGCCATGTTGGTCGCATTCTTTTTAGCAAGGGGTTTGCAGGGAGACGGGTATGGTAGATTTTACATCAAACATTATTCTACAGATATACTCACAAGTGGGTAGAGGGGCACCCATACGATCTGTATGTCGGGGTATCGATATTGAGATAGGTCAACTCACCTTTGTAGCTGATTTACTAGTACTTATTATGCACAAGTACGATGTCATCTTGGGGATGGACTAGCTAGATACTTATATAGCATGTGTCGCTTATTATGGGAGGTCCATCATCTTTGCCATTCCGGGGAAAGAGGTGTACCTAGTTGCGATGTCGCACCCTGAGCGTGGGTCGAGCACGCAATTGTATTACATCTAGGGGACACTTCTTAGAAGGTTGTGGTAGCACTAGATTCCATCCCGGTGGTGAGATTTTTTTTTTAATTTTTTGGGATATTTTTGGGCTGCCACCTAGTTGGGAGATCAACTTCGTGATCAATTTATTTCCATGAACTAGACCTATTGCCCGTACTCCATATCTTATGGATTCGTTAGAGATGAGGGAACAACGAGAGCAGATTGAACAGTTATTAGGGCAGGGGTTTATCAGGAGGAGTACTTCGCCCTGGGGTGCCCCAGTGTTATTCGTCAAGAAGAGGGATGGATCCTTATGGATTTGCATTGACTACCGAGAGTTTAACAAAGTCACTGTTCGAAATATATACCCGTTGCCATGTATAAATGATTTTTTTAACTAGCTGAGGGGTGCTGCGTATTTTTTGAAGATTAATTTGAGGTCAGGGTACCACCAGTTGAGAGTCCGGGAGCAAGACATCTTAAAGATAGCCATTCTTAATTGATATGGGTGGTACGAGTTCTTGGTGATGCCATTCAGGCTAACTAATGCACCGAAAGTATTTATGGACTTGATGAACCGAGTGTTTAGGGATTTTTAGATCGATTTTTTATCGTATTCATAGACGATATTTTGATTTATTCTCGAACTACGGAGGAGAATTCAAAGAATCTATGGGTGGTCTTATAGACGCTTCAGGATCATCAGTTATATGTAAAGTTCGAAACATATGGTTTTTAATTGAGAGAGGTATAGTTCTAGGGCCACATTATGTCCGAGCGAGGGATATCTGTGGACCGAGGGAAAGTTTTTACTGTGATGGAGTGACGATAACCTATTACACCCACCGAGGCACGTAGCTTCTTAGGGTTGGTTGAATATTATCATCGATTCATTCAGCGATTCTCCAAGATAGTCGGGCCCTTAGCGAATTTGACGAGGAAGGGAGTTCCATTTGTTTGGTATGAGATTGCTAGCAAGCGTTTGAGGAGATTAAGACTAGATTGACTACAACACCAGTTTTAGCATTGCCTCGGGCAGGAGTTGATTACAAACTTTATACATATGCGTCCTTAAGAGGACTTGGAAGGATGTTGATTCAGAAGAAGATGCTGATAGCTTATGCTTCCCGAATGCTTAAGCCACCAGAGGGACATTACCCTACCTATAACTTGGAGTTAGCATCCATGGTTTTTTCCTTGCGAGAGTGGAGACACTATCTCTTGGGGGATAAATTTAAGATTTTCACGAGCCACAAAAGCCTACAGTACTTGTTCACACAGCGAGAGTTGAACATGTGACAGAGGAGGTGGCTAGAGTTTGTGAAATACTATCAGTTCGACATTCAGTACCACCTGGGGACAACGAATGTCGTGGGGGATGCATTGAGCTGTAAGCCATTTCTAGAGTTGGCAACAGTGTGGAAGGAGAAGTGGAAGTCATTTCATGGGGACGATGATTTTACCTGATCATTTATGTCAGTTCTCACCATCACCTCCGAGATCATTATTCAGGTGGTGAAAGCATAGGCAGGAGATAAACTTTGCTAGGAGAGGGTGAGACAGTTTCTAGCCGAGAGGGTGGATAACTTTTTTAATAGGATCGGATGGTGGTTTGATATTCCAAGGGAGACTAATTATTTCGAATGATGAGGAGTTAAGGCAAGCTGTCATGTCGGAGGCTCACTATTTAGTTTTTACGATACATCCCGAAAGGGATAAGATGTACCACAACATGCAGCATCAGTATTGGTGGGCCGGTATGAAAAGGGATATAACTGAGTTTATGTCCAGGTGTGCTACGTGTCAGCTGGTGAAGGTGGATCACCAGCATCCTGCAGTCACCTTGTAGTCTTTGGAGATCCCGATGTGGAAATAGGAAAGTATCTCCATGGACTTCATCACTGGGCTACCTACTTCGGAGAGGGAAATGATTTGATTTGGGTGATTGTCCACAGATTGACAAAGGTAGATCATTTTTTATCAGTCAGGATAGATTATAGCTTCTAAAAGTATGCCGAGATCTTTCTTGCATAGATTGTTATGCTGCATGGGGTACCGCTCAACATAGTGTTAGATAGGGACAGGACGTTTGTGTCCCACTTTTAGAGGACTTTTCAGCAAGCCTTGGGGCAGAGTTGAGATTGAGCATGTCATATAATTCTTATAACGATTACAAATGGAGAGGGTGAAACTGATACTAGAGGACATGTCAAGGATGTGCATTTTGGATTTTCAGGGTAGCTGGGAGCAGTATTTGCCCTTGGTGGAGTTTGCCTAAAATAACAGCTACCAGTTCATGATATGGATGTCACCATTTGAGGCACTTTATGGGATAACTCGTCATTAACCCTCATTATGGTTAGATATGGGGGAGAACAAGTTACTTGGTCCAGACTTCATTCATGACACCTCAGATAAGGTACAGATGATTCGAGCCAGGATACGAATTCCCCAGGACGGGCAGAAGAGCTATGTGGATGAGGTACGAAGACACTTAGAATTTGATGTCGGAGACCAGGTATTGATTAAAATGTGTCCCATAAAGGGGGTGATGAGATTTTGGAAGAAAGGGAAGTTATCTCCTCGATACGTGGGACCATTCCCTATTCTGTAAAGGATTGGGCCCATAGCATACCGGTTGGGATTACTGATTCACTTGTAGTGGATGCATGATGTTTTTCACATATCTTCATTACGGAGATTCCTTAGAGATGAGGTAGCATACCAACACATTGACATCGATGAGATTGAGCTTTATCCAGACGCTACTTACGGGGGGAGACTGTGAGCCATTCTGTATCGACGGGAGCATCGACTTCTATCCAAGGACATTCCTTTAGTTTGGGTGTAGTGAGGACACCATCGGGACGATGAGTTAACTTGGGAAAAGGAGGAAGAAATATGCACAAAGTATCCCGATCTCTTATATCTAGGTACGTACTTTTCCTGATTTCGAGAAAGGAATCCCGTTATTAGGTGGGGAGAATGTAATACCCCACATTTTCTTCTAAAATAAATAATGAAATAATATTTTTGTAATAAATAATTAATTTTAAAAATTGGACCTTAATATGCCAAGAGTAACCTCGTCCATCATATATCCTCGGCCGTAGCCGACCTTCACCAACTGTCCAAAAGTGAGGAATTGTAACTCGACGAGGTAATACTCGGCCAGACTGACTCGACCGATGAGGCAGTTTAGGATGCCTCAGTCTCAGTCTTAAATAACCATCCATCAAGAGTAACCAGTATTATTTCCAAGGATTGGGTATCCTTATCCTCTGCCACCTTCAGGCCGACGAAGATAGGACGAGGTCAATAAGCACTGTAGGTGTTAACTCCTCAATAGTTCACAGATCTATAAATATAGCCTCGGCCAATATGGTCAGTTGAGGTCCCATAGCTAATCGGGCACGTGCATTGGAAGACGCATGGGGATGGGAACGTGGGAACATATCACATGTGGACCAAAATTGTGATAACCAAATCATTCCCTCACGTGAAGGAATATTTGATTACCATGACCTACATGTGACAGAGAGAGCTGGCTCCTCATCATTGGCTAGTAACATTCTCGACATGCTTATTACATGCTTGGGGGTACACTATACCCCTCAAGTACTATATATACACTTCATCTTCTTCATTATAAGGGATCGATAAATCAAAACCCTAGAAAAACTCTGTTCATTTGTATCCATAGGAGAGAGAAAACTTGAGTGTTGTAACCCAGACCGTTAGAGCCATATTTGTTAGTGAATTTTACTTGCTTTTTTATTCTTCCCCTGATTTGCATATCTCAAATTGAGTGTTGATGAAGTCTCCGCATTCCAATCCCATGCAAAAGTCTTTTGAATATTTCTTTTTGAAGTGACTTGGTAAACATATCAGCTAGATTTTCAGTTGAATGCACTTGCTTAACTTTGATTTCATTTTTCTTTTGAATCTCTTGGGTGAAGAAAAACTTCAGTGAAATGTGATTAGTTCTATCTCCTTTGATGAAGCCTTCCTCAACTTGAGCTATACATGCTGCATTATCTTCATATATGATACTAGGAACATCTATAATGAAAGACAGTTGACAAGAACTACGAACATGCTGAACGTAGGCTCTGATCGAACTACTTAAATTATGGTGTTCTTCCTCTTTTCCTCACCTCTCCCTCTCTACTGTTGTATTTCTGTATCTCTTTTGTATTTCTACCATTATTGTACTGGTGTGAGCTTATTCATCACTTTGACCTAGTATAAACTCTATATACAAACTGAATCCTAATCTACAACACTTGGGTATAAACTCTATATAAAAGTGTTAATCTACAACACTTGGGTATAAACTCTATATACAAACTGAATCCTAATCTGGATACACAAAAGATAGGAATCCACTAAAACAAAGTGCCGCAACAGTCCGCTACTGCCACAGCTCCACGAATACTGGATGGATAAACCTCAATGGCATCCTTGTGGAGGAACACCTAAAATAATACAATATATACATAGCAAACGAACATATAAACGGGTCAGATCCCGAGGTGAAAACATTTTATAGCAAGTGCATTAAAATGCATAATAATTATAAATGCATTATGACATGATTTAATGGAGTCGCACTCTCCATAATAACCCAACTAAAGCGCGCAACTAAACGTATGCATGTGATCTCCAAATAAATGCCCAAATCTAATATTCGATTAAAACCATCTAACTTATCTCTCAATCTACACTTATCTAAATTCCATCTAAATCATACTTTAATTCTAAATGTTATTGTTCTATTTTATTTGTTCACTTACTTAACATATAAGGTTTACATAAACATTTCTCTAATCCAACATATAATATACATAAACATTCTCTTTACTAGAATTTTTCATATTCTAGTTATACCATCAACATACAGATAATTATATGTGAGTTATTAGCATCCAAGTGCTAAGGACTAAACTACTCCCAATTCTCAATACTTCACTCGTTTCGTGCGTGTGACATCTCGTAAACGAAATGCAAACAAGGAACCCCCCCCCCCCCATTACACTACTTCTGGCAGTATTGATTATCAAGATTACTTATTCCCTTAATGCATGATGCATGTAACCCAAATTCTTATTATTCCATTTTTAATTAATTTATTATTCCCAATTCTCAACAGTGCACGGTGTTTCGTGCGTGGGACGTCTCGTAAAGCAAAATTCAAACAAGGAACCCCCCGATACCCTTCTCCTTGGCACTGTCGATCATCGAGATATATACTATGTATAAATATGAGCATTACGGACTAACCTCTCCTCACTCCCAACATTACACTGCGTTTCGTGTGTGGGACGTCTCGCAAAGAGAAATCCAACAAGGAACCCCCCCCCCCCCCCAATACACTACTCCTTGGCAATGTTGGTCGTGAGGTCCATTATGCCCTCGATACCCAAGTAAACAATCACATCTACAATATAATAACCATCCACACGAGCTATAACTCGAGGACGCAGGTTCTCAATGCTATCATCTTCCAGTGCCCATCCACGTAGCATACTGGGGACCACCCGTAGGACTAAACGACATCTAGTTCGTGATCAACTCACACACACAGCATCCGGGAAGCGGTCATAGTTCCTAACCGACAAGTGAGAACGACACATACCCTCGACTTCTCACCCCCAAAATATAATGCAAATCACATATCAACACAATGGACGACTATGACCTGGGGAATATTCACACACTGCTCATCGAGCCAGGGTGCTCACCCTCATCGCGCAACTTCCCAATGATAGCAAGGAGGGGGTATGCTTCACTTATATATATATATATATATATATATATATCATCACATAAAATATACATACATCATCACATCATATAAAGATATACCATCATAAAAGGTATACCTATCACATTGTTTACATATTCATATTACGCTCTTAGGCGTAGATGAAATAATATCATTATTCAGTATATTTCTCTCTTGATATACTAATTGTCGATTCTCACATATCATCCCCACTTAGTATATACTATACTATTTCTCACTTGAAGTTCTCGCATCACTTCTAGTTACGAATTGTCTCTCAATTCTATTTATGTTAAGGATATTTTCTATCCTAATGCACCTCAATTAGCATTTCTCGTTTATGTGAGGCATCTCCCAAATCAATCATCGTTAAGGATATTTCTATATCCGTATGCACATTCATTAGCCTTTAATTATTCTCAATCCATAGTGTGGTTCAATCAATTATATGAACCTTTAAAGTTATCCCATTAGGGATTTGATTCTAAAATCTCGTATCACTAAACACATTCTCACTCTCTCTTTTAGTTCCGTAATTCTTTCTAAATAGAAATCTTAATGATAGTGGGCTTCCCCACTTAGTATATATGATATTCTATAATCTGTATTCCTCAAATTAAGTCCATATGACTCCAATTATTTCTTATAAGGGAAACCCCCTAAAATCTCCAAAACATACTTCATATAATTCCTATCGAGGTTCCCAATCGATAACCTCGAACGAAACAGAATGAAATTCTCCCTAACAAACATTCCCCCAAAATGCCTTGTTTCCGAATCGATTCGGCTCTACGAATCGATTCGGCCTCCAAGGCGAATCGATTCGGGTCATCAGACCTGGGATTCTGTCTCAGGCCGAATCGATTCAGCTGGGGTCCAAATCGATTCGGTCACTCAGACCTAGGAACCTGTAACTTTCCGAATCGATTCGGTAAGAGGCCGAATCGATTCGTCTTCTCAGAAGTCTAAAAATGGGATACTTTTTTTTCAAAGCCAAAAATTCCCAAAATTCATATATATCGTCTTCTAACCATTTTTCTTCAACCCAAACATAATATCATCATCAAAAATCATTATCAAATTCAACCCAACTAATTTTATACCCTCAAAATCATTTATACCCTACAAATATAAGATTTCCCAAAAAGTTAGGTTTTAACAAACTAAACCTAAAACCCATAAATTTGATCCACAAATCATGAAATAAATGGTACACAACAGTTATTTAGCAAGTTTAATCACTTGCCTCAAGTTCGTAGGGTCTGATTCATCCTCGAGATCGCGTAATGGCCGGAAATCCCACTTTCTCTTTCTTTCTCTTCTTCTTTCTATTTCTTTCTTTCTTTCTATTTATCTTTCTCCCTAAGGAGAATTATTTCTCCCGTAGGCTTAATAAGCCTTGTCTCCCAAGATACACAACTTTAAATGATAATAAACACTTTAAATGACTCGGTAACTTTAATTCGAGCCAAACGAGCTTAAAATATTTTGAAACCTAAATAGACCCCAAGTATAGTCATTTCGACTTTCTCGACCCTTCCAGAAACAACTAAAACCTCATAATTGCCATTCGAAACACTTTCTAACAACTTTAAATTTTGACCTCAAAACCAATTTAATTATTCTCCCAAAAATGAATAAATTATCGTCTCTAAAGTCTCGGGTTGTTACAAACTTCCCCACTTACAAGAATTTTGTCCTCGAAATTTAGCTAAGCCTAATACTCTAATGCTCAACTAGTTCCTACTACACTCATCCTCACTAATCCTATACCAAAACCTCTAACTTCCCACGCCAAATTTATTTTAATTTAGTTTAAGTTTTATGAAACCAATTACAACTAGGGCGCCCATACACCCTTTTATTCAAGCTTTACTCGTACCAATCATAATGAGGCTTCACTTGCCTCCAAACTTCCGTAATTCTAAAGATATATAGATTATACTAGCATATAAATAGTATGAGAATTTTGAATGGTCCAAAGAAATAACTCCTCTCAATTCCTGACATTCGCTACCTTCATGTGGGGGAGGTCTCGTAAGCGAAATCCAAACCAGGAACCCTCCCAATACACTAATATGTAGTGACATCGGGGATTGAGAGTTTGTTAAATCCGGCCTAGAGTTTGAAAATATTTTGGTGTAAATCATTTTGATATGGCCCAAAGGCCTATAAAAAATTTAATTTTAAAAACAGTTTATATTAAAAAAAAGTTTATGTCTTACGATACATATATAAAATGCCTTATGCCCATAACACAAGGTCTTAACAATCCTCATACATACAACAACATACAACTCATAAAAATCAGCATAATTATGAGCTAAACTTTCCTGCGTCCCAATAATCCACAAATTCAAAACTCTTTTCAGAAATAATATCTTATATCACACTAATATATTGCCATTTAATAGGCTCTTCCATATCTGGAATACAACAATTATATAAGTCTTACATGACTATATAAAAATAAGTAGTTTTATCATTACTAATTAACACACAACAACAATTCTTATATACATAACAAGGTTCATATCTCTCTTCGAGCACATTACAAAATAATCTATTCTCTCAAAAATAATTTATACGAGCCTAACTTGCTCAAAATTCCCTTCCGGGTCATTCCATACATAGTAGGGTTATAGCACTACCCTCTCATAAATCTCTCCCATACAATATCCCAAAACTTCATATATTAATATTCCTATTCATAAAGGGAAGTAACTTACATCATCCATCTCTAGTCCGATCGCCCTTCCTCATCATTGGGATCCCACACAAAGTCCCCTGGTCTAAAATGACATCGAAACTGTTGTAGGGGTTGCACTTCCAAAACTTCATCAAAACGTGGTCCTTTACCTCTTTTAGGACAATCTCTCTTTCTATGACCTATTTCTTTACAAAAGAAACATCTACCTGTAAATCCTCTTGACCCACCTGGAGGAACAAAACGTCGTTGTGACTTTCTATAATCCGACTTATACCCGCTGGTATTACTGGCACTCCATTCGCCAAACCTACTCGATGAACCCGAATCTCTAAGGTTCTTACCCTCTTGCGAACGAAGACAATATTCATTACACTTCAACAGTTCCGCATTCACTACCTCAACGGAAGTCATTAACATTAGGCCCTCTAACAAATGTTGTCGAATTCTCTAATCTAAACCTCGAACAAACTTCGATATACGCTTCTCTTTTCATATTCACCTCATCAGGTACTAATTTCGCCCATCGAGTAAATTCTTCTTCATATTCTGCCGCCGTTCTATTATCTTGAAACACATCCATCAATTCCCTCCTCATTTCCTTATGGATTGGGGAAGGAAAATACCTTCGATCAAAGAGTTCCCAAAAATCTTTTATAGGCAAAGTATCTCTTTGTTTAGATCTGGTGACAGACTCCCACCATTGGAGAGCTAGACCCGTTAACTTAAAGGTGACTAAAAATAGCTTTTGCACCTCACTACACTCAACCATACGGAGGTGTCTCTGCATACTATTCTTCCATCGACTTGCAGCCATTGCATCAACTCTGCCTGAAAACTCTGGAGGATTCCCCTTAATAAAATCTTCCTTCACTCTTTCCCACAGAGACAGTCCTAAATGGGTTTGAGCTGCTTGAATGGAAAATTGCTGTTCCATCATGGAAATGGCAGTAGTTACTGCGTGTGCCACAATATTGGCAACTTCATCTGTAGTCACGTTCCTTTGAGGCATTTGGGGTTCCACACACTTAGCCCCTTTATTTGCCCTGAATGAACGACTTCCCTTCGGTGGCATATGAAACAAGAATAAGTGTATCAGAACGCCTTTCAAATGTTTTCTTAGTACAGAAGAAATATGGACGTATGAATACAATAGTCCTAATAATAAGGCTCTACGTCAAGAACGCTTACGGAAGATCATAGTAACCCGCACAGATCCTAAAGACACTAGAACCTGATGCTCTGATACCATCGGTGATAACCCGCTCAAAATAATAACGGGTGGCCATCCCTATAGTACATTAAAACCGGTATCCCAGATGGCTTAGTCTAAACATCAACTGACAATGCTAAGTAATATAAGACTAACTACCCCAAACTATTAAAAGCGGATTGCCAAAAATTTAAAACTTTTTATTTAACACCAAGATAAAATTAACCATGCAACCAATAGCCAACAATGCTACATCTAACTATGATGAGTGATCATACAAACTCTAACAATATAAAAGAGTGCAATATCATGTACAAAGTAAAATACACGAATATGATGTCGGGTCATAGACAATACAATAATCTGAGAGAGAGAATATAAAAGTGTTAATCCACAACACTTGGGTATAAACTCGATATATAAACTGAATCCTAATCTAGATACACAAAAGATAGGGATTGACTAAAACAAATTTCCGCAACAGTCCGCTACTGCCACAGCTCCACGAATACTGGATGGATAAACCTCAATGGCATCCTTGTGGAGGAACGCCTAAAATAATACAATATATACATAGCAAAAGAACATATAAACGGGTCAGATCCCGAGGTGAAAACATTTTATATCAAGTGCATTAAAATGCATAATAATTATAAATGCATTATGACATGATTTAACGGAGTCGCAATCTCCATAATAATCCAACTCACCTCTCAACTAAAGCGCGCAACTAAACGTATGCACGTGATCTCCAAATAAATGCCCAAATCTAATTAGGAAAATAAATCGAACTAAATCCCAATATAAATATTCAATTAAAACCATCTAACTTATCTCTCAATCTACACTTATCTAAATTCCATCTAAATCATACTTTAATTCCAAATGTTATTGTTCTATTTTATTTGTTCACTTACTTAAGATATAAGGTTTACATAAATATTTTTCTAATCCAATATACAATATACATAAACATTCTCTTTACTAGAATTTCTCATATTCAAGTTATACCATCAACATATATATAATTATATGTGAGTTATTATCATCCAAGTGCTAAGCACTAAACTACTCCCAATTCTCAATACTGCATTGCGTTTCGTGCATGGGACGTCTCGCAAAGCGAAATCCAAAAATGGAACCCCCCCCCCCCCCATTACACGACTTCTGGCAGTATTGGTTATCAAGATTCATTATACCCTTAATGCATGATGCATGCAACCCAAATTCCTATTATTCCATTTTTAATTAATTTATTATTCCCAATTCTCAACAGTGCACGGTGTTTCGTGCGTGGGACGTCTCACAAAGCGAAATCCAAATAAGGAACCCCCCGATACACTACTCCTTGGCACTGTCGATCGTCGAGATATATACTATATATAAATATGAGCATTAAGGACTAACCTCTCCTCACTCTCAACATTACACTGTGCTTCGTGCATGGGACGTCTCGCAAAGCAAAATCCAAACAAGGAACCCCCCCAATACACTACTCCTTGGTAATGTTCGTCGTAAGGTCCATTATGCCCTTGGTACCCAAGTAACCAATCACATCAACAATATAATAACCATCCACACGAGCTATAACTCGAGGACGCAGATTCTTAATGATATCATCTTCCAGTGCCCATTCATGTAGCATACTGGGGACCACCCGTAGGACTAAACGACACCTACTTCGTGATCAACTCACACACAACGTCTGGGAAGCGGTCATAGTTCCTAACCGAAAAGTGAGAATGACACATACCCTCGACTTTTCACCCCCAAAATATAATGAAAATCACATATCAACACAATGGATGACTATAACCTGGGGAATATCCATACACTGCTCATCGAGCCAGGGTGCTCACCCTCATCGCGCAACTTCCCAATGATAGCAAGGAGGGGGTATGCTTCACTTATATATATATATATATATATATATATCATCACATAAGATATGCATACATCATCACATCATATAAAGGTATACCATCATATAAGGTATACCTATCACATTGTTTACATATTCGTATTACGCTCTTAGGCGTAGATAAAATAATATCATTATTTAGTATATTTCTCTCTTGATATACTAATTGTCGATTCTCACATATCATCCCCACTTAGTATATACTATACTATTTCTCACTTGTAGTTCTCGCATCACTTCTTGTTATGAATTGTCTCTTAATTCTATTTATGTTAAGGATATTTTCTATCCTAATGCACCTCGATTAGCATTTCTCGTTTATGTGAGACATCTCCCAAATCAACCATCGTTAATAATATTTTTATATCCGTATGGACAATCATTAGCATTTAATTATTCTCAATCCATAGTGTGGTTCAATCAATTATATGAACCTTTAAAGTTATCCCATTAGGGATTTGATTCTAAAATCTCGTATCACTAAACGCATTCTCACTCTCTCTTTTAGTTTCGTAATTATTTTTAAATAGAAATCTCAATGATAGTGGGCTTCCCCACTTAGTATATATGATATTCTCTAATCTGTATTCCTCAAATTAAGTCAATATGACTCCAATTATTTCTTATAAGGGAAACCCCCTAAAATCTCCAAAACATACTTCATATAATTCCTATAGACGTTCCCAATCGATAACATCGAATGAAATGGAATGAAATTCTCCTTAGAAAACATTCCTCCAAAATGCCCTGTTTCCGTTGCGAATCGATTCAGCCTCTAAGGCAAATCGATTCAGGTCATCAGACCTGGGATTCTATCTCAGGCCAAATCGATTTAGCTGGGGTCCGAATCAATTCGGTCACTCAGACCTGGGCACCTGCAACTTTCCGAATCGATTCGGCTTCTTAGAAGTCTCGAAAATGGCTATTTTTTTCGAAGCCAAAAATTCCCAAAATTCATATATATCATCTTTTAACCATTTTTCTTCAACCCAAACATAATATCATCATCAAAACTCATTATCAAATTCAACCCAACTAATTTTATACCCTCAAAATCATTTATACCCTACAAATCTAAGATTTTCCCAAAAGTTAGGTTTTAACAAACTAAACCTAAAACCCATAAATTTGATCCACAAATCATGAAATAAATGGTACACAACAATTATTTAGCAAGTTTAATCACTTGCCTCAAGTTCGTAGGGTCTGATTCATCCTCGAGATCACGTAATGGCCTAAAATCCCACTCTCTTTCTTTCTCTTCTTCTTTCTATTTCTCTTTCTCTCTAAGGAGAATTGTTTCTCCCATAGGCTTAATAAGCCTTGTCTCCCAAGATACACAACTTTAAATGATAATACACACTTTAAATGACACGGTAACTTTAATTCGAGCCAAACGAGCTTAAAATATTTCGAAACCTAAATAGACCCCAAGTACTGTCATTTCGACTTTCTCAACCCTTCCGGAAACAACTACAACCTCAGAATTTCCATTCGAAACACTTTATAACAACTTCAAATTTTGACCTCAAAGCCAATTTAATTATTCTCCAATAAAATAATATTTATTTCTCCCAAAAATGAATAAATTATCGTCTCTAAAGTCTCGGGTTGTTACATGAGGTTTAACAACCCCGTATTTTTATTATGTTAAATAATTATGGGATTAATTATTATTGTTGGATTAATTAAATTAAAAATGTGAGAATTAATTGTTAATTAACCAGGATTTAAAAATAAATAATAACTAGCGTGACAAGGGTTAATACTTATTGTTGAGAATTATGTAATATTACTGTGTGAATACGTAATACGGAATTATGAAGTTTTATAAATTATCGAGAGTGAAAAAATATGACAGTCTGGTACATTAAGTCAGGACGCGCGCGTGAGTCGTGTCGGGACTAATTTAATGGATTAAAGAAGTAAATTATTTTTAAGTAACTCGTATGGTAATTTATAGTGATCCATTGAGTCTAAAAGAGTCGAGATAGTCATAAAACTCTACTCGAGTATTTTATTTGGACTCCGGGATGTTTTTAGGCCTAACCGGCACCCCGTAGGGATATTTTTGTCCTTTGAATTTTTGGAAAAATATTGTGGACGAAAATTAGGAAATTAAATATAGAGGTACGCGGGTTAGAGGGGAGTTATCAGTTCTAAACCTACGAGTGAGAAAAGAGAAAGGCACAGAGGAAGGAAGAAGAAGCCATAGGAGTTCTTAGTGTATAACTCAAGAGACACACACCGAAAATCCCGCCAAAGTGTAGATCGTGAGACGAGGAACACACCTATACCAAAATCACCAGGAGATCAGACCTTAGAAATCGAGGTAAGTGTTTAATCCTTGAAAAATTGTAGCAACAATCATGTTCATGTTAGTGTAGATATACAATACCCATTTACGATTCATAAATTTTGATGAAATTTGGAGAACTAAGGACATTAATCAAAATTTGGTAACTAATTAGGATGAATCACTCATGTAGATATGTTAGAGATCTCAAATTGATGATTATTTATGATGGGCGAAATTGATTTTTATGTTCTGGTACATAAATTTGATGAACTAGGGTTTTGAACTGTTAAATTGGGGATTTTGGATTTTATAACTCATTTATGATGATTTAAAGTTTCAATGTTAGGGGAAATCATTTATACATGTTAGCGCATTAATTAGGATTGATATTTTGGTGTTTGGATTGAGAAATTTAGAGGTTTTAGGACTGAAATTATGAGGAAGACGAAGCCGTAACAGGAAAACGTAACAAGTCTGGCCAAACCAGAGAAAAGATCCATCTCGTTCGAACGAGATGGAGTCTAGTTCGAACGAGAAGCAAAGTCGTTCAAATGACCTGCTGATTCGTTCGAACGATAGGTCCCAGAAAAACCCAAAAATTTATGTTTTTCCCAAATTGTGTTATATAGTTAGTTGAGTGAGGAAAACTTCCATTCACTAATATTAGCTTAGTGCAGAATTATTTGGTAAGCATTCCTAGGATAATACCTTAATGATTTGGGTAGGTAAATTAAAGCATTCCTAGGATAATACCCTAAGGATTTGGATAGGTGAATTAACTTTGGGAATTTCGAAAGTGTGAATAATCGAGTAATTGCATAATAAGTAGTAATGAGAAGGATAATATGTGTAGAAATGTATGTATGGGTTGGGTGATTACCTGGACTTTAATAGAAGGTGGGAGTGCCTATTATTTTATTATTATTATTATTATTATTATTATTATTATTATTATTATTATTATTATTATTATCATCATCATTATTATTATTATTATTATTATTATTATTATTATTATTATTATTATTATTATTATTATTATTATTATTGTGTGTATAGCATACCTACGCTACTTGCTATCGAGAGGAGGTTATCGTGTAGTGTACAGTCTTATCCCGGGTGGCCCAATGGGGGGATATTTGACTTGTACCTAAAGCATATGAACTTGGATACGTGCTATCTGAGACGTAGGATAGTTTCGACGGCTGAATGGGAGCATAGGTATGTGCGTAACCCAATATTTGTGTTATGAGATTTATGGGTCGTGATAGATGCCGAACCAATAATCCTTTACGCAGTGAGTGGTCCTAGCCAAGGGTTGCAGGATTTGTATATATATATATATATATATATATATACACTTGTGAATGATTTTAATGGGTGGAACTAGTAAATTTATAAATGTTGGTAAGAAAAGTAATTTCAGTGGGTAAAAGAATTACTATTAGAATAATGAATGTAATATATGGTTAATTGGAATAAATAATCTTATTAGCGTATGGTATGTGCGATACGGGTTACTCTTTTGAGATATATGGAAACATTAAGGATAACTAGGTTAGGATAGATGTAAGTTGGGCGTGCACAATATTGGAGACGTGAGAATCTCATGTGAGAGTTTGAAACTAACATGCACATAGTAATTGCATCTTTGAAGTTTTAAATACTTGCTAAAATAAATATTTTTACAACTCGGGCTCTGACCCGTTTCTTGTTATTCTTTTATTTTTTGATATATATATATATATATATATATCATGTGCCCAGCCACAGGGTTACCACTAGCTATAAACGTGTGGATCATTTAGCAAGCTGCAATGGTGAAAGTTGCAGGCCTTTGCTCTTAGACGCTTCTTTCAGTTCTTTCCACTCTATTTAGACATTTCATTTAGGGAATGTTATGCCCCTTTCCCAGTCATTTAGTAGAGATCGTACTCGGTTCATTTTAGTATTTTATTTATATTATACTTGAGGATATTATGGTTTATTGGTTTGTGACTTTGAACTGGAATGTTTTATCCAGTTCGATTTATGTCAGTATTTGATTCATGTCCAATATTTATTTTATTCTTGTGGAATGTGAATACCTTATATTTTAAAGAATGGAAATTATTAATGGATTAATTGGGTATAATTAAATGGGAAAATGTTTTGATACTTAGTTTAATTATTTATTACGTGATTAATAATAAAAATATTATTTTTCGACAGTGATGCTAAGAATGAACCAATCGGACACTTTAATTTAATTTAATAAAGGACTGATCACCCGGCATTTAATTAGGTCGGGTATCACACAAGGTTTGGTGGAGATGGGTAAGTTCTTGGTTATGGAGGATTATAGAGAGGTTTAGAGGTGGGAGGAAGAAGATTATGCTGATGGGGGAGAGAGAAATAAGGTTAAAGAAAATCTGATTTGTTCTTTTGAATTTTGGGGTTCATTAGGTGTGTGTGAGTGTAGGGCTATAGGGTGTGAATGAATGTGTGTGTTTAATTTATACCTAAAAAAATTAATATAAAACCACTTAAAAACATAAAATCAATAAAATTAAATAAAATCTATTAAAATTAAATTCCTAATCTATTAACAAAAAGACTTAAAATAAAATAAAAATAAAAATAATAAAACGAACCTAGTAAAATTAAAAACAAATAAGATAAAATAAAATAATAATAAAACTAACCTAAAAAAATAAAAATAAAAAAATAAAAATAAATAATAAAATAATAATAAAACGCACATCTATTATATTTACATAAAAATATAAAAACACACGAACTTAGATTAAAAGTACACGGACCCTTATATTTACAACTATATGCACACAAATAAAAAATTCTAAAAAATTATACACCACTAAACTAGAAATCTAAAAAATATATAAAAGTACAAACTAAACACGTACAAGGCACAAGCGATGGTTTGGATTTGGTTTAGGCTCTGGTTTTGAGACAGATTTAGGATCTTTTAACCGCATCACTGCCACATTTGATGAACTTGACCACTTATTTGTATCAATTACCTCTAATTGAGCTTGTTTGACACCGTAAATACTTATTGAACTACAAAACAAACAAATACCAACACAAATCCGATTTTATCGAGAACTAGCAAGTAAAGTGCATCTATTTGGGGTATAAATATAACACTTTTGGGTGCTCATCACACTACCCCCAAATAGAACACTACTAGTCCTCAAGGAAAAATAAAAAGAAAGAAAGAAAAAGGATAAGAAACCAAAAGTGTGTCACTTTCACGGGTAAAAGCGATTACACTTAGCATGTGCAACAAGCCATGAAGGTTGCCCTAGAAGACAAGTATTGTCTCGTGAGGGTTTGCAGTGAATATAACCACAAAATTCTTTATTTGAAAAATGAAGTTAATCTCATCTTTAGACAGAGAAATATCATACAATCCATCATTTAAGGAATACGGGAAATGGACAATGAATACGAGAACTCAACATGTGTAGTGTGAATCACTTAAAATGATTTTAAGTATCATATGAATAATTTGATCACCTATTAAAATCAATGCTTCAACTTCTAAATCTCACCGGATATCTCTCTCTAAAATGATCTCTCGAGATTTGGGTAAGTGTATCTCTCTTGTGCATGAGGATGTGAGTAAATTTAAATAAGTTCAAACATCTCACACACATATAAGAAATAATGGATACAATAATGAATTTAATCTCAAGGAAAGAATGCAAATCACTATATCGAGAATGTCGAGTTATTCACCATGTAGATTTTTTGTTTGCCCGAACACTTCACCAAAGGTAAGAATGGGATTTAATGTAATGGATGAGGGTAAATGAGATGGGTAATATGGATGATATGATGATTTTTTAGATTTTGAGAAGAGTGGACAACTTGAACAATTAATGTCTCCATTTCACAACATTTTGATCGCATGCTTTTCTTTTTTCTATATATAGCTATTTTCTTTTTCTTTCTTTTTTATCTTTTTTTTTTATTTGCAATGATTTTTATGCGATACGAATCGTCTTTTAGAGCACGAATGAAGACATTTTACATATATAATTTTAAATACTTTTGTTCTCAAAAACCAAGGGTGATGATGGAATAATGATATATGGAGGGTATTTACGATGTGGTAATATGGAAAATGGATGGTGGGACATGGAAAATGGGGAAATGATTAGTGTTCAGGAAAAACTAGAAGATACATGTTTCTTATAACTCAAAAAGTGATGTCATCCTCAGTGATTATGCCAAAATTTGAAGGATAATGAGATCATGTAACGACTTATAGTACGGTATCCAAAGGAACCTTAGTCAACTTGTGACTCGGAGATTGTATAAAAATTTCTCAAAAATGATGAAAAGCCCAAATCTCACAGGTTTAAGTATCCACATATTTATAAGGTTTTTATGAAAAATATCTCCACTCTTCAACGTTAGACTGTAATGACGTGATAAGTGCGAAAGAAGTGTTGAGTCTAGGAATTCATGGTGCAATATGTCCTATGAAGTATTACTTAAGCTTATAAATTTGAAAATCGACTTCAAGCTCAACATAGAGTATTCTAGACTTTTAATGGTGGATGATAGATAGATCACGTCAAAGATAAGAAAAACGTGTAAAAAGTGAAAATGTAACTTGTTTCTGATAAATTTTTTTGAAATAGGTATGATTTTGAGAAATACCCCACCCCCAAACAAAGAAGAACATCATCCTCAATGTTTAAGAACATATTTTGATGTTTTTAAAGCACACAGAATGAAAGAATATATCGAAATTGTCCTATAATGAAGTTGCAATACACGTATCCAACATGAATACCTGATGAGACAAAAATGTGTACAAGTCTATAAACATGGTAAAGCATTAGGTGGTGAGAAGCACTACCCCCAAACAGGTTAAGACTCGTACTCAGAAATAAGAAACGACAGGGTGCATCTCGGTAGCGCTAAGTTTAACATCTTCAGCCAGACGTAAGCGTAGTCACCCCTAAAGTTATGAACTATAATAACACAGGGTGGCAGAAGGTGTGGGTTATGGCAGTCACCCCTAAACAAGACTAAAAAATTGGTTTTGTTTGGACATAGGCTACCCAGGTTAATGCACTTGTATGGAAAAGTGATTCATGCGAAGCAAAGCATCGGTGGATGACAGGTGGGTGGGAATGAAGGAAATGAAATTATGGAAAAGTGGATGGTGAAGAGACACCTAGATAAGGGAAACAAGGGCCTTATAAGCATAATGCTCAATTTTGTGAGAAAGGAAGAAAGGTGTAGCAAATTGGATTTGACGGCTCATGGGTATCATGTGACCGATCTATAAATGGGTAACATCATGAGACATCGATGAGATGACGATATTAATAAGGACCACAACAGGAAAGTGGTGCATGTGAAGGAACAAGCTCGGTGTCACGTAAGTGGAGAGTAGCACCACAAATACTCCTATAGATAGTGGGGTGGATGAAGAACTCACGATATAGCTCATGGAGTTTAAAGATGAAAGGTGGGTACAAGTAAGGACCTAAAGAGATATTTAGCAATGGTAGAGGTACGGTGACTAGGTCCAAACATAGTGGAGGGTCGGGTGGGATAATGGGTTGGTTGAGAGGGACAATAGGTAGGTCGGGAATGACAATGGGTGGAGGATGATGACCTAACATTAGAGCGGGGAACACACACTCCTCTTGAGGTTTAGAATAGTCCTCAAGGTCCTACTGAAGATGGATCATGGTATCAAGTGATGGAGAGATCAATTTATCTACCAACGTGTCACAATCCGTAATGGTGAAAGGGTCTAACGAGGCATTAACATCCGAGATATATGAATCAACATCAATATCAAACTCAAAGTAAAAAACTCTGGAGAGGTTCCATAGAAAGGGAGGTGGGAACCATCTTCGTATCAATCTCGGTGCATTGGGGAGAACTAGTATCTGGAGCTAAACTATAAGGAATAGGCATCTCGAGGACACACTAAATAGGTGAAATAGGTATAAACTCGAGCGTATTTTTGGATATAATGGGTGGGGGAACCTCAAATATGGGTTCTTTTGGATATGGAAGGGAAGGAAGAACCTTGACATTAGGTTTTTATGGATTATTAGGGTATGCATCAGCCTCACATTCTATGGATAGGTCAACACAATTGTCAACTTGGGTCTCGGACCACGAGGTGGTCATAACTTCGAAATTCTCACGGTGATGTGGTTGGTCGTACTCAAGATCAGTGTCACAAGACGATTCGTCATCATTCAATGTGGGTGCAACAGTGGGCTGACTTGGGAGGTAATCCGACTCACTCACGCACTGAAATTCAGTTAAGCGTTGTTCAAGCCATTGAAGGGCTTCAGTTTGGATTTGTGTAGCTTGCTCTTTCTCGAGGATGAACTTTTCCAAGAGGTTCTTGAGAGAGGATGTGGATGATGGTGGTGAAGTGATGTGTGGTGGTGCAATGGTGTATGGTTGAGGTGGACACGACTCGCTATTATCTGTACTATACGGAGAATGCTCGTACAAAGTGTGTGGAGCGAGATCAAGTTCGTCATACACAGGAGGATGGTCTTTGTGAGAGATAAAAGTTAGATAATCATGGGGTAACATAGTGATGGGACTGATCGGGATGCGGTGCATGAGGTTTCCATGATGACTGTTGGAACGTGTGAGTATCCCGAACATGGGGTTGGCATTTGTATTATTTGGGAGGGTGATCAATCCGCCATGAATAATTTGGTTGCTCACACCACTTGGCATTAGATATGTCATGATAATAAGCCGTAATGGGTTTCAAAACAGTGTTATATGGATACACTTGGTCCAGGGTTAGTTCGAATGAATATGAAAGATATGGGCACTCATGGGACAATGATTAACGTGGTACCAATAGGTGCACTGTGAATACGGGAAATGGCTAACGTTGTCCCTTAAAGGACGTTCATCGACCATGATGAGAGAAGTATTTTTTGGGGTTTTTTTGAATTTTCTGAAAAATAAGGAATATATTTTTGGTATTTTTAATAGAAGAAAAAAGATGGATTTTTCTTTTAAATTTTTTAGAAATAAGGAAAATATAAAAAAATATGTTTTTGGATTTTTTTTAAATAGGAAAAAGAAAAATATTTTTGAATTTTTTACGAGGGATAAAAGTGGACTCGGTTTGAAAAACACACTAATGGAGTACACAAAAACCGACTACCAAAGGATTTGAATTTGACACGTACAAATAAAGGAAAATCCTAGCTAGCATGTAGCAAGTTTTTATCTTCAATTAAGTTATTGGGAAGTCAAATTTTTATTATTCCGCGAATGAGAAAATCACGGAGTCTTATACATCGCCTTTGGAAAATTCACTCCTACTTGTCTTTCTAGTTGGTTAATTTTAATAATGTGATGGCCCTAGTTAACAAGTAAGTGGAATTAAGTGATTGAGTCGGGTGATGAGATCCCTTCTCATTTCGATGATCGGGTATAGGTCTTAAGTCCAATTAATTCATCAAACAATTAAAATTAAGGCTATACAAAAACTAAAATCACATAAGAGCATATAGTCAAGGAATAAATGGAGTCACTAACAGGAGATGCGCGAGTGATAAAGAAATGTACCTCCTATGAATTTTACACACGTAGAGTGAAGACCGAGTTGAATCGATTAGGGGGAAGTCGACTTTAGTTGTCCCCGGGAGTCCTATGGACCCAAAATAGAGAGGCTTTAAAATTCCACTACAACGGAGCTCTCTCACTATCTTTTCCCATTTCTCTTTTCTCTTTTTTTGTGATTAATTATTGCAAATAATTGGTGTCCAAAGCACCACGAATAAATATACAAAGCTTCAATATCCTAATACAAACAATCCATGAAAAATAAAGAATATATAGAAATGAACAAATGTACAAGCCTTCAAAATGCTCATCAACTCGAAAAGTCGGCAACGGCACTTCGTGAAAAGTCAATCACCAAAGTTTGAGCAAAGTACAGTGCTTCAAAACCCGATAAGGGAACTGATGATGCTGAAAATAGCACCACCCTTCTAGGTGTTTGTAAGCTCAAATAAGTTATAACAATGGCAGCACAAGTGTATACAAAATAAAAGAGATTGATATGAGGAGAAGAGGATGAACACCAATATATAAGTGGTTTAGCTGTGCAAGTGAGTGAATAAGGTCACTAAAATAGGGCACTAATGGCCATGGATACAATCTCTCAAGCTCTCTCTCTCTCAACTGTATAACTGGACAGAGTTTCATCTAGGGTTGTTCTTTAAGTCCTTTCTCAAGGAAGGAGAAGACAAGTATATATAGTGTTTGGGGGGTGTAATGTACCCCCCATGCATGCAATGAGCATATGTGTGTTGATCTAGCCAATATAATGAAGACATCTGTTACTTCCACATGTAGAGAATGATGATGAAATATTCCCCTACGTGAGGGGATTGATTTAGTTACAACTCATTTTTTCCACGTGTTATTATCCTTGCATATGCTTATAAATGCTCGGTCTTGCCCTTGACTGGTACAACCTCGGCCTGGAAGAGTACGAGGTTGATGAAGTCTGACGATTGCCTCATCTGAGGTTATTTATAATGACCTCGATCAGGTAAACTGGCCGAGGGTAGGTCGAAAGGGTTGTAACATCGGCCTGGGTCGATGATAGGGCTTCCATATGTTTCCCCCATGTAACACTACTAATCTAGGTCATTGATTGTAACATCGATTGGGGCCGATACTGCTGTTGGAGGGTGGCTGAACCCACGAGTCCTCGCTGACCTTGGCTGATGCCCAGCCGAGGTTGATGTATGGGGTTGATGTGATGTCGGCCGTGGATGACTTGATGGATAACTGACCCCATGATTCATGCAGACCTTGGTTGTTTCTTGATTGAAGGATAACTAGTAACATCGGCCGTAGCTGACCCTATGCTGTACTAGATCACTGATCGCCAGTCTTGAGCCCCTGTTACCTCGGTTGTCATGCTGGCGAGGTCGGTGCCTCCGAGCTGTCAGGTACACTTTGGGAATATCAATCATCCCCTTGCCCTTAGTTACCTATGTGAGTAGATGACGAAGGGGTATACATGTCTGAGGCTATATTTTCCTTGTGTACCACCATTTCTTTGACAAGTGTCAACTTCTGAAGTATGTTGCATGCTTAGCAAGTCCAATGATTATGGTCTTTTAGGATCCCAAGGAAATGATGGGCCTTGGGATGCGTGCAAGCAAATTTTGAGGGTTTAAACCCTTTTCCTTCTCTGTCCTCCTCACTTCTTCTCACTTTCCCGCCTGAGTTTCCTGTGCTCTCTCTCTCTCTCTCTCTTCAAGAGCTCCATCACTGCTGGGTTTTAGGATCTTTCTTGGTTTCTGATCTTCCTTTCCTTAATTTCTCCTTCAGACATGTATCACCTTCACCCTATTTCATCGTTTTCAGCCTTGCTTTTCCATTTTATGCATTTTTCGGTGGTAGCTTAGGTTTTTAGGCGAGTTTATGAGTTTTTCGATGGCTGTTCTTGACTGTTCTTGATTTGTAAGAATTCAAATAACCACGTTTGATCCTTAGCTTAGGTTGTGCCAAGCTGTTTGTTTGTGGTTTAGAGTCCCAAGTTTAAGGTCGTCCTCCTATGCCCAAACCTCTTTATAAACTTATTGAGGATTTCCCTTCTCTTAGAGAGACGATTTTTGCAAAAATTAGGCAGATAGAGCTAGCCCAAGAGGAGGCTCGTAGGGTTGAGGCCTATCCCCTCAGACCTAACTTTCCCCCACCTCTGAGGGTAGTATACCCTGAACTAGCCGAGACTGCTTGTAATACCCCGTATTTTTATGACTTTTAGATTTGGGGATTTATTAAATTTAATTTAAGATATTAATTTAATATTAATTCAGAAATTATTTTAAATATTTACTAGCGTGATAAGAGTTAGTAATTATTGGGATTTTGTTGAATATTACTTAATGGATAAAGTAATATGTATAATCTAATTTATTGAAATTATCACGAGTATATATAATTTGAAAATTGTGGAAATTAAATCGGGACGCGCCTATGTCGTGTCGAGATTAAATTAGTATTATTAAAAGTGAATAAGTTATAAGTCACCCTTATGGTCATGTCGAGTGTGCCAATGGGTCCGGAAGGGTTGAGATAGTCCAAATAATGTACCTGGGGGTTTAGTTTGGGTCTCGTGGCTTTTTCAGGCCTAATTAACATCCCGGGAGGACGTTTTGGACATTTTGTATTTTTGGGCAACTAAACCCACGAAATTTCCAAGATTATATCAACTTTTAGGAGTTGTCATCTAGGGTCAACAAAAGCAAAACCAAAGAATGGCCATTGGAGAAGAAGTGGGAAAGCTTTCCAAGGAATTCAAGGCCAAAAGCTCCACCGTTTGCACCGCCACCACCACCAAATCGTAGATTGCGCGATGGGGAACACAAACACGCAACTTTCTTCCACAAATCAGAAATTAAATTTCCAGGCAAGTATCTATATTGCTTTATTTTTAGTTAATGTCTCAATTATGTTAGTCTAGGGTTGTGTAAGACTTGTTTCATGAAAGAAAGTATAGTTTGGAGACTACAATTCACATGTCGTAAAAGAAGTAATCATATTCTGTACAACTAATTCGTATGTAGAGGATACACCACGAAATTTCATGGATTTAGAAGTAGAAAATCTGGAAAAGAATTGGAAGAATTGAAATTTAAAGAAGAGATTAGGATTCTTGAAGTCTATGTAGATTTTACCCCTTAAAATTTTTATACTTGATGAGAACTCACATATTTTACATAGAAAATCATATATTTGGGTATATGGTTCTTGTAGTATCATTTGTTGGGAGTTTGGGAATTATATATGGAGATTTGGTTGAGGTTGGAGATGGATTTCCGTAACTGGGTTAATGCAATTTTCACCATAACTGCTTGATCGATCGATCGACCCCCTTCCATCGATCTATAGACCCCTCCTGGAAAATTGCATATTCCTCTTATTATGGTTTATTCCGATTAAATGCGAAGTAACCCTTGGTTATTAGTGTTAGAACATTTTGGGATATAAATAGGACCAGTAGGGTTTTAGTAAACCCCAATAAGTGAGAATTTAATGTAAGATGAAATTAAGGGTTAACGGGGAGTGATCTACACATATTAAATTATGCGAACGTTTAAATAAAAGATTGAGACTCATTAGGAAGTGAGACTAGAAAGTAAGTGGGAGTACCTATTGAAATTACACTTAGGGAGATGGAATACTTCAAGAGATATAAAATAAGTATAAAATAACCTATAAATGAAAATAAAAGAGACGAGTCTGTTATACGGGATAAACGAGTAGAATGTAGTAAGAATGGATAATTATAATTCTGGGTCGTGGGTACACCTAATTGAGAAATGTGAATGGTGATATATATATATATATATATATATGACTGTGTGTGTAAAAATCATGCCCGAGCTACTTACTATCACGGGGGGTTTCCGCTCCGAGACAGTCTTATCTTGATTGGGCCTTTACGGGGGATAACGACTTGTACCCTAGAATATAGGATTCCTTAGTACAGGATATCTGATTGATAGTCAGACGGTCCTAAGAGACGTGAGGGTATGTGTTGACCTCTTAGTGACTTGGAACTATCCTTCACCTCCATTTGTTTATGTTTTGTGTTAATACAGTTTGAGAGTAATTCCGAACTCGTATTTTCCTTAGTACGAGTGATACAGGGACTTGATAGCAGAATATGCCAGCACCATAAAGCTTATGTGGGGTGCCAATAGTATATATATATATACATTATATGAGTGGCTAATATAGATATGTATACTTAAGCATGGGAACGTTCTATTGTGCATAAAAGTAGTTAAGTAATGAATAAATAATCCGATTCTATTTTTGAAGTGTTTGAGAATTTTGTGACAACACTGGAATATTTCAAAATGAAATGAGATAGATGTGAGAACTTTAATTTTAGAAATTAATTATCCTAGCCATACTAATTATCGGCATGAAACCTCATGGGAAAGTTAAGTTAAAATAAACTTTTGGGATTAATAGTGTGGTAGGTATGCACACTAGATGAGAGGTGAGAATTTCTTAAGAGAGTGTCGCATAATAACATGGTTGTTACATTAGCCGGTAAGCATTTTAAATACTTGTTAAACTAAATTTAAATTGTTTTACAATCGGGCTCTGACCCGTTTCTTGTTATCTATTCTCTCTCTTATATATATATATATATATATATATATATATATATATATATATATATATATATATATATATATATATATATATATATATATATATATATTACAGGTGCCCAGCCACAGTGGCGCCGTGCTTAGGTTCTTTGGGTCGGACGTGCTGCAGCTTATGTGGGAGTTGCAGGCCATTTGCTTAGATGACCTCGTTGTTGATTCCACTTTTATTTCAGTTCTAATTAGTTGGGAATGTGTCTCCCATTTCCTTATTCCGTTGGACTTGTCAGAGATTATGTTCATTTATCTTTAGTATTTTTACTCTTTGGGATTTGATTACTGTCGGGATGGTTTTTCCTTTGTAGTTTTAAAGCTGGTATTCGTTTATCTGAATGGTTAAATTCATGGGTGTTTATTTCTTGTCTTAATAATTAAGTGATTCTTAAACTGTTACTTATTGAAGGTTTTCATAATTGGATTTAATAAAATGGAAATAATACTTTAAATGGTTTTGACACTTAGCTTAAATAATTAGGGTGTTTCAATTGGAGATTTTATTTTGCGATAGTGATGCTAAGAATGAACCAACCGTTCACCTTGATTATAATTTAATAAAGGACTGATCACCCGGTATTTAATTAGGCGGGGTGTCTCAGGTGGTATCAGAGCATCAGGTTCTAGTGTCCTTTTGGATCTGTACGGTTTATTTCGCTTCCAGCTTAGTGTTCTTGATATAGAGCCCTATTTTTAGGATTGTTGTATTCTTTTATTTACACTTACGTCTTCTACTATTCGAGATTTGATAATAACTGTAGACTAATAAACTTCCTTTTCGTTTCAGATGCCTCCGAGATGTGCACCCTGAGACAGAAATGCCCAGGCCGAGCAGCCAACAACTCTGTCTCAAGGGATGATGAATGCAACCGAGGTAGCCGCTGTTGTTGCTCAGGCGGTGAATGCCGCATTGGCGGTAGTGTAGCAGGCTCCACCCCAGATTCAGGCAGTAGCGCCAGTACCAGCACAGCTTCCATCTGAATGGGAGCGGGTTAGGGATGCCTTCCAGAAGGCGCATCCCCCGGAGTTCTCGGGTAGTTCGAATATCATAGTCGTCAGCCAATGGAAGAAAGATATCCAGAGGCATCTGTGCATGTATGAGTGCATGACGTACAGAGACAGCCGTTGGCTTCCTTTAAGCTAGTGGGGGCCGATTTGTAGTGGTAGGAGTCCACCACCACCTTAGAGGATAGGGACATCACCACGATTCAGTCGTTCTGGGCACGACTTGATCGCAAATACTTCCCATCCGCCGTGTAGACTGAGATGAGGCGGAAGTTATTGAATTTGAAATAGGAGAATATGACTGTTGCTGAGTACGAGGAGGAGTTTACTAGACTTCTTACTATAGTGACAGATGAGGCACCCACAGAGGGGAAGAAGATACTTATATTTGTGGATGGATTGTCCTGGAGGATCTGCCAGAAACTCATAGGAAATCTATCACTGAGTACCTACACGGATGTACTCAACGCTACATTGTTACACTGTCAGGATCACCGCTTCCATATGCAGGGAAGCAAGCGATCGGGAGAGTCCATCCAGCAGGGCAGGGAAGGACAGGGGCAGTAGTACTGGTGGGGCACCAGCAGCCCAGGGGAAAACTTATCACAGTGAGCAGAGTTCCCATCAAGGGGACCTTGCGAAGCAGTTCCGATCAGGTTAATCCATACAGGGATTTGGGGGATTTAGGCAAGGCCCACAGGTCCAGTCTAATCAACAGGGTCAACAAGACCAACACCATCAGTAGTAGGGACAGTAGTAGGGCCAACAACATTTTCAGCAGGGCCAGTGGTGAGGTGGTAACGGCCAACAGGGTCGTGGTCAGCAGGGACAGAGTGGAGGTAACTTAAGGGGCCGATGTTTCGAATGTGGCAAGAATGGCCATAGGCGCCAGGATTGTCCAGAGGGAGATAGGGCCCCACAACAGCAGGGTTCCCGTAATGATCCACATAGGCCACTTTTTCCAACCACCCTCCTAGCGTCAGCTCAGGTACCAGCCCTACCAACCATCCCAGCAACTCTAGTACAGCAGGGGCAGTTATAGTACGGATGTGTCTACAACATCCACTAGGCGGCAACTCCTCAGTCACCACCCGCGATTGAGGGTACATTTCCTATCCATGGCATTATGGGCCGGGTTTTATTTGATACCAGGGCGACACACTGTTTTATATCTACTCATTTTGCAAAGGCCTTAGGATTATTAGCAACAGCAGAGAGCACTGTGACATGCGTAGACTCACCACTGGGGAATGGGTCGTTGATTTTCTTTATATGCCGGGGTGTGGGAGTAGAGATTGGTAGCTTGATTTTACCAGCAGACATGTTAGTCTTAGAGATGCATGAGCACGATGTTATTATTGGCATGGACTGGCTCGTCGCATACAAAGCCATGATAGATTGTTTCGGTGGGAGTATTATCTTTGCCATTTCGAGGCAGGAGATGTTTTTGGTGGCGATGCCTCTCCCAAAGGGAGTCTCTTCCGCTCATTTGTATTACATAGAGGAGGATACCTCTAAGCAGGTTATGATTCCCTTAGATTCGATCTTAGTCTTTCGTGAATATTCCGATGTATTTCAGGAGATACCAAGCCTACCCCCCAATCGAGAGATATATTTGCCATATACTTAATGCCGGATACTCTACCGATAGCACGTGCCCCATACCGTATGGCTCCAGTGGAAATGAGGGAGTTACGGGATTAGATAGAGAAACTGTTAGGTCAGTGCTTCATTCGTAGGAGCACATCACCTTGGGGCGCTCCAGTTTTATTTGTGAAGAATAGAGATGGTTCATTGAGGTTATGCGTGGATTACCGGGAGCTGAACAAGGTCACGATACGGAACAAATATCTATTGCCTCGAATTGATGACCTATTCGACCAGCAGAGAGGAGCAACCTTCTTTTCGAAGATAGATTTGAGATCAGGATACCATCAGCTATGGATTAGGGAGCAGTATGTGTCAAAGACTGATTTCTTGACGAGATATGGGTCCTATGAGTTCCGATTCATGCTGTTTGGGCTGACAAATGCTCATACCGTATTCATGGACTTGATGAACCAATTGTTCAAAGAGTTCTTGGATCAGTTTATCATCGTCTTTATAGATGATATCCTGATATATTCCCACACTAAGGATGAGCATGCTGAGCACTTGAGGCAGATTCTTCAGACTCTATGAGAGCATCAGTTGTATGCTAAGTATGAGAAGTGCGGATTCTGGTTACGGGAGGTGCAGTTTTTAGGGCATGTTGTGTCAGAATTAGGGATATCGGTTGACCCGAACAAAGTGTCGGCAGTGAGGGAGTGGGGACAGCCCACGACACCGATGGAAGTGCGTAGTTTCTTGGGGTTAGCCGAGTACTACAGGAGATTCATCTGAGGTTTCTAAAAAATAGCGGGTCCACTTACGAATCTAACTCGCAAGGGGGTACCGTATGTTTGGGACGATGCTTTTCAATTGGCTTTCGATAAGCTGAAAGATAAGCTGACTTTAGCACCATTTATTGCTTTACCCAAGCCAGGAGTGGAGTATCCGGTTTACACCAACGCCTCTTTATGGGGACTCGAGGGATCACTTCAGCAGGAGGAGAAGGATATAGCTTTTGCCTCCCACAAGCTTAAGCCGCACGAAAGAAATTACCCCACCCACGACCTAGAGCTAGCAGAGATCATTTTTGCATTGAGGATATGGAGACATTATCTATTGGGGGAGAAGTTTCGCTTATTCACAGATCACAAGTCACTGCAGTACCTGTTCACTCAGCGAGATTTGAATATGCATCAGCACAGATGGTTAGAGTTTGTGAAAGACTACCAATTCAAAATTTAGTACCATCCGAGAAAGGCTAACGTGGTTGCTGATGCGTTGAGCCGTAGACCAGTAGGCGACGTAGCGGACGTCTGGAAAGCGAAGTGGAAAGAGTTGGGTCACCAGGACATTGTAGCCCATTCCTTTATATCTGTCATGACAGTCACACCCGAGATTGTTATGAGGTTGTACAGGCACAGTCAACGAACTCATTTTGTCAGGAGCAGGTTGTGCATCTCTTAGCTGAGGGCGCGGAGTCCTATATAGTAAGTTCCGATGGAGGTTTGAGGTTTAATGGGAGATTGTGGTTCCAGAAGGAGAAGACTTACGTCATGCAGTGATGACACGGTCTCACGGGTCCAGATTTGCGGTACATCCCAGAGGAGATAAGATGTACCAGGATATGAGGCGGTAGTGCTGGTGGAGTGGGATGAAGAAGGACATTGTTGAGTTTGTGTCCAAGTGTTCTACTTGCTAGATCATAAAGGTAGGCCACCAGAGACCGTCAGGGTTGCTTTAGCCGTTGGAGATACCTATATGGAAGTGGGAGAGTATTTCCATGGACTTCATTACTGGGCTGCCTACATCACAGTGGGGTCACGACTCCATCTAGGTGATCGTGGACCGTTTGACCAAGGTGGCTCATTTTTTGCCAGTACGGACAGAATATACCACGGGACAGTATGATTAGTTGTTCATTGTTGAGATTGTTAGGCTACATGGAGTTCCCCTGGATATTATGTCGGATAGAGACAAGATTTTTATGTCGTGTTTCTGGTAGAGCTTTCAGGAGCCCATGGGTACAGAGATGAGACTGAATTCATCTTATCACCCACAGACGTATGGACAAACAGAGAGTACTGATCAGATGTTGGAAGATATGCTACGCATGTGTGTCCTTGATTTTAGAGGAGGATGGGAGCCGCATCTTCCACTGGTGGAGTTTGCTTAAATAACTCCTATCAGTTCATAATCGGCATGGCTCCATTTGAGGCATTGTATGGTAGGCCTTGTCGTTCTCCAACTTATTGGCTAGAGGTGGGGGACAATAAGTTTCTTGGACCAGCGGTAATTCAGGAGACCTCAGCTAGGATTAAGCTTATCAGGAGTAGCATTCGGGTAGCCCAGGACAGGCAGAAAAGCTACGCCGATGCAAATAGGTCTTTACGAGAATTTAATGTGGGGGACCAAGTATTACTGCTCGTGTCTCCTATGAGAGGAGTGATGAGGTTTGGGAAGAAGGGGAAGTTAGCCCCAAGGTACGTGGAACCATTTTGCATTATCGAGAAGATTGGGTCGGTAGCATATAGATTGGGGCTGCCACAGCACTTGCGCCGCATTCACGAAGTATTTCACATTTCATCATTGAGACGATACCTTCAGGATGATATGGCCCACACCCACATCGCGATATAGGAGATTGACTTACAGCCCGACAGCTCTTACGAGGATAGACCAGTGGCTATCCTAGACCATAGCGAAAGAAGATTGAGGTCGAAGGTAATTCCACATGTATGGGTCCAGTGGGAGCATCATAACGTGGAGGAATCCACTTGGGAGCGTGAGGCAGACATGTGCGAGAAATACCCAGAGTTATTCTTACCATGTATGCCTTATTTTCTGAATTTCGGGACGAAATTCCATTATTAGGGGGGAATTATATAATATCCCATATTTTTATGACTTTTAGATTTGGGGATTTATTAAATTTAATTTGAGATATTAATTTAATATTAATCTGGAAATTATTTTAAATATTTACTAGCGTGATAAGAGTTAGTAATTTTGTTGAATATTACTTATTGGATAAAGTTATATGTATAATCGTATTTATTGAAATTATCACGAGTATATATAATTTGAAAATTGTGGAAATTAAATCGGGACGCGCCTGTGTCGTGTCGGGATTAAATTAGTATTATTAAAAGTAAATAAATTATAAGCCGCCCACATGGTCATTTCAAGTGCGCCAATGGGTCCGGAAGGGTCGAGATAGTCCAAATAATGTACCCGGTGGGTTTAGTTTGGGACTCGTGGCTTTTTCAGGCCTAATTAACATCTCGGAAAGGCGTTTTGGACATTTCGTATTTTTGGGCAATTAAACCCACGAATTTCCCAAGATTATATCAGCTTCTAGGAGTTGTCATCTAGGGTTAACAAAAGCAAAACCAAAGAACGAACATTGGAGAATTAGTGGGAAAGCTTTCCAAGGAGTTCAGGGCCAAAAACTCCACCGTTTGCACCGCCACCACCGCCAAATCGTAGATTGCGTGACGGGAAACACAACCACACAACTTTCTTCCATAAATCAGAAACTAAATTTCCAGGCAAGTATCTACCATATTTTATTTTTATTTAATGTCTCAATTATGTTAGTCTAGGGTTGTGTAGGACTTGTTTCATGAAAGAAATTATAGTTTGGAGAGTAGAATTCACATGTCGTAGAAGAAGTAATCATATTCTGGACAACTAATTTGTATGTAGAGGATACGCCACGAAATTTCATGGATTTAGAAGTAGAAAATCTGGAAAAGAATTGGAAGAATTGAAATTTAAAGAAGAGATTAGGGTTCTTGAAGTCCATGTAGATTTTACGCCTTTAAATTGTTATACATGATGGGAACTCACATATTTTATGTAGAAAATCATATATTTGGGTATATGGTGCATGCAGTATCATTTGTTGGGAGTTTGGGAATCATATATGGAGATTTGGTTGAGGTTAGAGATGGATTTTCGTAACTGGGTTAATTTAGTTTTCACCATAAATGCTTGATCGATCGATCGACCCAAGAACATCTATGGATCGATGATCGATTGATCGACCCCCTTCCATCGATCGATCGACCCCTCCTGGAAAACTGTATATTCCTCTTATTATGGTTTATTCCGATTAAATGCGTAGTAACCCTGGGGTATTATTGTTAGAACATTTTGGGATATAAATAGGACTAGTAGGGTTTTAGTAAGCCCCAATAAGTGAGAATTTAATGTAAGATGAAATTAAGGTTAATGGGGGAGTGATCTACACATATTAAATTATGCGAACGTTTAAATAAAATATTGAGACTCGTTAGGAAGTGAGACTAGAAAGTAAGTGAGAGTACCTACTGAAATTACACTTAGGGAGATGGAATACTTCGAGAGATATGAAATAAGTATGGAATAACCTATAAATGAAAATAAAAGAGACGAGTCTGTTATACGGGATAAACGAGTAGAATGTATTAAGAACGGATAATTATAATTATGGGTCGTGGGTACACCTAATTGAGAAATTTGAATGCTGATATATATATATATATATATAACTGCGTGATTGTGCATATATTATATATACATGTGTGTAAAAATCATACCCGAGCTACTTGCTATCACGGGGGGTTTTGGCACCGAGACAGTCTTATCTCGATTTGTCCATTATGGGGATAACGACTTGTACCCTAGAACATAGGATTCATTGATACAGGCTATTTGATTGATAGTCCAACAGTCCTAAGAGACGTGAGGGTATGTGCTGACCTCTTAGTGACTTGGAACTATGCTTCGCCTCCATTTGTTTATGTTTTGTGTTAATACAGTTCGAGCGTGATTCCAAACTCGTATTTCCCTTGGTACGAGTGATACGGGGACTTGATAGCAAAGTATGCTAGAACCATATAGCTTATGTGGGGTAACAATAGTATATATATATTATATGAGTGGCTAATATAGATATGTATACTTAAGCATGGGAACGTTTTATTGTGCATAAAAGTAGTTAAGTAATGAATAAATACTCCGATTCTATTTTTTAAGTGTTTGAGAATTTTGTGAAAACACTGGAATATTTTAAAATGAAATGAGATAGATATGAGAACTTTAATTTCAGTAATTAATTATCCTAGCCATACTAATTGTCGGTATGAAACCTCATGGGAAAGTTAAGTTAAAATAAACTTTTGGGATTAATAGTGCGGTAGGCGTGCACACTAGATGAGAGGTGAGAATTTCTCAAGAGAGTGTCACATACTAACATGGTTGTTACATTAGCCGGTAAACATTTTAAATACTTGCTAAACTAAATTTAAATTATTTTACAATCGGGCTCTGACCCGTTTCCTGTTGTCTTTTCTCTCTTGTATATATATATATATATATATATATATATATATATATATATGTGTGTGTGTGTGTGTGTGTGTGTGTGTGTGTGTGTGTGTGTGTATGTATGTATATATTACAGGTGCCTAGCCACAGGGACGTCATGCTTAGGTTCTTTGGACCGGACGTGCTACAGCTTATGTGGGAGTTGTAGGCCTTTTTCTTAGACGACCTCGTTATTGATTCCACTCTCATTTGAGTTCTAATTAGTTGGGCATGTGTCGCCCGTTTCCTTATTCCGTTGGACTTGTCAGAGATTATGTTCATTTATCTTTAGTATTTTTACTCTTTGGGATTTGATTACTGTCAAGATGGTTTTTCCTTTGTAGTTTTAAAGTTGGTATTGGTTTATCTGAATGGTTAAATTCATGGGTGTTTATTTTCAGTCTTAATAATTGTGTGATTCTTAAACTGATACTTATTGAAGGTTTTCATAATTGGATTTAATAAAAGGAAATAATACTTTAAATGATTTTGACCCTTAGCTTAATTAATTAGGGTGTTTCAATTGAAAATTTTATTTTGCGACAGTAATGCTAAGAATGAACCAACCGTTCACCTTGATTATAATTTAATAAAGCACCGATCACCCGGTATTTTAGGAGGAGTGTCTCACTGCTGAGCCATTATAGGATCCGATTGATCCCTCATCCATGTTTGAGTCTGAGTCGTCCACCTCAGACCCTATGTCTATAGATTCATTCCATGAGGCAATGGATTTCTCTATTAGGAAAGATCAGGTCCCTGATCAGGCCGAGGTCCAAAGTCTCGCCTCGTCCCACAACGGTTCCAACACTTCACGGACTTCTTCTGATGTTGAAGTTGTGGGGCCGAGTGTGGATATTCCACCACCTATTTATGATATTCCTCTGTCGGTCGCCACAGGGGCTGAGTTCACTCAGATTTTCCCCGGAGGAGTTCCTACACCTGCCGAGGCCGATGTTACTAGGAATGAGGATGACGATCATGAGAGTGAAGTTGATACCTCAGAGGCAGCCGAGATAGAGAGTACTGTCACTGAGTTTGACCTGTTAGCCTTTAGGCACCTTTATTCCATAGGTCCTTCTATCAAACTTAGGAGACCTCTGAGGGATGAGAGGGCCTTTGGTGGCCGAGATGGGGAAATCTGCGTATATGATCAGATGTTTAAGTTAGGATTTTGTCTCCCCATCCATCCAATAATTAGAGCCATAGTATCTCATATTAACCTGGCCCCTTCCCAATTATCTCCCAATGCCTGGAGGGTGATGATTGGAGCCATTGTCCTATACAGGGCAGTCCATCATTCAGACGTTCCTGTCAGGGTCTTCACAGGGTGCTATGTACCATCCTCTATTAGGAACCATCCGAGTTACTACCACTTCCTGGCTAGGAAGTATGATAAGAAGATGTTGAAGGTTACCCAAATCTCAAATTATAACTGGAAATCGCGATACTTATTTATCTCTGAGGCACGAGAATTTGGCACTTGTGCCCCCTCTTCATATCTAGAGCCAAGGACCCCTCTGAGGTGGGGAAAATTGTCTTTGGATGCCAACGTTGACCTTGGGTTAAGCCAGGATAACCTACAAAAGGTCAAAGACATTCAAGATCAGGGGAGCTTGGTTGGCTGGTCAAGTACGAGCATTTAATGACCCCCTAATACCTCTCTGAGACGTGCTTGGGGGGAAGTCCTTTAGCCGAGCTTCGTAAGTGTTTATTTTGCTAAGTTGTACCTCTGATATTTAATGTCTCTGATTCACTAACTCAGATATATTTTTTGCAGAACGCCCAAAAGGTATCTTAGATGACTTATGGGAGATGTCTGCACCAAGTCTTATCAAGTTGGTGAAAAAAGATGGGCTCAATGCACCTCATCCTCCCCAATCAAAGTAAAACTTCGGCACCTCTAAGGCTGATGCTATAAAGAAGAGGAAATCCACTGATGTTGCCCCGGAGTATCAGAGATAGAGCAAAGCTCAAAAGGGTGATAGCGCCATCCCCATCTCGTCTGATGATGCACTGGTTGCTCGTCTAGAGCAGTTGAAGATCAGTGACAGCCTGACTGGTCATGGTCTGAAGGCGATGGATGCCATTGGCTCTGCGATGATAGATGTTGATAAGCATTTTTTACGCTCTATAGATACTCCTCTACTGGTCGAGTTTTTCCTTCACAGGTCTATCTAGGTAGAGATTTTAGCTTTTTTGGTACCAAGTGTAACCTTGTCCTTGATTTTGGTTGTCTTGATCTCATATATCTGACTTTGTGTTGCAGGGTATCCTGTCTATGTACCAGTTTGTTAACTAGACCTTGAGGAAACTTCCCCTTATTGAAAAGGGAAGAGAGGCCCAGAAGGTGGAGGCTTCTCTAAATGTTGAGGTTGAACGTATAAATACGGCCTTGGATGAATCTGAGAATAAAGTGAAGCAGAGGGACAGGGACATTTCTAAGCTCCAGAAGGACCACACCTCTGCCCTGAAGGCAAAGGACGACGTTCTTCAACAAAAGGTTGATGCTGCAGTGAAAACTTCCCTTGAAGATGCCTCTGAGAAGATCTTGGCCAAGTACAAGGTCTCTGACCAATTTATAAGCTTCGGATTTGAATAACTTGAAAGAGGGTTTAAAGCTACTAGTAAATGGGTCACCATAAAAGAGAAAGAGTCAGGGAGTTCGACAGCTTCGGACTTCATTGGTCTTGGCTATGGTAACCCTCAGTTTTCTCAGTCCTTGTAAGAGGTCGAGGATGAAGGAGAAGGTGAAGCTCCTGCAGAGACTGCACCCCTGGAAGTTAAAGAGACAGAGGATGCAAACCCTCGAGATAATGAGGCCGAGGTTACCAACATCGGCCAAGATAACGGGGCCGAGGTTACCAACCTTGTCGCTGCAGACACCTAGACCATGATTTGTGAAGCTTTACACTTGTATTTTTTATTTCTCATTTGTAATTATTTGTAACCTCTGATGACATTCTCTTACACGATTTGACTTGATATTCTAACTTCTTCATGCTATATCATCCTCTTCAGAGGATTTTGCTTCTTTTGATGAATGCTCCTTTGAATAGTTTTTATATGTCATACGACGGTGTTTGTATTAAGGTTTGAAGCCTCAATCTCATAGTGCCTTCATTAATTTCACCAAACTGCTATAAGATCTGAGAGCATCAAAAGATCTGAGGTTACCAAACTATGATATTTCACATCACAAATTTCACCAAGTTAATGATGTTTAAGGTCTGAGGTCATCAAACTAAGATGTTACCCTCATAAATTTCACAAATTAATGATGTTTAAGGTCTGAGGTCATCAAACTAAGGTGTTACCCTCATAAATTTCACAAATTAATGATGTTTAAGGTCTGAGGTCATCAAACTAAGGTGTTACCCTCATAAATTTCACTAAAATAATGATGTTTAAGGTTTTAGGTCATCCAAATATGGTGTTTCACCTCAGACCGTATGACCAAATTATGATTTTTTAAGGTCTAAGGTCATCAAAATAAGATGTTACCTTCATAAATCTCACCAAATCAATGATGTTTAAGGTCTGAGGTCATCCAAATATAATGTTTCACCTCAGACCTTGTCACTAAATTATGATGCTTTAAGGTCTGATGTCATTAAACTAAGATGTCATCCTAAAAAATTTCACCAAATCAATGATGTTCAAGGTCTAAGGTCATCAAACTAAGATGTTACCCTCATAAAGTTCACCCAATCAATGATGTTTAAGGTTTTAGGTCATCCAAATATGATGTTTCACCTCAGACCTTGCCACCAAATTATAATGTTTTAAGGTCTGAGGTCATCAAACTAAGATGTTACCCTCATAAATTTCACAAAATCAATGATGCTCAAGGTCTGAGGTCATCAAACTAAGGTGTTACCCTCATAAATTTCACCAAATTAATGATGATTAAGGTCTGAGGTCATCCAAATATGATGTTTCACGTCAGACCTTATCACCAAATTATGATGTTTTAAGGTCTGAGGTTATCAAACTAAGATGTTACCCTCATAAATTTCACCAAATCAATGATGTTCAAGGTCCGAGGTCATCAAACTAAGATGTTACCCTCATAAATTTCACCAAATCAATGATGTTTAAGGTGTGAGGTCATCCAAATATGATGTTTCACCTCAGACCTTGCCACAAAATTATGATATTTTAAGGTCTGAGGTCATCAAACTAAGGTGTTACCCTCATAAATTTCACCAAATTAATGATGTTTAAGGTCTGAGGTCATCAAACTAAGATGTTACCCTCATAAATTTCACCAAATTAATAATTTTTAAGGTCTGAGGTCATCCAAATATGATGTTTCACCTTAGACCTTGTCACTAAATTATGATGTTTTAAGGTGTGAGGTCATCAAACTAAGATGTTACCCTCATAAATTTCACCAAATCAATGATGTTTAAGGTCTGAGATCATCCAAATATGATGTTTCACCTCAGACCTTGCCACTAAATTATGATGTTTTAAGGTCTAAGGTCATCAAACTAAGGTGTTACCCTCATAAACTTTGCCAAATTAATGATGTTTAAGGTCTGAGGTCATCAAACTAAGATGTTATCCTCATAAATTTCACCAAATTAATGATGTTTAAGGTCTGAGGTCATCCAAATATGATGTTTCACCTCAGACCTTGCCACCAAATTATGATGTTTTCAGATCTGAGGTCATTATATAATGATGTTACCTCATAATTTTACCATTAAAGCAATCCAAACAAAGTATTGACACAGGAATTGCTCTTCTTGTTAATATTCTCTTCATAACATGATACATTTACATAGAAATAATTGTAACATCATATATAGTACTTCTTCAGGTGATCAGCATTCAATGGATTGGAGAAAGGTTCCCCCTCGAGATTTTCTAGCCGGTAGGTACCGGGTACAACCTCATCGACAACTTTTTAGGGACCATGCCAATTCGAGTGAAGCCTGTTTATCTTCTGCAACATCTTCTTCAGCACCAGGTCTCCTACATCTATAGGTTTTGATTTCACCCTTTGATTGTAGAACTTTATTATTTTCTGCTGGTAGGCTGTTTGTCTGATCTCAGTGTCTTCTTTCCTTTCCTCAATTAAATTTAGGTCAAGTCTTCTCTCTTATCCATTCTTCTCGGGGTCATCGGCCTTAACTCTGTAAGTGGGGAGTCCTATTCTGTAGGTATGACGGCTTCTGAGCCATGTGCTAACATAAATGGGGTCTCCCCCGTTCGTGTCCTTGCTGTTGTTCTATAGGCCCATAACACTGTATAAACCTCTTTCGCCCATCTCCCCTTGGCCTCTTCCAACCTCTTCTTAATCCCATCAAGGATAGTTCGGTTCGTGACCTCAGTCTGCCCATTTACCTGGGATCGGCTCGGAGAAGAGAAAAATTACTTAATCCCGACTCTCTCGTAGTATTTCTCTAAGGAATAATTCTTGAACTGGGTTCCGTTGTCTGAGATGAGGGTGTTCGAAAGACCGTGCCTGCATATGATGCTCTTCTAGATAAACTGGAAGGTTTTTTGCTCTGTAATTGTGATCATCGGATCAGCCTCTACCCACTTGGAGAAGTAGTCAATCGCTATTGTCACAAATCGATAATTATTCGTAGCCCTTGGTAATGGTCCCACCAAGTCAATCCTCTATACCGAAAATGGCCAAGGGAAACTGATTGATGTCATAGGTTGATGAGGTTGATGAGGGATAGTGGAGAATCTTTGGCACTTATCACACCTCTTCACGTAAGTTGCAGCGTCCTTAGCCAAGGTCGACCACCAATATCCCTACGTAATTATCCTCTTAGCTAAAGGTCTTCCTCCAATGTGACTGGAGCAATAACCCTCGTGCATATCTTGTAGGACGCGGGGGACCTCTGTGGGATGGACACATCTGAGGAGAGGCAGTAGAAATCCTTTCTTATATAGGACCTCTCCTACTATTGAGAACTTTGAAGCTTTGTACCTCAATTTCCTTCTTTTCAGCTTCAATTCTGACAGCTTTCCCTCTCTGATATATCTGATGAGGGGGTCCATCCATGAGTCTCCTAGGTTCAATTTGAGGCAAAAGCTGGAAACCTCTTCATCCTCAATGGTCGGTTTGAGCAGGATTTCAACTGGTACTGTCCTTCTGATGCATGTCCTTATTGCTAAAGCCAGCCTTACTAATGCATCTGCATGACTGTTGTATTATCGAGGGACTCTCTTCATCTTTATCTCTTCGAAGACTTCTAGCATCATTCTTACCCTCTTCAGGTATTTTTCCATCCTATCGTCCTTGGCCTCATACGCTCTAAGTATCTGATTGACAACCAACCTCGAGTCGCTATGAAGTAAGAGTCGGCCAACTCTAAAGGTTTTTGCTAAGGAGAGGCCTGCTATCAAGGCCTCATATTCTGACTCGTTGTTCGATTCTTTGAAGTTGAACCTTAGTGCATATTCAACGTCGGTACCATCTGGAGCTAATAGTATCAGCCCTGCACCGCTTCCACTTTCGCAAGAAGACCCGTCAACGAAGAGGTTCCAAACATCTTTATCTGAAGAAAAGTGACCCTATGACAAGGATCCTTGCTTGAAAAGGTACCTGTCTTCCTCATTCTCAGCCACTCCTTTTATGGATCTGTCTAACACAACCTCTTTCCGATCTCGGAAGACGTTACTTTTTGATTCCTCTGCGATTTATGGATTATTCCCAACCTTGACCTCTTCCCATGTGAACTCAGCAACAAAGTCTGTGAGTGCCTGCCCTTTGATGGCCACCCTAGACTGATAAATAAGGTCATACTCTCCCAACTCGATGGCCGAGGTCATTAATCTGCCTGACTTCTCGGGCTTGTGGAGGACTTGCCTTAGTGGGGAGTCAATGAGGATGACCATAGAGTGGGCTTGGAAATAAGGTTTCATCTTCCTGGAAGCATGTATCAAAGCATAGGCCAACTTCTCTATACAAGGATAGTTCTGTTTAGACCCTTGAAGGGCCTTACTATTGAAGTATACATGACTTTGTACCCCATCGTCTTCCTGTACTATGGCTACGCTTATAGCTGACTCTAAGACCGCTAGATAAACATATAACTTCTCCCCCAGAATGGGATGAGATAAGAGTAGATGGGACCCAAGGTAGGACTTTAGCTCTTTAAAGTCCTTGTCACACTCTTCACACCACTCGAAGGCCTTTCTGAGAACCTTGAAAAATGGAAGACACTTGTCCGTAGCTCTAGAAACAAACCTGTTGAGTGTTGTGACTCTTTCTGTGAGCCTCTGAACGTGTTTTATACTTCTTGGTGTCTTCATATCAAGCAAAGCCTTAATTTTCTCGGGGTTGGCCTCTATTCCCCTCTGATTGACTATGAATCCAAGAAACTTTCCAGCTCCTACCCCAAAGACACACTTGGTAGGATTGAGCTTCATCCAGTATAAGTCTATGGTGTCAAAGTTCTCTCTAGGTCTGCGATATGGGTGCAGGCCTTTATGCTCTTAGTCAACATATCATCTACATATACCTTCATGATCTTGCCAATTTGATCTTCAAACATCTTATTTACAAGACGTTGATACGTTGCCCCTACATTCTTTAAGCCGAAGGGCATGACCTTATAGCAATAAGTCCCCTTATTTATTATGAAGGTTGTCTTCTCTAAGTCTTCAGAATCCATGAAGATCTGATTGTAGCCTGAATATGCGTCCATGAAGCTCATAAGTTCGTGCCCCACCGTGGCATCTACCATCTGATCGATCTAGGGTAAGGGATAGTTGTCTTTAGGGCAAGACTTGTTCAGGTCAGTGAAGTCTACGCACATCCTCCATTTTCTGTTGGTTTTGGGCACAATGACGACGTTTGATAACCACTCTGGGTATATGACCTCCCTAATGAATTTTTCCTCTTCCAACTTTCTGACCTCTTCCCGGATGACATCATACTTTTCCCTAGAGTAAACTCTCCGTCTTTACTTGATTGGCTTGGCATCTTCTACCACATTGAGTTTGTGACACATAACCTCCTGGTCGATGCCAGGCATGTCTGCGTGGCTCCAAGCGAAGACACTCTGCCTCTTCTTCAAAAATCTTATTAGCTCTTCCTTGATCTTAAGTTTTAAGGCCTTGGCGATTTGGACATTTTTTTTTCGGTTCATCCTCATTGAGTACGATGGATTCTACCTCTTTTGCGGCCTCTCCTTTCTTCAATTTTGTTTCATCCCTAGGATCAAGTGTATCAATGTTATATGTGATTGTTTCCCTCTTATAGGCCTCTCTCTCTTCCGTCGAGTTGAAGTAGCATTCTCTTGCCGTAGTCTAGTCACCTTGCACTTCCCCTACCCCATAGGGGGTCGAGAATTTTAGCATTTGGTGGATCGTCGATAGCACAGCCTCAAACTCCTTAAGGGCTACTCGTCCTATGATGAGGTTATATGCCGAGAAGACGTTTTCATTCATAACGAAAAAATTAATCTTCTGGTTCAACGTCTTAGGCCACTCGTCTCACATTCGTACATCCATCTCATACATGCCCAATGGATGGGCCTTTTCACCACCGAAGCCCATCAATGGATGATGATAGGGTATTATCCTAGCTCTGCTGAGTCCTAGGTTCTTAAAGCAGGGCCAGAACATAACATCTGCGGAGCTTCCACCGTCGATGAGGATTCTCTAAACCTCACACCCATGCACTCTTGTAGTGATTACCAAAGGGTCATCGTGTGGAGCTAAGATACCTTTAAAATCAAGTCGGGAGAACCCAACTATGAGAGTATTTATATCTACCTTCTTCCTTTTCTGCTTAGCCTCTGAAGATATTGATTTACAACCTCCACTTTGGTTACTGACTTAGCCTCTGCCATATGAGCTTTACGGTCGTCTACTTCAGAGCCTCCCCCTGCTAGTCCTCCACATATGGTGTTGACACCGAAGGAGATCATTCCAACCCTCTTCACAAGGGCATTGTCATCTTTTGGTGGGAGGTCTGGATCGTCCTCATCATCAGATTTTGATTCATCATCTCTTCTCGCTGGGGTGTCATCTCGACATCTGTCGATTCTCTTCTTTTTAGGGTCATATCTTCCACTCTTAGGAGCCTTACCATCGATATACTTCCTTAATTTTACAGACTTCAACATCTTCTCGATTTCATCTTTCAAAGCGAAGCACTTATCTGTCACATGGTCGTGGTCTTGGTGGAACTCACACCATAAGTTTTTGTTCCTCTTATGAGAAGGAGCCTTCAGCTTCTCCGGCCATCTCAGAGACCGTCATTCTTGATCTCATTGAGGATGTGTTCGCAGCTCACAATTAGACGAGTATAATGTGTAAACTTGTCATTTGCAGACATTTTTTTCATGTTTCTTTCTTTGGAACTTCCCGTTGCAACTTCCGTTCTCGTCCTCATACTTTTCGGCCATAGCCTCTTCAGCGTTCATGACCTTTTCTGCAATTGCCAATAGCTCTGCCATGGAATTATGAGGGTTTTTCGCAAGCTTCCATAGCAACTTTCCCTTTGAAGTCCTCCGATGAGGGCTGTCATGGCTATATTTTCTTTATAATCTTCAACCTCTAATTTTTCTTTGTTGAATCTAACAATGTAGTCTCTTAGGCTCTCGTTCTTGCCTTACTTGACATAGAACAGATGGGTGGTCTTCTTCTGAGGTCTTACCCAAAAACAAAAATTATGAATGAACCGATCAGCTAAGCCCTTAAAGTTTTCAATTGAGTTCTTCGGAAGAGATGTGAACCAAATTTGTACAGCTCCCGTCAGAGTACCAGAGAAGGCCCGACACTTTATCTCATCTGGGATTGAATAGATATCCACTGTAAATTGGTACATCTCAATATGATGCACTGGGTTAGTACTACCATCATACTTGGGAGACACCATTGGTGGCTTGAATTTGGTAGGGGTTGGGAAGCTCACTATCCTGGCTACAAATGGGGAACCCTCTGAGAAACCTCTTTGCAAGGGGTCTCGACTTTTGATGAGGTCCCCTATCTTCTCTTCAAGATGTTGAATGGAGTCATTCCATGGATTTGCAATGTTGGCCTGGCCGAGGTTGTCGCCAGTAACCTCCAAGGGGTGGACTGAGGGCTACCCAGCCGCTGCACAACGTTAGCTGTTGACCTCCTCTTGATGAGGTCGGCCATGATGAGATTGTCCATGATAAGGCTGATGTTTTACCTCTTCCCTTTGTTATCCTGCTACACTTCTTGACCTGGATTACCACTGCCTTAAGTCATTAACTGGGTCGAGCCTTTCAAAGGCTGACCCTCTGCTTAAGTGATCAAAAGCTAACCTCTTGGTTGGGCACCACCATTTCTTCTGTCCCCACAACCTCGGCTTTGGTGCATAGGACGTACAGTGTTGTTTGAAACCTCATATGGCTCCCAGTAGTCCTCTGGAGCGTCTTCTGCCTCCATATCGTCATACCTATCCTTAGGTCAAGAGTTTCATTGCCTCCCCAAATGTAAACGTCTATGGTCAGCAACGTCCCTCCTCCGTTGAAAGGTAGGTTGGTCTTTTCGCGATGCCTGGGGTGGTCCTATAGCTTCAGGATGGGGTTGGACAGCTGCTAGAGTAATCATCTCCGGTGAGACCCCAGGTGGCCTCATTATATTTTGACTAAGCTGTGCAAACAGCTCCTTCATCGCTTGTTGTACCGCTGCTAAAGATCTCAACGCTACAGCCACCTCAGGCATTTGGGACTGGGGTGGTGCCTGGATGGAACTAGGCCCTCCAGCACCAGGTGGTGGTGGAGGTAACTCCAGTGCCATATATTAAAACTAAAGAGCTTGTACAGAAGGTGAGCTTAATACGTTAAGTGACCTCTTTCAATGGTGAAATAGATCCACACAAGGGGTGAAGCCTGGTTCACCACCAGAGTCTCCGGTGAGGTTAAGCTAGGAATGGAAGAGTTATGTCTTCTTGTTCCTACAAACGGCGCCAAAATGATGATGTTGGAAATAGCACCACCCTTCAAGGTGTTTGTAAGATCAAATCAGTGATAACAATTGCAGCACAAGTGTATACAAAGTATAAGAGATTAAGATGAGGAGAAGAGGATGAACACCACTATATAAGTAGTTCAACCAATTAGGCCTACGTCCACTGTGCAAGTGAGTGAATAAGGTCACTAAAATAGGGCACTAATGTCATACAATCTCTCACTCTCAACTGTATAATTGGACAGAGTTTCAGCTAGGGTTATTCTTTCGATCCTTTCTCAAGGTAGGAGAAGACAAGTATATATAGCGTTTGGGGGTTATAATGTACCCCCCATGCATGTAATGAGCATGTGTGTATTGATCTAGCCAATCTAATGAAGACATCTATCACTGTCACATGTAGAGAATGATGATGAAATATTCCCCCACTTGAGGGGATTGATTTAGTTACAACTCATTTTGTCCACGTGTTCTTATCCTTGCATATGCTTATAAATGCTCGACCTTGCCCTTGACTGGTACAACCTCAGCCTGGAAGAGTACGAGGTTGATGAAGTCTGACTGTTTCCTCATCCGAGGTTATTCATGATAAGCTGGCCGAGGTTAGGTCGGACGAGTTGTAATGTCGGTCTGGGCCGATGATAGGGCTTCCAGATGGTTCCCCCATGTAACACTACTGATCTTGATCGTTGACTGTAACATCGATTGGGACTGATACAGCTATTGGAGGGTAGCTGAACCCATGATCCCTGCTGACATCGGCTGATGCCCTGTCGAGGATGATGTATGGGGTAGATGTGATGTCAGTTGTGGACGACTTGATGGATAACTGACCCCATGAGTCATGCAGACCTCGGTTGTTGCCTGATTGAAGGATAACTAGTAACGTTGATCGTAGCCGACCCTATGTTGTACGAGATCACTGATCGCCAGTCTTGAGCCCCTGTTACCTCGGCCGTCATGCTGGCCGAGTTCGGTGCCTCCGAGCTGTCAGGTACACTTTGGGCATATCAGGCACCATTTGATAACTCCCCTTTCGGTATATGTCATTGTAGAGTAAAGACGGCCAATCAAAAATCGCTTTTGGTACTTACAAACACACTAAAATTGTATATTGGCAAGTAAGGGATCAATCTGCGCTCCTTGATGTGGACAAGAGAAAAGTGAAGACTATGTAATCGGGTTTTAAAATAATTTGGTAAAGGGATGATTTAACTATGAACTAAAATTTAAACTACACTAATAAATAAATAAAATGATAAAGTGAGCTAAAATGCGAGGAGTGGATAAATGTGAGATGATTCAAGAGATTAAAATTCACCGCTTAACCTATTTATTTTTATTACTTAGTTTATCTATTTGAAATACTCCAAAACATATATAAATTCACAAATTAACTCTGGTTGCAAATGTAAAGTTACATATAGTCCTTTTAGAAGACTAGTATTTAAATTTCACTTACTCAAAATATTTCTTTTTAAACATTTTCTAATAAATCACCTGCTAGGTAAAATTCACTAAAAGTATTTTAAATCATTAAAAATTACTTTTTTAGAGTAGCGAAATCCGAACTATATTATTATTTAAACATTGCCTATCTCTAGTTTAATTAATAAATAAATATTATAATCTCAATTTATGACTTTCTCTAGAAAATGATTCACCCTCTCTCGAGGCGTAACTATAAATTGTAAAATTTTAAGATTAATATTCAAAGGGGCATAATAAATAAACAAACTAAAAATAAAAATAATTAAGTTAAAGGTTTCATCTCACCCCTTTAATTGGGTATTTAGCCTCTCATTTTGGTATTATTACATATAAAATGTAATAACGACATAGTAAGAGGCATATAAAATAAAATGGAATGAAAAAAAAATAATTGAACCAAGTCTCCTTAAAATCAATAATAATTTCCCAAATATGAACAATTAAGTGCACCCATAATTCTGAAATATTATAACACTCAAAGAAATGCCAAAACTCCAAAATTTATATCTCACAATATATTCTGCCTCACTCAAGTCATAAAAAAAATTATAAAAGAAGAAATAAAAAATTTATACAACCTACTCCTAAAACTACAACTAAAAATGGGCTCCAAAAATGGAGCTCCACCAAAGCTTCTCCCTCTATGTTGTCCCGATTCTTGTCCCTTTTGAAATGAAGAGAGGGTCTTCTTTTATCAAAGGCATGAAGCTAGGGTTACTGTAGATGATGGGTTTTGGCAGGGGTTGGTGTCGTGTGTAATTAGGTTTGAAAAAGAGGTGTCAGAGATATGTCTTGGGATGCGAGGCATAGGGTCGAAGTGGGTTAAGTTAGTTCCTTATTTTGGGGAGATAGAAGGTGGGTTAGGATTCATGGGTTGTGGATGGATGTGGATTGGATCAAACCGGGTTAATGGGTTCCTGGTTTCGAGTCATGGTGGGTCGGATAAGGGGGTTCCGAGTAACTGGATTTGTGGCCGGAGATGGTTGGGTCTTAGGTGGATGTTGGGTATAGAGTAGGTGGGTCGCCGGAGTTAAATCGTGGCGGAAGGTCTAGTTGGATAGGCGCCAACGACGGTTTTGGCTTCGAGTAGTGGGTATGAGTGTAGGAAATGGGGTGTGGTTTAGTGGAGATGGGTAAGTTCTTGTTTATAGATAATTAAATAGAGGTTTAGTGGTGGGAGGAAGAAGATGACGGTGATGGAGGAGAGAGAAATAAGGTTAAAAGAAATCTGATTTGTTCTTTTGAATTTTTAGGTTCATTAGATGTATGTGAGTGTAGGGCACTAGGGTGTGAGTGAGTGTGTGTGTTTAATTTGTCCCTAAAAAAATTAAAATAAAACAACTTAAAAACAAAAAATTAATAAAATAAAATAAAAATCTATTAAAATTAAATTCCTAATCTATTAACAAAAAGACTCAAAATAAAATAAAATAAAATTCATAAACTAACCTAATAAAATTAAAAACAAATAAGATAAAAACAAAATAATAATTAAACAAAACTAAAAAAAATTAAAAACTAAAAACAAATAAAATAAAAATACCAATAAAATGCACACCTATTATATTACATAAAAATATAAAAACAAACGAACTTAGATTAAAAATACACGAACACTAATATTTACAACTATGAATACACAAATAAAAAGTCCTAAAAAATTATACACAACTCAATTAAAAATCTAAAAAAAAATATAAAAGTACAAACTAAACACACATAAGGCACAAGTGATGGTTTGGGGTTGGTTTAGGCTTGGGTTTTAGGACAGGTTTATACTCTTTTAACCGCATCATTGCCACATTTGATGAACTTGACCACTTATTTGTAGCAACTGCCTCGAATTAAGCTTGTTTGACACCGCAAATGCTTATTGACCTACAAAACAAAAAATTACCAACACAAGTCCGATTTTACTGAGAGCTAGCAAGTAAAATTCATCTATTTGAGGTATAAATCTAACATTGTTGGGTTCTCGTCATCAACAAAGCCTTTTTTTTATTATGTGGGTCGGCTACATGAATCCTATTTTTTTAATCTGCTTTTTTCAGCGCAATATCTTCGGTTAAAGCACATGATTTCATGTCATTTTTTATAATATCTCACCAAGTCAATTTTAAGTATATCTCAATTCCTTATGTTACAACCAATACTAACTAATTTACTCTTCCTTGCAAGAGCATCCATTGGTCTTCTCTTGACGTGTCCAAAATGCAACACGATATGAAATCATTTTTTGCCTAATACGAACATGTCTCAAATAAAAGCGACTCGCCATGAAATCTTATTTTTATTACCAAACACAGACACAATCCAATTAAAAACAACAAAGAAACTATTTTTATTACGTAACAAAAATATGACCCATATAAAAACGACACGACATGATACTACCGAAAATCGCATTTTATTTTCGTCGTCTTTGTCTTAGGTTAAATAAAAAGATTTCGTGTCTTGTTGTTTTTATTTAGGTTGGGTTCGTGTTTGGAAAAGTAAAAATAAGATTCCGTGTCTTGTTGTTTCTATTTGGGTTGGATATGTGTTATTCGTGTCATGTTGTATGTTAATTGGATGATTCTTTTTTGCTAAAAAAAGCAGGTCATGTTTTCCTGTCGCCTTTAAAATTCTCACCCCCAAATTAAACTATTAGAATTACGAAAAATAGTTTGGGTTCTCCTACTAAAAATAAAGACAAAATTTTATAACTAAAAATTTGAGTGTGATGTAATTTTAAACATAAATATTTAGCCTAACAATAAAATTTAAAAAACGAGAGGTGGTTGAATGTTTGCATAGTGAAAAAAAAATATTATATATATATTTTGTCTAACTGACCCTTACATGCATACATCTTTTAACTTGTTAACTTTGGGGGTTTGAAAGCCACGTACATGATGCGGGCTCAATGAGGTATCTAAAGGCGGGTTAAATAGATATGTTCAAATGATATTGTGCTGGAAAATAAGTGAATAAACTTGTGGTGGAGAGTGAGTGGAGGTGGTTAATGAGTACAAGGAAAGAATGATATGTGGAAATGAAAATTCAAATTTTGAATGAAAGTGGAAGAATATATCTCCACCCATAAAAAAATGTGTGAGCGTGTGGCACAAATCTTCAACATATTTTTGTTTTTATATTTTTAAAATTAAAATAGTTAAATGCCATATATATAACATATAATAGATAATATTACAGATATCCGTAAATACAAATAGTCCACTTCGGATTCAGATACGAATTATACGTCACGGGTACCTTGGTATCCGTATTCGTATCCATTTCCTAACAATTTAAAGGGGGATCAAGATCCACTTTTTTGGATATTTGTTCAGATAAATATCCATAAAAACGGATTCCAATATCGGACGGATTCGAATTTTTGAATATCCGTTTATACCCCTAGTTATTACTAATACTATTTGATAAAATGAGAATAAATGGGCAATGCCTTATTAATATAATAAAAACTAATATTAGTTTTTTATTCACTTTTACATTTTAAGATTTTTTTTCAAGTTTTCATTGTTGAATAATGCGCACAACAAATACTGGTCAATGCGCCCAATTTCCTTGCAATTTACGGGTTGCAGATTGAGTGAATTATTAATATAATCTAAAATAAAATAAGTATTTTTATTCACTTTTCTTTTCAAAAAAATTTCTTTTTATATTTTCAACATTGATTAATGTGCACAAAAAAATTGTATTCACGCACTTAATTTCTTTGCAATTGCAAAGTTTATATACATCAAGAATGTTAAAATAACCTTATGAACTCTTTTTAAAAAAAATTAATACTCTTATGGTGGTGATATTTTCTAATTGTATTTATATATATGGACAAGCACTATACGAAAGCCTCATTTGATCCGCCACATAGGAGTGTCAGATTGGATAAAATTATTATATCCAATGTTTAGTGTATGTTAGAATGGGATATAAGATGGGATAAAAAAATCAAACCTCCTAAGTGGTATAAAATTATCTGGTGTTAAGACTTCAATTACAATTACTGTAGATCCCTTGTTAAGTTAAAATAAATCTACGCAACTTTAGACTCTCAAGATTTAAAAAAGACTTAGACAATGCCTCTTTCATTCACTCAATATCACTATCATGTATCTTCATTTCTTGTTTTCTACACGAGTAGCTTCTTTTGTATGGTAATATATGCAACTTGTTTGTTTTTGCAAATATATCTCTATTAATCCCCATTTTCTCATGTAAAGTTGGCTAGACTTGATACGTTGAAAATGGGGCTTGCTTGATATTTTATATCATTCTCAACATCAAACCATATAAAAATATTTATTTGCAATCTACATTCGAATTAAAAGTGAATTTAAATTAATAACCAAGTTAATGCTAAGCCCAAAATTCACACAATATAAATGAAAACCCAACATAAGCATAAGTGTCTCAAACCGACTGAAATAAAATAGACTTCGGGCCTATGCCCATACAATAATCCCAAAAGTTCTTACACTACAATAGAGAAACAACCTAATCTAGAATCAATAATATGAACACCAATAAGCAAGGTGAGACTGCAATGCTGATCTCTCAACAGTCCTGCTATCCCTGTCTAGGTGCACATGGGGGGAGAAAACATTTCTAATTTGGGTCAGCTCCCTAGAGTTGCAAGAATTAACTTACTGAATTTAAAGTGAAATAATGCAGTTAATTAATTCAAAGTATTTAATCCCCATCGGCACTCACACAAGTTAAGTACCTCACCCCTCACCTAAATTCAATACTACACGCATTTTAACCTAAGCCCCCTCTGTGAAAGACTAATAACCATAACAATAATTAACACCTGATGCGATCTAACCGCAATTAATTATTTATACCTCTATTCTCATTTTTCAGAATACCCTCGATATACTACCCATAAAAGAAACATACCATGCATCATGCATTCACATAACATTAGGTTCATAATTGATCATCTACATTAGAGAAATTAATTAATCTCAATTAATTTATTAGAATATATATATATATATATATATATATATATATATATATATATAGAGAGAGAGAGAGAGAGAGAGAGAAAACATAAAGGCATTTACCTCTAGGGTCACGTTCGTACTCTGTCAGAAAGTCCAGAGGAGTCCCTTATCCAAATTCACATCACAAAACACATAGAAGTGGGACGATCCCTATACAACACAGCATTGAACAACCCATACCCCACAGTGACAATGGATACCATAATTTAAACCTACCTCCTCGTAAGTGGCGTTGCTACATATGACTCTTGTAGGCCCCTTTTTCTATGTGGAAAGAGTTTTAAGTATGACAAAATAATTTATCTTTTTATAATAAATCTTTTTCCAATTTTGAAACAACACCAAGTTGTGAACCAATTTTAACTTAACCAAATTTTATCTTAATTAATCATAAATATATATTTAGTGATTAAATCAAGTAAAGTAAAGAAAAGAATGCTCACAATACCGGATGTACGAAGAAACCACTAAATGAAAAAATCTCGGACGACCAAAGCCAGATAATCACTGTGATGTGGAATTACAAGGAACAAACACAAGTCTTACTCAACGACTCGATCTCCATGAGACTTGACGCTCTTCTGATCTTCAACCACTCCTCCACAGTTCCCATGTAGAAAGTCCTTCCGCGATGATCATCCACAATATACGCGTCCACGTATGTCTCGATGTCCACCGATATGGATTGTAACTTCTACAATGTTGAACACGGCTCTTCTTCTTCTTCACCGCAAAACGCAACAAAGTTCTATGTAGAACAAACTCCAAATGGTGCCAACAAAGATCACAATTGCATATAGTAATGAAAACTCGAATCTTTGAAACTCTTAGGATGTTTTGTACTTGGAAAACCTTAGAAAACTTTGTGCTGAAAATTTACTGGTTTGTGAACTATTTTTCAGATAAACCTACGAAAATCTAAAGAAACCACGCCTTAAATAATTTTCTTGAGACAACATCTCTCTCGAATGATACTAGATGTCGCTCGAACGAGATGGCTATGTCGTTCGAACGACATAGTGATCTCACTCAAATGATAGTTAATGTCGTTTAAGCGGCAGAGCAAAATAAAGTTTGTATAAAACACAACTCTAAACATACTTATCAGAATAAAACGTAGTGTAAACGATTTCAAACACTTTAAAAACATTTTTTAAAAATTTCTTTAATAAAATAACGTCCTTAAACTTTTTTTTAAAATAAATTTCGAGTCCCATTAAAATTACACATTCATACCTGAGTGATCTCGGAATGCAATTTGACTTGAAGACAAAATTTGCACCATAAATCGGTATGATAAATCTTTGAAGCTTTATCGCAACGTCTTCTTCAATAATTCATAGTCTGTGTGGGACCGTGACAATAAAAATATGACATATGACTTAAACGTGTTTTGTTCTGGGAATAAGTCAAATAAACATATAACAGACTCAATTGGAAATTTTGTTCTTATAAACCTCCCCCTTTGACTATTCCGGGACAAAACCAATAGTGAAATGTCTAGGTCAGGCCATCAAGCCGTATTACGCCTAAATCCCATCCCATAAACCCAAAATCAAAAATACAGGACAAGATTAGTAAATGATGATCCGACAATCATGAACTATCTGAATGTGATGTAGTCTTGAAATCAACAATCTTTTAAGCATACCTACACACATAAAACAGACAAATACCCAGTGAAGTATGGAGGAAAAAATGATATAAATCAATACATAAAAACAAACCAAAATCATTTGTTATGTGAGCAAAACATGATATTAATTTGTAAACAACATCTAAATCAGGATACTAATTTGTGCAACCTCATTAAGATACCAATAAATAAGCATGAACGCATAAGATATCAATGTGTAATGCAACAATATCTATATCCACAACAAACAACCTCTCCCTTTACATCACATACATCTCCCCCCTTTTTTGTCTCCAATAAACAACCCGGTCAAAAGATAAACAAGAAACAACCAGCTAAAAATGATCATTCATATCAAATTCGTAGCTAGCAAACAAAAATCACACAATATGAATCAACAATCTAATCAGGTGTGAAAATTTTAACACAATGCAGTAATAGATGTACTCAATAAGAATCTGTATGCAACAAACTGTCCAGAAGCAACCCTGCAGTACCAAAACAAAATTCAACCAAGAACAGGGTACTAAAACAGCAGAAATCAGAGAAAATTTCACAGCAGGTCGCTCGAACATGATAGCCCTATTGCTCGAACGACAAAGATTTCTCGTGAGATGACTTCGCACGACATCAACATCTCGTTTGAATGAGAAAAAAAACTCAGTTCCAGTTCTGAAAAACATGTAGTTTCGTCTAGTGAAAAAATTTCCTGAAAAAGTTAACTGGAAAGAGAAAAAACTGCAAAACAGTAGCAAAACAGAAAACAAAAAAACTAAAACAATGTGAGTTGCAAGCTAACATAGTACCGACGTGCTCAAACATGAACATGGAATGTATGGGCATGAACTACAACAAATGAATCACAATTCCAACACATCAAAATGATTAAGAAGTTCCAATTGATAGTTATAAATCATCAAACTTTATTTTAGCCATATGTGACATTTAAAGTGTGAGCTTAATGTACTTAACAATCAAATAAGCACACAAATCCTAAATTTTGACTATTCTACAAATAATAGGATTATGATACGATTTTTAAACGTTAGGATTCGTGGTGCAAACCCATTTAAATTTTCTCCAACCAAACTCCCTAATATATATTTAGTTTTGCAAATTATTTTAAGGTCTATCATTCTCAACTTAGAGAAAATCCTATTGGCCCAATTTTCGACAGTTGATTATTTTTATTGCCTTGATTTTCTTTTGGGATCTTTTAAATAGTGGCTTTCACAATGAGTCAATTTTTCACTTTCGCAACCCTTTCCCGTGAGCACTCATCATTTTTTCAATTTCAATCCTCACAGTAAACGGTTATTACATGCACACCTCCTCCTTAAATCTACTTACGCATAAATGACAAGAGTGAGATAAGAACGTCTCACCAAACTCAAATATGCAAGAGATGTCAAACATCATATAAACTCGTGTATATATGCAAGGATGGTATATATACAAAGTCGAATCAAAATTCACATCAACTTCTAAACAACCCCATAATATAATGCTTAAGATCATTCTAAGCATCAATAATTATTACCAAATGTTCTAGCCACATGGATAATGAAAGGATGAGGGTCCAAGCACACCAATATGCCACATCAAACATGTAAACTCAAAATCAAGCACACCATTATTTTTCATCTTTTATTGTTCTCACAGGCTTCATATTTTTGGCATATTACAAAATTAATCATGTATAAAATAATCTAAAATATTCTAAAATAATGTTAAACATTAAAATAATTTAAACTTACTTTTTCCACACTTCGACATCTTCATGTGTGTCAAATAGATAACGAGCTACTTGTTCATGTTGCAAACTCGTTAATTTCACTCGTTTTCCCATCACATGACCACCATCATTGACGAACTCATCAGTGTTATCAACGCTGGTCGAGTCAGGCATATATTCCCAAGTATGACTCCACGATGATGTATTCCTCTGTAATTGATCATATAATGTATCGCATATTCTTGATGTAATCTTTAAAAACTTTCATAAATCTTTCAAACGGATACATCCACCGATATCTAACTGGACCACAAAGAAGTGCCTCATCGCATAGGTGTACCAATAAGTGAACACTTATGTCAAAGAATGCTAGGGGAAAGTATTTCTCCAACACATAAATCGCTTCGGTCACTGTCAATTTTGCGGCCACTATGTGTTCTCGATTAACTACCTTCTCACACAAGAGTGATAAGGTAATACTAATTTGCATAATAACCCTCCGTAAATCCTTGTGCTTGAAGAAACAGTGCTTAAACAATAGAGGAACCAATTGCATGATCACATGCCAATCATGGGACTTACACTTATGTAAATTATGAGTAGCATAATTCACAATCCTTTGCAAGTTCGACGAAAAATTAGATGGGCCCTTCAAATTATATATTGTGTCTAAAAGCACCTTCCTTTACCCACTCGTCAAAGTAAACGCACCAGGGGGAATTATTGTCCTTCCCCTACTATCTTCTTTCAACCATAGTTGTGGCTTAAGTTTCAACGATTTAAGGTCTTTTCGTCCATTTTCTCCATCCTTCGAATGACTCCCCCCCAAGAAAAGTGCCCATAATATGTTCAACGAAGTTCTTCTCTGCATGCATCACATCTAATACATGGCGCACCAGGTTATTCTTCCAATAAGGCAAGTCAAATAAAATTGACCTCCTAGACCATGCCTTTCTTGTCTCGGTTTCATTCCCAGTTGGGGTCTTCTTATGCTTGACATTTTTAAATTTAGGATTCTTACCTGGCATATTAGGGCCACATTCAAAAGATTTACTTTCAATTTCTAAACCTGAAAATTATCTCCACGGTAGCTTATGTTCAACCCCGCCCAATAAAAAATTGAAACCTTTCTCAAATCTGAAACTATGAGCCGGGGGTAAAAACCTCCTATGGAAATGGTATACATTTTTATGCTAAAGGATAGACGAAGAGATTCAGTCTCCTCTCCACAAATAAGACACTCCAAATAACCATGTACTACACAACCGGATAATGTCCCATAATCTGTAAAATCATGAATTGCCCACATCAACATAGCTTTCAGCGTAAACTCTTATTTTCTAAAAGAGTCAAATGATTGCACACCCTTTTCCCATAACTCATTTAATTCTTCTACCAAGGTATCTAGGTAGACGTCGATGTCATCACTTGGTGCCTTTGGCCCAGGTATCAACAAAGACATCATCGAAAATTCAGGTATCATACACTGTAAAGGAAGGAGGTTGAGTAGGGCTAGGATCACTGGCCATACACTCTGATTGGTGCTTATATTTCCAAATGGATTCAAACCATCTGTTGATATAGACAAATAAATGTTGCGCTGTTCTCGAGAAAAATCGGGATACTCATAATTCACCCTCCTCTAAGCATTAGAATCAATAGGATGACGCATGAGATTACCCCCTACTTCTTCCCTAGCATGCCAAGTCATTGCCTCTTCTATCCATGGTACTGTGAAAAATAACTTTAATCTAGGCCCAACGGGAAAATATTTCAACACTTTTTGAGGCAGTTTTAATCTTATGCCTTCTTTACTGGTAGATTGGACATATCTAGGTTCATCACAAACCGGATGAAGATCGAGATTTTCATACTCCTTTTGGTGTAGTATGCAGTCATACACACAAGCATGAATCGATTTATACTTCATTCCCAAACCTTTTAAACTGTTGTTCATAATAGGATAACTATTTGGAAGCGTATTCTCCTTACGTAGTAAGCCCTTCACCCATTTCAGAATTCCTATCACGCTATTTCCAAACAAATCGTACCGTGTCTTCAAACTGTGCAAACCAACCATGGCATGTAAAGTTGTTTGATTTTTCTCACAGCCAGAGTATAACGGTTGGGTCGCCTTAAATTTTAAACTTTGGTAGTCATCGTCAAGGTTTATCGTGATATCTTCACGAGCACTTGAACCTTGTACATCATCAGTAACCTCATTCTCCTCTGTTTCATAAACTTTGTACGCATCATCAACTAAATCCTCTGACATATTATGATCTGCGTCGTCCCCTTCTACATATATCCTACTTGTTGAAGGTTATTATGAAGGTTGTTCAGGGACAAAAGAAACTTTCAATTCACCGTGAAAACTCCAAAATCGATAATTATCTTGCATACCCGATCTTAACAAATGTAGTTCAACTGTTTTCCACTCAAATACCTTATCATTGTTACACCTAGCACACGGATACGGAAACTCTTCATCATTATAACATCTCTTTGTGTATTTCACAAATTCATTAGCACCTCTGCGAAACACATCCCCCATTCTATTTGTCTCACCCATCCACTCTTTGTATTTCGGATATCCCATCACAGCTACCACAACTAATCACCTATTAAAGGTAAGAAGCGTATATTCATGGATTAGTATAAAGAAAACATAGATTTATTGTATGTTTCATTTAATTATGTCTTATTTATATTCGATTTTTACATTTCATATTAAAATTCAATTTATAATAGAAATTTATATTTCCTCCATCTCCTCTAAATAGTGAGTGGTCATATCCCATTCAAGACCGCATTTTTCTGTAATATACTTAACAGCTCATGCACATTGTTACGATTTGAGAAAAATTCGACAGCATATCCCCGTAGTTCTCCAAGTTCACGGCGTAGATTGGCAAGTGTGAGTGTTATTTCAATTGATCAATTGAAATAACAGTCACACTTGTCAATCTAGTATGTACCCAGAGAACATTAGGATATGACTGCAGAACTTCCTCCAAAAGTAACAACTTTAAGCCACTAAGAATATTATTATACAGAAATTATGCAGTCCCAAACTGTCCAAATGGGACAATTCGAGAGATCTCATTACAAGGGTAATGACTCTCCAACGGGTCTAAGGGTATTGAATGCGTACGCATAAGAACTAGAATGCTAGTATCTATGCGCACTATATGTAATTTCAAGTATGTTTCATTTAATTATCATACTATATATATATTGTTCGTTATACAAAGTAATTTTCAAAAAAAGTTGAAAAATCCCACCCCCATATGGACAATAATCCAGTGGTCATGCCACTTTTAAAATAACCAACCCAACATCGATCCACTATAATCCAACCGCAATGGCAACAACAAATGTGTATCCTGTACTCATTCTAATTCATCTACTCAATTAATTCTTTTTATTAATTAAACTAATAATTAAAGTATACAATTATTAATTTACTAATTTACAATGAGGGGCAATCTTACTTGCATATGAAAGGGGCACTAATTATTAATTTATAAAAAAAATTAACAACCAATCAATATTAAATCAATCAATTCTTTTACAAGGGACGCTACAATATGAGGGGCAATATCTAATAAATCAATAAAAAATTAATTAAAAAAATACACACACGCACATATACACACACAGGCCCACAATCCCTGCCCTACCCCCTACCCCCCCCCTGTCGCGACGGCGCTGGCATGAGAAACGACGCTGGCACTTGAAGTAGCGCCGACCCTTGCGGCGGCGCGGACACTTGAAGTGGCGCTGACGCTTGAAGTGGCGCTGACACTTGAAGCGGCGCTAATACTTGAGGCGGCGTCGACCCTTGTCGCGGCGCCGACACTTGAAGCGGCGCTGACGCTTAAAGTGGCGCTGATACTTGAAGCGGCGCTTACGCTTGCAATGGCGTCGACACTTGAAGTGGCGTTGACGCTTGAAGCGGCGCTGACGCTTGAAGTGGCGCTGATACTTGAGGTAGCGCTGACACTTAAAGCGGCGCTGACCCTTGCAGCGGCATAGACGCTTGCAGCGACGTTAACACTTGAAGAGGCGCTGGCCCTTGAAGTGGCGCCGATACTTGCAGCGGCGCGGACACTTGCGGCGGTGCCGATACTCGTGATGGCGCTGGCATGAGAAACGACGCTGGCACTTAAAGCAGCGCCGACCCTTGCGGCGGCGCGGACACTTGAAGTGGCGCTGACGCTTGAAGCGGCGCTGATACTTGAGGCGGCGCCGACCCTTGTCGCGACGCCGACACTTGAAGCGGCGCTGACGCTTAAAGTGGCGCCGACGCTCGAAGCGGCACTGACGCTTGGAGTGGCGTTGATACTTGAGGTAGCGCTGACGCTTGAAGTGGCGCTGACACTTGAAGCGGTCGCTGATACCTGAGGCGGCATCGACCCTTATCGCGGCGCCGACACTTGAAATGGCGCTGACACTTAAAGCGGCACTGATACTTGAGGTAGCGCTGACGCTTGAAGTGGCGTTGACACTTAAAGCGACGCTGACGCTTGAAGTGGCGCTGATACTTGAAGCGGCGCTTACGCTTGAAGCGGCGCTGGCACTTCACCCGGCGCACGTACTTGGAGCGGCGCGGACACTTGCGGCAGTGCGGACACTTACGGTGGTACTGACCCTTGTGTCGGCGCTGGTACTTGAAGTGGCGTTGGCACTTGCAGCGGCGCTGACACTTGCAGCGTCATTGACACTTGCAGCGGCGCTGGAACTTGCAGCGGCGCTGATACTTGCAGTGGCGCTGGGGGTTCCTACTCAACATGAGTTTCTGCCGGGACCCTGGGGTGGTTCCTTCTCAATTATGCATTTCTGCCGGGACCCCGGGGGGTTCCTGCTCAATATGAGTTTCTACCGGGACCCTGGGGGGGTCCTACTCAATATGAGTTTCTGTCGGGACCCTGGGTTTCTTCTCAGTATTTCTAATAAAATAATATTTTTACTTTTTTATAGGTAGACACCCTTCTACATTAGCCCCTCGTGCAAAGTCTTTTGTGTTGGGTAGACCAAAAGCCTTTGTACGCCATAAAGTCGATTTTTATTTTTTTTTATTTTGGGGGGGGACCCTAGGGTTCCTTCATCATTCCGCCTTAGGGTCATTAAATGTCCTGTCACTTCACCCCAAATTTTGTAGATGAGGCCACTTATAGTGGGCCTCCTTATCTGGGTATCAGCTTGGGCGGGGGGTTTACTCGCGGTGAGCCCCTCGTTCTTGGCCTGCTTTTGTGGCCTTTTTTCTAGGGCGGAGGGGTTGCGCACCATGAGCCCCTCACCCTTGACCTTCTTCTGTGGCCTTCCATCTTGGGCGGAAGGGTTGCTCGCGGTGGGCCCCTCGCCCTTGGCCTTCTTCTGTGGCCTTCTATCTTGGGCGGAGGGGTTGCTCGCGATGAGCCCCTCGCCCTTGGCCTTTTTCTGTGGCCTTCTATCTTGGGCGAAGGGGTTGCTCGCGGTGATCCCCTCACCCTTGGCCTTCTTCTGCGGCCTTCCATCTTGGGCGGAGGGGTTTCTCGCCGTGAGCCCCTCGCCATTGGCCTTCTTTTATGGCCTTCTATCTTGGGCGGAGGGGTTACTCGCGGTAAGCCCCTCCTTCTTGGCCTGCTTCTGTGGCCTTTTTTCCAGGGCGGAGGGGTTGCGCGCCGTGAGCCCCTCACCCTTGGACTTCTTCTGTGGCCTTCCATCTTGGGCGGAAGGGTTGCTCGCGGTGGGCCCCTCGCCCTTGGCCTTCTTCTGTGGACTTCTATCTTGGGTGGAGGGGTTGATCGCGATGAGGCCCTCGCCCTTGGCCTTCTTATGTGGCCTTCTATCTTGGGCGAAGGGGTTGCTCGCGATGAGCCCCTCACCCTTGTCCTTCTTCTGCGGCCTTCCATCTTGGGCGGAGGGGTTTCTCGCCGTGAGCCCCTCGCCATTGTCCTTCTTTTGTGGCCTTCTATCTTGGGCGGAGGGGTTACCCGCGGTAAGCCCCTCGCCGTTGGCCTTCTTCTGTGGCCTTCTATCTTGGGCGGAGGGGTTACTCACGGTGGGCCCCTCGCCCTTGGCCTTCTTCTGCGACTTTTCATTTTGGGCGACGGGGTTACTCGCGGTGAGCCCCTCGCCCTTGGGCCTTCTTCTGTGGCCTTCTATCTTGGGCGGAGGGGTTACTTGCTGTGAGCCCCTCGCCCTTGGCCTTCTTATGTGGCCTTCTATCTTGGGCGGAGGGGTTACTCGCGGTAAGCCCCTCGCCCTGAATTCTTTTCTGTAGCATCAAGTTTGGGAAGAGAGGCCACTATAAGTGGATCCCCACACTCCAAGCTATTTTACTATTTGTTCACTTGCTTGAGGACTTCTCAATATTAGCCCCCTCGTGCAGAAGTATCTTGTAATGTTGAGAGACTTGTGCACGAAACTGTCGTACCTTTTATTTATACTTGGCAGTTGCTCAAGACTGTGAGCACTCCGGTGCCCTTGGAGCCTTAGGTGCTAAATTGTCGCACTTTATATTTATACTTGACATTTGCTCAAGACTGTGAGCGCTCCGGTGCCCTTGAAGCCTTAGGTGCTCAATTGGCGCACCTTATATTTATACTTGGCACTTGCTCAAGACTGTGAGCGTCCCGGTGCCCTTGGAGCCTTACGTTTATACTTGGCATTTGCTCAATACTGTGAGCGCTCCGATGCCCTTGGAGCCTTAGGTGCTAAACTGTCGCACATATACTTATACTTGGCAATTGCTCAATATTATGAGCGCTCCGATGCCCTTGGAGCCTTAGGCACTAAACTGTCGTACCTTATATTTATATGTATATTTGGCACTTGCTCTAGATTGTGAGCGCTCCGGTGTCCTTGGAGTCTAAGGTTTATACTTGGCATTTGCTCAATACTGTGAGCGCTTCGATGCCCTTGGAGCCTTAGGTGCTAAACTGTCGCACATATACTTATACTTGGCAATTGCTCAATATTATGAGCGCTCCGATGCCCTTGGAGCCTTAGGCACTAAACTGTCATACCTTATATTTATATGTATATTTGGCACTTTCTTACGATTGTGAGCGCTCCGGTGCCCTTGGAGTCTAAGGTTTATACTTGGCATTTGCTCAATACTGTGAGCGCTCCGATGCCCTTGGAGCCTTAGGTGCTAAACTGTCGCACCTATACTTATACTTGGCAATTGCTCAATATTATGAGCGCTCCGATGCCCTTGGAGCCTTAGGCACTAAACTGTCGTACCTTATATTTATATGTATATTTGGCACTTGCTCACGATTGTGAGCGCTCCGGTGCCCTTGGAGTCTAAGGTTTATACTTGGCATTTGCTCAATACTGTGAGCGCTCCGATGCCCTTGGAGCCTTAGGTGCTAAACTGTCGCACCTATACTTATACTTGGCAATTGCTCAATATTATGAGCGCTCCGATGCCCTTGGAGCCTTAGGCACTAAACTGTCGTACCTTATATTTATATGTATATTTGGCACTTGCTCAAGACTGTGAGCGCTCCGATGCCCTTGGAGCCTTAGGTACTAAACTGTTGTACCTTATTTTTTATACTTTTATTTACACCTATTGTAAATAATTTTTGTGTTCTCACGCTTATTGTATCATTCTGCTAGGTGGAGAAATACTAAAAAGAAAATGCACTAAGAGGCACTATGGCCTATATAAAGTAACTTGACATTTCATAAGCAAATAACCGGTGCTAAGAAAGTATAGTTGATACCTCATACTTAGATTTTGTCTTTCCATCTGGGTAAAAAATACCCATGGAGCATATTGGAATCAAGCATACATAAAGTCAATCTGAAACTTGAATTTTTTATCAAAGCTTTATATATCTGCTTACTAGCCCCACTGCTCGAATCCAAGCACGTGAGAGAATAAAGTTTTCACTAAAGCAACTATGATCTCTTAGTTGCACAACATTACTTCTTGAACTGTGTATCAATAGTGAACATCTTCAAACGATTAATATGACTAAAAATAATACCCGTGGTATAGTAATAGATACTTTCAAAGTCATTTATACTTTTAAAACTTGGGGTACACATGTTCGAGTGAAGGATTAAGAGATCTTCTCTTTCTTCACATTGTGAATTACCCTTATTCAAGATGTTTATCATTAATGAAATGTGATATTAATCACACAAACTATTTTGAGTAAACAAGTCTGAGAATATGATCGATTTACTTGGGGTATATACTTGGACAAATATTATTTTATGCCCTATTTTAAAAACAACTCATATAACTGCATGTGAAGTGAATCACGCAAGCTATTTTGAGGATACAACTAAAAAAAAAATCCCAAAGTATCTCGATTATTCGCATAATAATGATAATGATAATAATAATAATAATAAAAATAATTATATTATTATATCAATTATTTTGTCCAACACAAAGTACTTTAACATTGTGTGAACTATCTCGTTTGTACTTCGAGCAACAAACAAAAAGTATGCCAATCTAATTTTCATTTCGAGCATGGCAACTTCCTTGACCCAAGAGAAATGGTTCCTCATAGGTAAACTCTCTTAGATAGGTGGCACATGACAAAAATTTATCTATATCATGTCTCCCTCGTTAAAAGATAAAAACGCAAGGTTATATTCGAGCAACCCTTTACTTTTAAAAAAAAATTAAGCCGGTAATGTTGAGAGTCTCCCCCTTCACTTTTATATATTGGCGCACCTTCTCGATCAGTTTTATTCTGATAAAGTATGCTGAAAACATTTATGAGACGAGAGAGATAAGAGAGAGACCCATCTTTGTATCTCATTGGGAACACCCCCATTTTTTTTTATCTCTGCAAAAATAACGTTGGGATACTCTATTCTTACTCGAAACAGGAGAGAGACCCATCTTTGTACCTTGTTAGGAACATCCCTTCTTTTCTTTCTTTTTTTTTGTCATGCTATTCTCCCTCTTGACTTCATTACATGTTTTTTAAATTCTCAAGCCCAAGGCGCGTGAGAGAGAGGGAGATCTGTTGTGATTTATCAAGTCTTTTGATTTTGGTTTTGAGAAATCTAACGACCAAACCAGCAGAGTCGTTGGGGTTACGGTTCAGAAATTCTAGGGCTAGAGAGAGGTCTGAAGTTTGGAATCACGATCTATATTTTTTTTTTGTTCTAGTGACTGTAAGCTTTCGTGATTTCTCTTTTTTTTTTTAGTTTCCCATTTTTGTTCAGTTACTGTAAAAAAAACGAGGAACGACGGATCAGGTTTTGGTGGTTGACGAACGACCAAGCAAAATCTGTGAACACTTTAGCCCTTGGTGTGTGAAATCAGGTCAGAACTTGTTGCGTGATTTGGATCAACCAATTCGGAGACGCATTTCTAATTTTGAGTAGCAGCCATTTGGGAACGAGATTTATGTTGCCAACCAATTTAGGGGTTCCTGGTGCCACTTGAGGGGTTCCTCTTACTTGAGGGTTCAGCGCCACTGGAGATAGGTAGATGTCGAGGAAGTCTAAATTTTCTAATGTATTTTATCTCTCTCTTTTTTTTTGGGTTTGTTAAGCTTCCTCTTGCTCGAAAATTAACTTTATCACCAGTCCGCAATTTCAGCGAGGATCTGGAACTGGGTCACCAACTCGTTTTTGCTGACCATTGGTGTTTTCAACCAAGAACGAGCAAGGGTTACTGATTGATGTTTTTAAATGTGCGAGTAGCAATAAAATATCCTTTTCTACTTTCAGAATTATCTTGCTGAGTGGCTCGAGGAAGTCTATTGTCTACAGATGTGATGTATCTTCTTGTGAAGAAGATATATTTTTTTTAATTTGACTTGTGTATCTGACTATATGACTATATGAGATATGGGTCTCTAAAATAATTCAAATTTCGAGTAACCCTCAGTTGCTTTTGTATTATGAGAACTCTTGTCGAGGAACCCAACTTAAGTTCATTTGGTTTTGTCTCTTACTCAGGTGTCGAGCAACAACTTTTTTGATAAAGCATCTTGACAACTTTTTATGATAAAAGCATCTTGACATAGGGATAACTAATAAGCTGATGCTAACATTTATTTATTTTTAATCAATTTGTATATATATATATATATATATATATATATATATATATTTAACTTGTCAATACATGGTACTATTTATGGGTATAATAAATGTGATTACACCATCGCTTGTGTAATCAACTGATCGGTCTTTGCCTTTCTATTTTATATTATTTTATCATAATATAAATAAAATAATAAACAATATGCTTTGGATGTCTCTTTTAAGATTCACAATATTTAACAAGAGGACATGCGGCTTTGAAAACGACAAACATTTATGTGGATAAAATCCATAAAATTAATTATGGATAATATTTTTTTTGAGTGAACTATACCAATAAAGAACTACTATAAATGTTCTTCAATTTTATCATTGGGCATCCAAAGAAATTATAACATGTGTCTCATTTTTTTTTACCAACTAAATCATGTGGCATAAAAATGAAATGCCTAGTAAAACATAAATCAAGACTTGTGAAATGAGCATATTCAACAAGTAATAAAGCAAGGGAGTTACTTAGCTGATTGAGAACAAGATATGTTTACACACGGTCCTTTGTGCATTGGTTCTCCTCCCATGGGTTCCTTATGAGTTGGTGTTTCTCTAGTCTAGGCCTTGGAACCTATGGGTTCCTCGTCGAAAAATATTTTTTCATGAGGGGTTCTCGCGCGGTAATTTTGTATCTGTGGGTTTCTCGTGTTCCATTACTGCCCATGGGTTCCTCGAATGCATTACAGCCCATGGGTTCCTCGACCGCTGTAGTGAATGAGGGGTGTCTCGACCTCATGCTTCGTCGGGACTGCTGTCACGACTTTTTTGTTGGCGACGAGGGACACCCAGGGTTCCTCCCCCATGAGTTCCTCGCGCCTTGACTTTCCATCCGAGGGTGTCGGGACCTCATGCTTCGTCGAGACTACTGCCACGACTTTTTTTTGTTGGCGACGAGGGACACCCAGGGCTCCTCGCCCATGAGTTCCTCGCGCCTTGACTTCCCATCCGAGGGTGCTTCGACCTCATGCTTCGTCGGGACTGCTATCACGACTTTTTTTGTGGGCGATGAGGGACACCCAGGGTTCCTCGCCTATGAGTTCCTCGCGCCTTGACTTTCCATCCGGGGGTGTCTCCACCTCAATCTTCGTTGAGACTGCTGCCACAATGTTTTGTTGGCGGCGAGGGACACCCAGGGTTCCTCGCCCATGAGTTCATGGGGTTCCTGCCGGTGAACTTGACGTTTGTCACAACTTGCTCCAGCGCCGTCCTCCGCGACTGAGCTACTTCTACCGGAACGGCTGCCCCTCCACAGAGGGTTGTTGATGGTCTTACACAATCTTGACCCAAACTTGCCAAGTCTTAAAAACATACTCATAAGCCTCTGCCACCGGAGCTGTTGTCGGTGAGTTGGTCTGCCCTCCCGGAGGAGCAGGTACCTTTGCTCCGATCACCACCACATCCACCTGAGTGGCCTTGTCTCTTTGAGCTCCATTTCCAGATGGAATGTCTTCAAACAGTAGATGCTTAGAAACATTAAAACCTTCTTTGTCCATGGAAGTGAGGATACCTCCCCAGCAGAGTCGCCAAATGTAGGAGGGTAGTGAGACTGGGGTCTATGAATAACTGGAAAGGGTGAGGCGTGACCCACTCCAATGGACGCTGTCTGCAAGTCTTCAAGGTCTCCTGGTGCAACTTCTAAAGAAAACTTCTCCTTCTGGTAACAATGGAACTCAAGCTTCAACTCACTCCCTGCAAGAAGATGAACTTTCACGGCAAAAATAGCAATTTTCTCAAAGGAAACACCTGAGAGTGATGGCTGTCAGTGGGGAGTGAAGGAACAAGACACTCAGCACTAAGAGAATGAGCAGGGAGAGAATACTAGGTAGGTCTGGTGATATTTTAGCAGAGTAACAGTGCAATTTTTCTATGTCTTTTTTATGCCCCCTATGACCTTGCCCAGGGGTCCTATTTATACTTGGGCACTCAGGCTGGGTTGGCACTTTTGGCACCAAAACTTAGAGGGTTGGTGAGGTACAAAGTCTGTAGTGTACTATTTATCCCTACCTGCAGGCAGGTCTGTCTGTCCCCTCTGGCAGATGCCCCCCCTGACGTCGACCAAAGTTCAAAAGCAAATATGTTTTCTAATGGAGACAAAATATCTGATTTGCTAAATATCTTTTGAAACGGTAACTTTGATACAAACTTTGTAAATTTGAGGGGGGTCTCGAGGACCACCTCCTCTAAAATATTTGCAAGCTTGAGGGGGGTCTCGAGGACCCCCTTCTAAAATCATTTTTTCTTGAGAGGGGTTTAGAGGACCCTCTCCTCTAAAATCATTTTATAAATAGTTATTTTCTTGTGAGCAGCCAGCCCTTTGGCTGCTCACTTCATTTGTGACTAAGTGTGAGGTGTGTGAGGACTGGGTGACTCTAGGGTCTCCTACTAGTATTCTCTCCATCCTATAGTGCTAAGTGGTTGAGCTTGCTCAACATACCTTGTCCCTCAGCCGCCAAGACAAAACTCCCAGGAGGTCCCAACGCGCCTGTTCGAGCCCTGCTTGCTCGACTAGGCAACCTGTACAAGAAAGTAAAGTGTTAGTGTTGTTGTTAATTTAGGCACTTCTCGAATAACATTTCTGCAGTGACCCTTGTTGTTGTAGCGCTGACGCTTGTAACGGCGCTGGCACTTGGAGTGGCGCGGACACTTGCAGTGGCACCGACCCTGGTAGCGGCGCTGACTTGCAGCGGCGCTGGTACCTGAAACGGTGCCGACACTTGCAGCGGCGCTGACCCTTGCAGCGGCGTAGACGCTTGCAGCGACGCTAACACTTGAAGCGGCGCTGGACCTTGAAGTGGCGCCGACACTTGCAGCGGCGCGGACACTTGCGGCGGCGCCGATACTCGCGACGGCGCTGGCATGAGAAACGACGCTGGCATTTGAAGTAGCGCCGACCCTTGCGGCGGCGCGGACACTTGAAGTGGCGCTGACGCTTGAAGTGGCGCTGACACTTGAAGCGGCGCTGATACTTGAGGCGGCGCCGACACTTGAAGCGGCGCTGACGCTTAAAGTGGCGCTGATACTTGAAGCGGCGCTTACGCTTGCAATGGCGTCGACACTTGAAGTGGCGTTGACGCTTGAAGCGGCACTGACGCTTGAAGTGGCGCTGATACTTGAGGTAGCGCTGACACTTAAAGCGGCGCTGACCCTTGCAGCAGCGTAGACGCTTGCAGCGACGCTAACACTTGAAACGGCGCTGGCCCTTGAAGTGGCGCCGATACTTGCAGCGGTGCTGACACTTGCGGCGACGCCGATACTCGCGACGGCGCTGGCATGAGAAACGACGCTGGCACTTGAAGCAGCGCCGACCCTTGCGACGGCGCGGACACTTGAAGTGGCACTGATACTTGAAGCGGCGCTGATACTTGAGGCGGCGCCTACCCTTATCGCGGCGCCGACACTTGAAATACTGAGCAGGACTCCCCCAGGGTCCCGGTAGAAACTCATATTGAGCAGGAACCCCCCGGGGTCCCGGCAGAAACGCATAATTGAGAAGGAACCACCCCAGGGTCCCGGCAGAAACTCATATTCAGCAGGAACCCCCAGCGCCACTGCAAGTATCAGCGCCGCTGCAAGTGCCAGCGCCGCTGCAAGTGTCAGCGACGCTGCAAGTGTCAGCGCCGCTGCAAGTGCCAACGCCACTTCAAGTACCAGCGCCGCCGTAAGTGTCCGCGCTGCCGCAAGTGTCCGCGCCGCTCCAAGTGCGTGCGCCGGGTGAAGTGCCAGCGCCGCTTCAAGCGTAAGCGCCGTTTCAAGTATCAGCGCCACTTCAAGCGTCAGCGTCGCTTCAAGTGTCAACGCCACTTCAAGCGTCAGCACTACCTCAAGTATCAGCGCCGCTTTAAGTGTCAGAGCCATTTCAAGCGTCAACGTCACTTCAAGTGTCGCCGCCGCGACAAGGGTCGACGCCGCCTCAGGTATCAGCGACCGCTTCAAGTGTCAGCTCCACTTCAAGCGTCAGCGCTACCTCAAGTATCAGCGCCACTCCAAGCATCAGCGCCGCTTCGAGTGTCGGCGCCGCCTCAAGTATCAGCGCCGCTTCAAGTATCAGTGCCACTTCAAGTGTCCGCGCCGTCGCAAGGGTCGGCGCTGCTTCAAGTGCCAGCGTCGTTTCTCATGCCAGCGCCGTCGCGAGTATCGGCGCCGCCGCAAGTGTCCGCGCCGCTGCAAGTGTCGGCGCCACTTAAAGGGCCAGCGCCGCTTCAAGTGTTAGCGTCGCTGCAAGCGTCTACGCCGCTGCAAGGGTCAGCGCCGCTTTAAGTGTCAACGCTACCTCAAGTATCAGCGCCACTTCAAGCGTCAGCGCCGCTTCAAGCGTCAGCGCCGCTTCAAGCGTCAACGCCACTTCAAGTGTCGACGCCATTGCAAGCGTAAGCGCCGCTTCAAGTATCAGCGCCACTTTAAGCGTCAGCGCCGCTTCAAGTGTCGGCGCCGCGACAAGGGTCGGCGCCGCCTCAAGTATCAGCGCCACTTCAAGCGTCAGCGCCACTTCAAGTATCAGCGCCACTTCAAGTGTCCGCGCCGCCGCAAGGGTCGGCGCTACTTCAAGTGCCAGCGTCGTTTCTCATGCCAGCGCCGTCGCGAGTATCGGCGTCGCCGCAAGTGTCCGCGCCGCTGCAAGTGTCGGCGCCACTTCAAGGGCCAGCGCCGCTTCAAGTGTTAGCGTCGCTGCAAGCGTCTACGCCGCTGCAAGTGTCAGCGCCGCTGCAAGTGTCGGCACCGTTTCAGGTACCAGCGCCGCTGCAAGTCAGCGCCGCTACCAGGGTCGGCGCCACTGCAAGTGTCCGCGCCACTCCAAGTGCCAGCGCCGTTACAAGCGTCAGCGCTACAACAACAAGGGTCACTGCAGAAATGTTATTCGAGAAGTGCCTAAATGAACAACAACACTAACACTTTACTTTCTTGTACAGGTTGCCTAGTCGAGCAAGCAGGGCTCGAACAGGCGCGTTGGGACCTCCTGGGAGTTTTGGCTTGGCGGTTGAGGGACAAGGTATGCTGAGCAAGCTCAACCACTTAGCACTATAGGATGGAGAGATTACTAGTAGGAGACCCTAGAGTCACCCAGTCCTCACACACCTCACACTTAGTCACAAATGAAGTGAGCAGCCAAAGGGCTGGCTGCTCACAAGAAAAGAACTATTTATAAAATGATTTTAGAGGAGAGGGTCCTCTAAACCCCTCTCAAGAAAAAATGATTTTAGAAGGGGGTCCTCGAGACCCCCCTCAAGCTTGCAAATATTTTAGAGGAGGTGGTCCTCGAGACCCCCCTCAAATTTACAAAGTTTGTATCAAAGTTACCGTTTCAAAAGATATTTAGCAAATCAGATATTTTGTCTCCATTAGAAAACATATTTGCTTTTGAACTTTGGTCGACGTCAGGGGGGCATCTGCCAGAGGGGACAGGCAGACCTGCCTGCAGGTAGGGACAAATAGTACACTGCAGACTTTGTCCCTCACCAACCCTCTAAGTTTTGGCGCCAAAAGTGCCAACCCAGCCTGAGTGCCCAAGTATAAATAGGACCCCTGGGCAAGGTCATAGGGGGCATAAAAAAGACATAGAAAAATTGCACTGTTACTCTGCTAAAATATCACCAGACCTACCTAGTATTCTCTCCCTGCTCATTCTCTTAGTGCTGAGTGCCTTGTTCCTTCACTCCCCACTGACAGCCATCACTCTCAGGTGTTTCCTTTGAGAAAATTGCTATTTTTGCCGTGAAAGTTCATCTTCTTGTAGGGAGTGAGTTGAAGCTTGAGTTCCATTGTTACCAGAAGGAGAAGTTTTCTTTAGAAGTTGCACCAGGAGACCTTGAAGACTTGCAGACAGCGTCCATTGGAGTGGGTCACGCCTCACCCTTTCCAGTTATTCATAGACCCCAGTCTCACTACCCTCCTACAAACATGTATTTATTTTATTTTTTATAAATATGTTATTAAATTTTTTATAAAATCATAAGATACAGTTTTAAAAAAAAGCTATGTCCAACTATTTTTTTTAAATAAGGAATTTTTTTTTTTAAATAACTTAAACACAAAATAATTTTTTTTAAATGATTTTTTATTATTATTATATATAACAACAATAGTTTTTTTTTCTAATTTTTCACAAAAATAGTTATTTTATAACATTTAAAAAAATTATAAACGATGTTCGTGTATTTATTTTTATAAAAACATTATAAACATTTCTTATAAAAACACTATTTTTTAAATATGAAAAATCTTTTTATTTTTATTTTTCCATAATATAGTTTTTTGTACCATTTTTTTATAAATTTTATCAAAAAATGTTCATTTATTTTTTTTATAAAAATTTGGAGCGATCGTTTAGCTATCCACGATCACAAAAGAAATGTTTGATTACCCAAACCATAATTAGTTACTAAAGACCACATAAGAAACTTTTGATTAACCAAAATCATAATCACAAAAAGAAATCTCTATTCAAACAATAAAAAAAGGAACGAAACTTGATGAAACAAATAAATCGAAACTGGATAAAATATAAAAAATAGTTAATGAATCAAAAGGCTTACATTTCAATTAAGAGAAAATGATGAACATATGTAGGCTTGAAAGTTGAAAGGTTGACAAATAGATAGATAATTAAGTATGAAAGAAAACGATGGGAATGGGATTGAAAAGAGAGTCCCTCTCATCTCCTTCTCTTGCCGGAAACGCAGTTAAGGTTGGTCCCTCCTTCGAAGCCCTTCTTTGTGGAGAAGGCAGAATTAGCATGAGAAAAACCGCTGCCAAGAATAAACAAGTTTCCTCCTCCGATAGTCCGTGGTACGGCCCTGACAGAGTTAAGTATATGGGGCCTTTCTCTGGTGGGCACCATCTTACCTCACTGGGGAATTCCCCGGAGACTACGAGTGGGACACCGTTGGGCTCTCAGCTGACCTCGATACATTCATTAAGAACAGTGAGCTAGAGGTCATCCATTCCAGGTGGGCAATGCTTGGAGCACTTGGGTGTGTGTTCCTAGAGTTGCTAGCCAGAAATGGGGTCAAGTTTGGTGAGGCAGTGTGGTTCAAGGCTGGTTCATAAATCTTCAGCGAGGGTGGGTTGGACTATTTGGGATACCCCAATTTGGTTCATGCACAGAGCATTTTGGCCATTTGGGCTACACAAGTTCTCTTGATGGGTGCCATCGAAGGCTACAGAGTTGCTGGTGGGCCTCTCGGTGAGGTGGTTGACCCTCTATACCCTAGTGGAAGCTTTGACCCATTGAATCTCGCAGAAGATCCAGAGGCTTTTGCTGAGCTCAAGGTGAAGGAGATTAAGAATGGTAGATTGACAATGTTTTCCATGTTTGGCTTCTTTGTTCAGGCAATTGTGACCGGAAAGGGCCCCTTGGAGAACCTTGCAGACCACATTGCTGATCCGGTTACCAACAATGCCTGGGCTTTTGCTACCAACTTTGTCCCCGGAAAGTGAGAGATGGAATCAGTGTTTTATGTTTGGCCAAAATATGATCATTTAAATTTCATATAAATGATGGATGGAGCAATGCATAAAAATTGCAAATGTTTTCTCCTGTGAATTTCTGTATATTTAATGTCCTGTGAGTTATAAAACATCTGAAGGTTCTCATATAGGTTACTCACAGTTGATTCATGTACGATTAAATGACAATAACTCTCTTTGAGAACCCATGTGATTCTAATAGGATCTACTTAGAAATCTGATAGGATCAATAGCAATTTTTGACCTTAGCCCCTACCTGCAATATGAACCCAGTAATCACAATGAAAATCAAGACCTCAACTTCACGCATTAAAAAATGACATGTAGATATATCACAAAGAAAATAACCATTACTTATCTCTAGAAAAATCCTATTAATACCAAAGCCAAAATAAAATTACCTATCACCACCATCATCTGATATCTCATCTGTTTTTGTGAATAACAGTACTCATTTTCCTCCAGTCACTTACAACCATGGCGGCTTCAACAATGGATCTCTCATCTCCTTCTCTAGCTGGAAGGGCAGTTAAAGTTGGACCCTCTGCTTCGGAGCTTCTTGCTGGAGGAGGTAGAATAAGCATGAGAAAAACTGCAGCCAAGAAGAAACAAGTCTCCTCCGATAGTCCGTGGTACGACACAGAGTCAAGTACTTGGAACCTTTCTCTGGTGAGGCACCATCTTACCTCACTGGAGAATTTCGAGGTGACTATTGTTGAGACACAGCTAAGCTCTCTGCTGACCCTGAGACATTCGCCAAGAACCGGGAGCTTCAGGGCATACACTGCAGCTGGGAAATGCTCAGAGCTCTTGGGTGTGTGTTCCCAGAGTTGCTAGCTCGAAACGGTGTCCAGTTCGGTGAGGCAGTGTGGTTCAAGGCCGGTTCATAAATCTTCAGTGAGGGTGTATTGGACTACTTAGGTAAACCCAACTTGGTTCATGTGCAGAGCATTTTGGCCATTTGGACTACACAAGTTCTTTTGATGGGTGCGATCGAAGGCTACAGAGTCGTCGGTGGGCCTCTTGGTGAGGTAATTGACCCGCTATACCCTGGGGGAAGCTTTGACCCATTAGGCCTGGCAGAAGATCCCGAGGCTTTTGCTGAGCTTAAGGTGAAGGAGATCAAGAATGGTAGATTGACATTGTCTTCAATGTTTCGGTTCTTTGTTCAGGCTATAGTAATAGGAAAGGGGCCGTTGGAGAACCTTGAAAACCACCTTGCAGATCCAGTTAACAACAATGCATGGGCTTTCGCCACCAACTGCATGCCCGGGAAGTGAGGGATGGAATGTTTTATGTTTGGTGTAAATGTAACAGAAACGATTGAGCAATGCTTAAAATTTGAAATCAATTCGTCTTAATTTTTGTGAGTAGTATCTTATAAAATGTTTGAGGGTTCTCATCTAGATTAGACACTGTTGATTTGTAACACAATTAACTGATGGCAACTCACTCTGAGATGAGAACCCTTACTAAAAACAAAATCAATTTGCTGAAGTAAGCCACTCATAAATATATATATATATATATATATATATATATATATATATATATGTATTGAAATGGTTAATCCCCTTTTCACTTGGTAAATGATTACTCTCATTAGATCTCTTTCTATTCACATGTCTTGAAATGTATCAATGCAGATCTACTTTTGTCTTCATCATGACTTCACAAAATGGTCAATTAATTCCTTGGAATTTTGGGTAATAAAAAATGATTCTTTTTGCTTTACTCATTGTATTATTTGTATAAATGTTAGATATGTTTATTTTACAATTGGGAGAGATTGTAAAATTTTAGTGCAAGTATTATTCATATATTTATTTTTATAAATGTGATATACATATAATTTTCTTTTATGTACCTTGAGCTTTGTTATTTATCGTTAATGTTTTAATGGTAATTCATAGTGTTTTGTTATCACAAATTATAACTAAATAGAGACAAAATGATATTTAAATCAGGTCTTCTTTCTTAACTTCATATTATCCATGTATTATAAAATAAATGCCTTAAAGATGTTGGTAAAAAATATCTAATTGATCTAAAATTTTTATCCATATTTTTTCTTATTACTTATGTTTCGCACATTGCGTCTCCCCCGTGCAACGCGCGGGTTTTCAACTAGTAACTATATAAAAATTGTAGACCCAATTCGTGTGACGCTGACACATGGCAATAATAAATGCCCAAATCTTATGAGGCTGACACGTGGCTTACTAGCATTTATTATCAATATTTGTTTCTCCTTTCTTCACGGATTACGTTGTTCCACAATTTCCAACTCATCTAACTGTTCATATTTATGTACTTACAAATACTAGTTGTGCCCACGTGCGTTGCACGAGTGGGCGAGTCTAGATATTCAACTTCAGTATTTGAATAAATGAATAAGAATCTTTAAATTTTAAAATATTTTATGTAGATCGTTAATCCTATAACAAATTATGCACAGGTAACGAAGTGAACTAAACGATTTGTGTGAAAGAATGTAGTGACAATGATGTAAGAAGATAAGAATTTTGATGAAATTGAAAAAATTACTGTGAATGAATCCGAGTTACTAAAAATGTAAAATGCAAAGCAATAGATCATTTGTTTTGGGAAGGCATTGGATAATAACAATTTGGAATAAAAAAACGAAAATCTATTCATCAAATATGTTCATTTTGACGTTTGTTTGGATTCAAAGGTTCTTCTTCCTCTTCAACTTTATGAGCGACGAAACGTGCAAGCTTTCGATCCGAATCTTTAAGCGATTTCCCTTTAATGTAGAATTGTAGATTTTGCCAATGCACGTATATAACTTTTAAATATAGTCCGAGTGCAGAATTCCTTGTGGAATAAAAGAATAAATGTGAATATTAAGTATACGTAATTAGTATTGAGTGTTTTTAATTTATGTATGAATTTGAATTGTTAATAACAACGATATTACCTTTTCCTTTGAAGCGATAACAGTTTTTATAGAAAATATATTTTTTTAATAAAAAGTTCAGTTTCTTAAAAATAAAGTTTTTTAAAAAATAAGCTTTTTATAAAAAAAATATTTTTTTTTTCGAAACGAACCCTCTCTTCCTGTCATATGTGTCCCGCCAAAGATATTGAAAAAGTTTAGGAACGGGTGGAAATATTGTAGTTATTTGACTATAGCTCATTAACATAATTTTTATGACACTATGTTCTTTCACCATTCAACGTATACATGGCAAAATCAGATATAAACTACACGGGAATCAAATTGGAGAAAAAATTCATTTGTGTCCTACACAGGAAAAAAGAAGAAAAAAATGGCTGAAACAAAACTTCTGTACTATGTAGGTAACATCCCCTAAACCAATGAATATAAGCTGCGTTTGTTGACTTTTTATTTCAGTTAATAAACATATTTATCATAGGAAACTCAAGTGAAGTGTCATTGATTCCCCCAGCTCAGTATTGTGCTGAGTGGAATAGGAAAATGGATGTTCACGATACTTTAATTATTCAATAATTAAAAAGAAGTAATTAAAATATTGAAGAATGAATTAACTATGGCAATCGGAGCGAAAACACATCACATGTGTATCCTTAACAAACGTAAACTACGTAATTATAAATTAAAACCGTGATTAAGGGCATACTACAGAGAACATTCCATCTATAACACTTCATTTTGCCTATAAATACACACACACACACATGCGCAGGGAGAAAGAGAGAGATGTCTAATTGGCCCAATACTGATCCAGATTTTGGTCATCCAATATCTAACAGTACTTCATTATGTTTTCTTGTTCTATACAAAGGAAGACTATAGTCATGTGCTCACTGGAGGTACATGGTTAGTACTAAATCATTACTTAACACTTAGGAAATGGGAGCAAAAATATAGCCCAACAAAATCAAGAGAGGCCACCACAATCATCAGTATTCAATTACATCATCTGGCGTTGGAATATTATAATAAAATCTATATTTTATGGCCTAAAATATGGATGAGGGTGACCTACCATTCGTCCCTTAAATGGTCGTGCTACCTAGGAGCAAAAAATAAAACCAACTAGTAAAAGAGGAGAGACAGTAAAGGTTGGGTTGGTTATAGGTTTCAGAAACTTTCCTATTTGAATAATAATGGCAAACAAATTGAAAAGGGTATGAGTAAAGTAAGTGGACAGATGGGAGAAAGGGATGGGTTTGAAATGGTAAAACTTTAGACAAATAAAGGCAGAGAAAGGTACTTCAAAAAATCACTCTAACAGAGTTAAACTGCAGCCTATTGGATCTCTTGTGTCATTTGGTATCTATTTTTTGGTCTATGAAATCAATTAGTATCTACTATTGAATACACTAATGAGCAACCCAAAAGTCACCAAAGGTCTAGACAATAAAAAAAATATTAGATTTAGAGATACAATAGACTAAACTCATGGTAAGAACAAAACAAATCTAATCTAAAAGGAAAAACATCTTGCCATTATCTATGGACATGGTGGTTGATGATATTGAATAAATGAGAGATTGTCCTCTTAGTTACAAAAAAGATTCAAATTTCCGTCTATAGCCTAATTCTTTACAAAAAATAAATGGGAAATTAATGTATTTTAAATTTGGGGTTAAGTCTATTATATATGTATGTGTTTTGATTCCTCGAGATTGATGACTAACATAGTTAATTGGTGGACACATTTATATTGTTAAGTTATCCATACAAGCCTTGCCATATTGGTTTTATGGCCAAACAGTTTGCATTACATATCATATTGTTGATGCACTACACCAGTAAAATGATAACGAAACATTTATTCATTTCATAGGCATGTCCATTGAATGAAATCAATTTACTTTTTGCCTAGGTAATTATGGAACATGAAGTTACAGAGTGTAAAAGGGAAATAAGAGGCCTTGAGGCTGAGACTAATGATCTATGGAAAGATTTGGCTACTATAAAAGAAAAGTCAAATCAATGGAAAGAGAATATCAGGCAACAAATTCTAACTCGTAAAGAACATGTTTACTAAATGCATAATTCAATTCTTCATGTTATTTCATCAAATACATTTACTTATGTAGTATTGTTCTATAGTAAATTAAAGTCCAAATTATAGAGTTGAAAGTTCAAACGGACTAATGTATGGTCAAGGATGATATATTGGCAGACCATCTCCAAAATGTTGTGTTTGATGATAAGAATAATAATAACATCATGTTTAGACAATCACGACAATCTGGAGGTGAGGCCACGGGCGAAAAACCTGTTCGGGCTGGACATATGTCAAGTAAATGAGATTTGGCTCTAAATTTTCTATTTTATGGATATATTTATAGAATTTTATGCGGAGAGATAAACTCCATGATTATGATGAATTTCTTATGGATATTTAAAAAAAGAATTAACCGCTTCTCTCAACATCTCAACCGAACATTTAAAGGCAAAAGGATGAACCCCCCTCCATTCTCTAGCCAGATGACACCTCATATGCTCAAACAACACTGATTCAATAGGGCTGTAATACATTTGGCAAAGCAAGGCACCACGTGTATGTGTTGGTGGACTTTTAACTCTTTACTTATTTGGATCTCATGCTCTAGTAGTGGAAAGTATTGTCTACATATATGCAGTTTTTATAACAAATAATGATGCTCAAGAGATCAAATATATTAATTCAATGTTTATAGCCTAGGTGCTTCTAGGTTCTACAAAACCTATTTCCAGAACCTCAGAAAATTCAATTTATAAATGCAGAATTTTGGGGACGCAAAATCTCTATCACTTGTATGCCTCTGATGCCTTCTAAATAAAGCTTGTGATTCAAGTGCAAATCTATCGCAACAAGTAATATCCGTTAAGTACGGAGTCGTGATCCATAGGGATTGAAACACTCCTAAGAGAATAGGATTGGGGTAAAGGGATTCTCTAAACGTCACAAAAGTTAAAGTGTAAAAGATGATTTAATAGTTTGAAAAAGTGATTGAGAGTAATATCTAAACTAACATACTATTGGTGATCAGTTAATTAATTAATAATTACGGAACTATGAAAAGAACTAAGATAAGCTTGAGTTCAAGAAATTAAAGGGATCGAGGATCATTCTCCCACCTCGGATTCACAAAGAAGGGGATTATAGGGCTTGGTTGAAATTAATTCTAATCGAGCATAACTAATCGAGTCCGAACATCAACCATGTAGAGACTAAACTCAACAATGGAGGATTTGGGGTTAGTTAGTTATTGCTAGATGGGTTGGGTTTGTAGTAAAGCTTCAAACACTAACCCTTGCATGACAAGAGAAGTTAAGAAACTATGATACTCCAAAACCAACACATGAAGTTCCATTAGAACAATTATAAACCAAACCCTAAATATGAAGTTCAAGCATCCAAGGTGGGATTTTGATCCCCAATCATAAGTCTAGCTACTCATAATTGAAACTAAACTACACATGCTAGTTAACAACATAGTTAAGTTAGTTATCTAGTTTAAACACAAACCAATACAAGGGATGGAATTAAATGCAAATTAAAGCTAGTAGAACAAGTAGAGAAGAAGTAAATGAACCTTTCTTGCATTAATAACCACAATTCAACAAGTAATCAAAGCTTTACAAGTTGGTGAAAACCATAAATGAACTTGACCTAGGAGAGAGAAGAGAGTGTTTTTCTATATCCCCAAAATCTAACAAAAGTAATCTATCTCCACAAAAGAGGAAAAACAAGGGATAAAATCCCTCCAAAAAAAATCCAACCAAAATGGCAAACTAGTAATAAGAAGAAAGATGGAAATGCAGGGCCGAATCGATTCGGTGCCAAATCCGAATCGATTCGGAAATGTAGAGATTTTTCCCCTGTATGAAATCGAATCGATTCGGCAATAATCGCGAATCGATTCGGGCCTGCTGGAGAAGGAAAGTTGCCTATCTTGGCATTATTTCTCCCATGCTTCACCGAAACTTCCGTAACTTCTTCGTTCCAGGTCGGATTCAAGCGCCGTCGGAGGTCACGCGAAGATAAGAAGAAGGTCTACAACTTCCATGAAGAAATCGGGATCAAAACCCGAGTGCTGAAATTACCAAAATGCCCCCGATTGTGCAAGTGCCAACGAAACTTTTTCGGATCAAAACCAAACTTCCCAAAATGCATTCCCGAGACCTATAAAAGCTCAATAAAGACACATACAAAGTATATATGATAAATTCAGGGGTTAGTCAATAAATGAGTATAAGAACCGGGAAATACATGCACGGGAACGCTAGAATGTACAAATTAAGGGGGTATAAAATACAATAAAAGTGACGAATCACACCCCCTAACTTATACATTGCTAGTCCCGAGCAATGAAGTATGAAGAAACAAGGGCCAACAACGCAACCAAAATAGAGGAAATATGTACAACAAAGGAAAATGCCACTCTCGCGGGCGCACGATTGCATTTAGCGTATGCAATAAGCCGTTTTAAACCCCTAGGTGGCCCTAGGGGATGAGTGAGGTTTCGTGAGGGTTTCCAGGGATAACACCCACAAACATCAAATCAACTCATACTATGATACGGAAAAATCCAATGCGTAGCTCAACAAATATCTAAGAAGCACAATTTATCAACAAAGTGAACGAAGCTCACACAAAAGACGGCAATTATCGACATTAAACAAATAAATTCAATAAAAATCGAAACCATGGAAATGCGAAATAAGCGGACACATGTGGTAATTTAGATTTGGCAAAACTTTCAAAATCCATATAAAAGCTAAGGCATGCATACTCAAGTTCTCTCCGGTTGTTACACTCAACAAAATAAACACTTAGAAATGGGATGTAACACACACGGGACATGCGGGCATAAAGAGTAACTGTAAAGGGAAACTAGGCCACACACATGTCATCAATGAAGAACGCAATATAAAAGTGAAAAGTACAATCTCATGAAAGGATACCGCATATTAACCAAGAGAAAAGCATTTAAACAGATTATCGCTAATGTTCGACCCTTGAATCACATCACCCTAGGATCAAATAGGACTTTTGGGGGTATAGAATTTAGGCTAGGTTAGGGTTAGGAAAAGAAAGGGATGTGTGTAGGATCAAAGGAGATTCGGGAATAACGTGCGGGATAATGGATTTAATGGGAAATTTAGGAATCGAAATCAAATTCCACAAGCAATGTATTCATGAGAGTGAGACTTTGATATTCATGCACATGGTGAAATGGGAAACAACTATGACCCATTTTATTCGATACTTATTCTTTTCTTTTCTTTTCTTTTCTTTTATTTTCTTTCTTTTTATTTTTGAATGAACCTTTCTTTTCTTTTTGACCACTCATATCTTGATTGCAATCCATATAAACAACATCATTCAATCCCGGGAACAATCCCTAATCAAGGCATGGGAGGAGTAAATAAGGGTTTAGGACTCCAATGTGGAGTTGGACAAGGGATTTGGGGTTGAAACGAAAGGAATAATAAGGCTCAAGGGGGTTGACTAGGGGAAACATTTAAGGGTAAGGTCAAGGTCATATGGGTTAAACAACAATAAGGGCCTATAATCCTTTCCTAGAGTTTCATATGATTCGCGGAACTCAACACCATTGAAAATCATGCTCAAGTGATAAATCAGTTAGTATGGAATCAAATGAAAAGAAAATGAGATTGACAACGAGTTCATTGACAAGAAAGAGATAGAGTGGGTGTATACGCTCACAAATGATGATAAGTCTCAATTTTCACTTTTGTAAGGGTATATCATGCGCCTTAGAATAACGAATTTGAAACACTTTAAACCAAATCATAAATAATTATTTGTGTATATGCTCAAAGCTTCATAGTTTAATTTTATGATGCTATTCATAATTCAAACAATAACGGGCTAAAGGGTAATAAATCAATGACTCAAAGCATGCTTCATAGCTATACAATAGGATATGTCGATCATATAAGTAATCATAGTAGATATGAGAGAGAAAAAGAAAAAAAAATTATTATTATTTTTTTATTTATTTTTAAATAAATAAATACTAACATGATAACCGGCATCACAATTGTAAACCATACCCCTAACTTGAATGAAACATTGTCCCAAATGTTAGTAGGGATAAAAAGGGAAAAGGGGTTAGAAAATAGTCACCCCGTAAGGAGTAACTCGAGAAACGCGCAACGACATGCCTGTTACAAGTTAGTACCATAAACAATAATATATACAAAAGAGATATATACAAGAACAAATATGAAACTGAAAATGAGTAACTTCATTAATAATCACGAGTTGTGTACATGGGGCACAAAAAACCAAAATTAGAAAATACAGCCAATGTACTCTCTCTTCCCCACACCAAAACACAACCTAAAAAATTACAAGCTAAAAATGAAAATAAGAACCACGGTAGACAGCAGCAGCGAAAACGGGATGACAGCGACAGAGAAAACGGGGTCACAGCGGCCTACATATCGTCCGGATGGCGGCGCGGGGACTCGGGCGCGGAGGGGTCACGAGGGGCATAGGGGTCATAAAGGTACGGAGGCACAGGAGCCTCGCCCCCGCGTAGGTGTGAAAATAGGTCCATTTGCGCCCGAGTAATCATCGAGATATCGCGCTCGTAAGCGCCCCGATACGCGGTAAAATCATCCTGAAATGAAGCAAAGCTCGACATGTAAGTGCCCCTAAACTCGGAAAAATCCGCCTGTAACTCATCCATCCGCACCCCGAGATACGTGATGGGGTCAACAGTAAATGGGGCTGGTGGTGGGATAGGATGAGGCACATCCGGAATATCCGGCATAGGGGCATCAGGAGCATCGGGAGCTTCAGGGGCATCAAAGGCACGCTTCTTCCTCCTCTCCCAATAGTCTTGCCCCAAGATTTTTGCGATAGTCTTATCATTAAACACCTTGGGCAGCCTCGGTATCTTGTCATTTCCCAAAACCTCACACCCGGCATGCCTACAAATCCGGGAAATCAGACGCGCGAAAGGAAGAGTTGTGGTTCCCTTCTCGCTGTAGGCAACGTTCACAATTTGATGTAATATGAGGGCGGGAAGACTGATGACCATGTCATCCGTTAAGAGACTATATAAGAAGAGGGCCTGCTTATAGCGGAGGACTGCCTTGGTCTGAGTGGGAATGATGGAGTTAACTGCGATGAGATGGAGGATACGATGTACATCGGGCATGCCCGAAGTGGGGAAAGTTTCCCCCGCCCAAATCTTGTCGGGTGCAAGACGCGCAATGAGTTGGTCTTGTGGAAGCTGAGGCGCGTCAGCAAGGACCAGGTAATGATATAGCTCGGGGTTAGATGCCCCGCTAAGGTGTGTAGCCAAGATGGTCTTCGAAATAGTGATCCGCATCCCTGTCACAAAAGCTTCATACGCGCCGCCGCGCACAGATACCAGAGAAGCGTAGAAACGGCGCACGTGGTCCTTGTTGACCTCACCTCTCATGGCCAGATGGGCCTCCCAAATGAATTTGGCCAAGAATCGCCTCACAGAAGCCGACATCTCCTCTACAATCACCTCCTTCTCAATAGCGATCGGGCGACTGGTTTTGAACATGGCCCGGTACCACTCCATCTCTTCCTTAGAACGAAAAGAGTCAAAACCAACCCCTCCCCATCCAGTAACCACATAGGAGGTTGGCTTGGTGATCGAAGGGACCTACAAAACATTAATTCAATACACACACGATAAGTGCGATGCATAAAATCAAAGTGATCGTGAAATTTGGGGAAACTAGGTTCGAAGGGTGCGCGTTGGGAAAATTGGTCGAGTAGACGTAACCGGCGCACACCACACTCAAACAAAGACAATTCAACAGGAATGTGCGATAAAAGGTGCGAAGATAGAGCATTAGCGCACAAAATCTTCACAGAGGCAATTTATCGAACACTTAGTATGCAATGTATAGAGAGTAGGGTGAAAATAACATGTTTAATGTGAAACAACCCCAACAAATACAATTGAATCATCAAAGCAACATAAACTAGTTGTATTTGTTGGATTCATACCACAAACAATGAGAATAAATGGAGCAATTGGCTTAAAATATGAATTTTTAAAATACCCCAATTAACCCTACTTTCTATACCAAGAACACTAAATAAGAATTGAAATTGATTTAAGTGGATTGAAGTAGTTACCTTGGATGAGGAAGCTATGAGGTTGAATAAGAATGGAGGAATAGAAATGATAAGGGAGAGGGAGATTCGCAGGCTAAGGGAGAAGAGAGAATGAGAAGATGATGCAAAATAAATTAAGGGATTTTAAGTGACAGGGGTATCGAATCGATTCGGTGGTTAACCGAATCGATTCGCAAATCTCGAATTCAACACTGGAAGGGGCCGAATCGATTCGGTGGTTAACCGAATCGATTCGCATTTAGAGACCTGACACTTTTGGTTTACCGAATCGATTCGCCAGAATTACGAATCGATTCGCAAACCCTTAATTGTCTACTGGAAGGGGGGCGAATCGATTTGGTGGTTAACCGAATCGATTCGCCTGCTGGGATCCAAGTTTCTGCTTTGCTGAAACACCATTTTTTCGAGGGTGGCTGGAATGGACTGCTAATGGGTGGATTCTTGGACCCTAAAGATGGAGTTTAATATTTACAAAGGGCCCGGAATAAAAATTTTGCACCCCACACATGCCGGGGGATGCTCAGCACAAAAAAATCACAATTCCGACGTCCTATAGAGCCCCGTAAATGGGGTCGGACAATGGAATCGTGTCCGAACATGGTTCAAATGGTTCTAGGAAAGACTTGAGACGCTGACCATTGACCTTGAACAACTTCCCATCAGATGGGTTCTCAATCTCAATTGCACCGTGATGATGGACGGTCTTAACGACAAACGGACCCGTCCACCTAGACCTTAGCTTACCCGGGAACAAATGCAACCTAGAGTCGTATAAGAGAACTTTTTGAAGAGGGTGAAATGTTTTACGGGGTATGTGCTTATCGCGCCTCTCTTTCACCCTTTGCTTATAGATTCTCGCGCTCTCGTACGAATCATTACGGAGTTCCTCCAACTCATTGAGTTGGAGCATGCGCTTCTTTCCGGCCTTGTCTAGATCAAAATTCAATTTTTTTATCACCCAATAGGCCTTGTGCTCGATTTCAACTGGTAAATGACATGGTTTGCCGTACACAAGTCTAAAGGGCGACATACCCAAGGAAGTCTTGTATGCCGTACGATATGCCCATAAAGCGTCAGGAAGCCGAAGAGACCAATCCTTGCTGTCGGAATTGACCGTCTTCTCTAGGATGTGATTGATCTCTCGATTGGCCAATTCAGCTTGTCCATTTGTTTGCGGGTGGTAGGTTGTTGCAACTTTATGAGTTACCCCATACTTTCGCATAAGATTAGCAAACGGAGAATTATAAAAATGAGTTCCGTTATCGCTTATGATCGCCTTCGGAGTTCCGAAACGCGAAAGCATGTGTTCCTTAAGGAACTCCAACACCACCCTATGATCATTGGTTTTGGACGCAATGGCCTCTACCCACTTTGATACATAATCTACGGCCACAAGGGTGTAAAGGTTACCAAAAGACGGCAGGAATGGGCCCATGAAATCAATTCCCCAACAGTCAAAGACTTCAATTTCTAGAATAGGGGACATTGGCATCATGTTTCGACGGGTTATAGAACCTAATTTCTGGAAACGATCACACGAAACGCAGAATTCGTGTGCATCCTTAAAAAGTGTGGCCCAATAAAGCCCGCATTACAAGATTTTTGCGGCGGTTTTCTTGGAAGAAAAGTGGCCCCCACATGCCTCCGTGTGGGAGAAACAAATTACGCTCTCATACTCATCATCCGGTACACATTTACGGATGATCTGGTCGGGGCAATACTTGAACAGATACGGATCATCGAAAAAGAACCTCCGCACCCAACTAAATAATTTCCTCTTCTCTTGAGGGGTCCAATGAGATGGAATTGAACCCGTCACGAGGTAGTTCACGATATCAGCGAACCACGACAGAGAGGAAGTGGAGAACAACTATTCATCCGAAAAGAATTCAACAATGGGGAGTTGGTCCTTGGGTGCCTCAAACGTTAAACGCGACAAGTGATCCGCGACAACATTTTCTACTCCTTTTTTTATCTTTAATAGTTAAATTAAACTCTTGGAGTAAGAGCACCCACCTAATTAAGCGCGGATTGGCGTCCTTCTTAGACAGAAGGTATTTGAGTGACGCATGATCCGTAAAACAAACTATGGGGGATCCCATGAGGTATGCCCGTAATTTATCCAAAGCGTAGACAACTGCTAATAACTCTTTCTCGGTGGTTGAATAGTTCAACTGAGCACCATTAAGAGTTTGACTTGCATAGTAAATGACATGGGGTTTCTTGTCACTTCTATGTCCTAAAACAGCCCCAACCGCGAAGTCTCTAGCGTCACACATCAATTCGAAGGGTAGGGTCCAATCAGGAGCTTGAATTATGGGAGCGGTGGTAAGCATACTTTTCAAAGTCTCAAAAGTTGCTTGACACTTGATAAGCACCCAAAACTGTACAATTTATACCCCAAATAGATGTATTCTAGTTGCTAATTCTCGGCAATATGGGTCTTATCTGCTTAATTGTTTATCTTGTAGGTCAAATGCACGTTGAGGTGTTTAAACGCGTATTTCAAGGCAATTGTGCGTTTTATGGAGCTAATTACCAATTCCGTAATCTCACCCGAGCCTTAACCTAGCCTAAACCTACCCTAAACCGTGTGTGTGTTGCGTTTGTGCCCTTTTATCAATTTTTAGATTTTTAGTTTGAGTCATTTTCTATTTTTAGGATTTATTTTAGAGTTATTTATAATTTCTAGGATTTATTTTCTATTTCTTTTTATTTTATTTTATTTTGATTTTTATTAGTTTTTTGTTTTATTTTATTTTATTAGGATTTCATTTATTTATTAGTTTTTAGATTTTCTTTTTAGGATTTTAATTTTAAGTTTTATTAGATTTTATTTTTATTTTTATTGAGTCTTTATTTTATTTTTAGAAGTATGATTTTTACTTTTTAGATTTTTAATTTTATTAGTTTTAATTTATTTTTGTTAGTGTCATTTTAAGGGTTCAAATTAAACACACACACATTATCCCATATACTCATTTATCCTACACCTAACTAACTCTCACACCTTCACCACAACCCTCACCCTCACCCTCATACTACTAACCTATACCCTCACCCACACAACCAATTTCCCCTTTTACTGTTCATCTTCCTCACCACTCCCTTCTCTCTCCTCTCACTAACACAAACCTAACCCACCATTAACACACACAACTCAACCATCTCTCTCTCATCGAAATCACCACACCACCCCTCTCACCATAACCAAACCTAACCCCAACCCTCTCTCTCCTCGCTACCCCCCTCCGCTCCGGCGCCATCCCCAACCTGCCACTCCTATCAACCCAGAACGCCGAAAACGGTCGCCCCTCTTCCCATCTCGGGGCAGTAACCCGCCGTCGACCCAGGTCGGAGCTGCCATCTCGGCTAGCTGAAGCCCGGAACCCCATTTCAGCTACCCAACTCATATCCACAAACCCATTTTGAAGACCCATTTCAATACCCCCGTATCAAAACCCATTTCCTTTTCATCCTCATCTCCAACCCGGTTCAACCTGGGGCAGTACCCACTTTCCACCCGTATACCTTTCAAACCCAAACACCATGTCCCATTTCTTCCAAAAACCCTTGCACGATACTTCACCTGCTAAATGTCCCAAACCAAAAACAAAACATTTAACCCATGTGTATTAAACCTTTAACCCCCATTTTACCCAAATACCCCCAAACTAACCTCTTCTAACCAAACACCCAAATCACCCCTCATTCACATGACCTCACACCATATCCGCATGCACCTCCTAGCCATTTACCCAATTAACCCCTTAGCTCTAATTGCATATAAAAGAAGACCTCAGGGCCATTTGAAGATAATCAAGAATCAACTAGTAGGAAGAAAATTCTAGAGAGAGAGATAGGTTAGAGTAGAAAATAAATTAGGTAGAATATTTTTGTAAATAATTTTGTTTTTATCTTTTTAGATATTTGTTAGAAATTAATTGTTGAGTGATTCAAATGAGTGTTTGTATGTAATTGAATATTGTGGAAAGCTCATTTGGAATGGATATTGCTCAATTTCAATGGAGGATTAGAGTCCAATTTTGCAAATCAAGGAGACTTGTTTGAAGATTTGTCCTCTTACCCTTCTATTTTATTTGTTTATGCCTTGATTACTAATTTGTCATGTTTAATATCATGGTAGGCTAAAACCCCTTTCAAGGGGTGGGGTGAAACCCTTATTTGATATTATTTTAGTTTAATTAGTTTGCTTACTTGAAATTTCCCTTTGAATGTTAAATTTGATCCCTCACCCTTAGATTTACGCCTCGAGAGAGGGTAAATGATTTTCGAGAGAAAATCGAAATTCTAGTGATAATACCCATTTTAGATTCGAACTAGAGATAGGGGTTTCTTAAGTGGGGTATTATCATTTGAATTTCAACTTTAAATTTAATTTCTAAGATTGACATAAATTCTAATTGATCGATCCTAGCGGGTTTTAGCCTCAAAGGGTAGGGTCCAATCAGGAGCTTGAATTATGGGAGCGGTGGTAAGCATACTTTTCAAAGTCTCAAAAGTTGCTTGACACTCATCGCTCCATTCGAACGGGGTTTCCTTGGAGAGGAGACTACACAAGGGTCTAGCAATCGAGCTAAAGTCCTTGATGAAACGACGATAAAATCCTGCATGCCCAAGGAAAGACCTTACATCTTTCAGAGATTTAGGGGCGGGTAAGTTGGCAATGACCTCGACCTTTGCCTTGTCTACCTCAATACCATCCGAGGAGACTATGTGACCTAAAACAATCCCCTTAGTGACCATAAAATGGCACTTCTCCCAGTTTAACACGAGCTTTTTCTCGACACATCTAGGCAAAACCTTCTCTAGCATAGAAAGACAATGGTTATAGGAGTTGCCAAAGACTCTGAAATCGTCCATGAACACCTCTAGACCACGTTCTACCATATCACTAAACATGCTCAACATGCACCTTTGGAACGTAGCAGGCGCATTACATAACCCGAAGGACATCCTTTTGTAAGAAAATGTCCCAAAAGGGCATGTGAAGGTAGTTTTGTCCTGATCCTTGAGATCAAGTTCGATTTGGTTGTATCCCGAGTACCCATCGAGAAAATAATAGTAAGGATGGCCGGACACGCGTTCCAACATTTGGTCAATGAATGGAAGGGGAAAATGATCCTTCAATGTCATTGCATTAAGTTTTCTATAGTGGATGCACACACGCCACCCAGTGGTGGTGCGTTTAGTGATCAGTTCCCCTTTCATGTTTTCTACAACGGTGACTCCTGATTTCTTTGGAACAACGTGAATTGGACTGACCCATTTGCTATCGGATATCGGATATATGATATCAGCATCCAAAAGCTTAATTACCTCCACCCTCACAACTTCCTTCATCACCGGATTCAATCTCCTTTGCATCTCACGAGAGGGTTTTGCAGCCTCTTCAAGATTAATTTTGTGAGTGCAAATCAAGGGACTAATTCCCTTCAAATCTGCAATTGTCCACCCAAACGCACCCTTGTATCTCCTTAACAAGTCTATCAGCCTTTGTTCTTCACCAGCCTCGAGGCTTGATGAGACAACAACGGGATATGTCTCATTTTCGCCTAAATAAGCATATTTTAACTCGGAAGGCAATTGCTTTAATTCAAGTTTGGGGAATTGCACATTCGAGGGAACTTTATACGAATCACGAGGGGGTAAGTCCTCAAAAACACTACACCAATTAACATCATCAACACTCTCGTCCTCGTCTAACAACAAGCTCATAAACTTGACCTCTTCATCATAAGGAGAATAGCTATTCTCCAAGTAAATCGGGTTCACAAGACATCCCTCTAAGGGGTCCGGAAAATATGTAGCATCAAAATGCTCTTGTACCACCTCCTCTAAAAATTCCACCTCATGGAACTCATCATCATAATCTCCCACTTGGTTCGAAACATTGAAGATGTTCATTTCCAAGGTCATATTCCCAAATGTCAGGTTCATTTGGCCATTCCTAGTATTAATTAATGCATTGGAAGTGGCCAGGAAAGGACGACCAAGGATAATCGGGGTAGTTCTACTGCTAGGAGAAGTAGGATGGGTGTCAAGCACCACAAAGTCCAAAGGAAAGTAGAATTTGTCAACTTGTATTATGACATCTTCCACTACACCCCTCGGAACCTTAACGGAGCGATCCGCTAATTGGAGGGTTATTTTTGTGGGCTTGAGGTCCCCTAGACCGAGCTGTTCATAGACATGGTAAGGTAACAAATTGACACTTGCTCCTATGTCTAGCAAAGCCTGCTCAATTTTAAAGTCCCCTATCACACACGAAATGGTGAGACATCCGGGATCTTTATATTTGGGTGGTAATTCAGATTGAATTATTGAGCTAATGTTTTCGGCCAAGAAGGCTTTCTTCCTTACGAACAATTTCCGCTTAACAGTAATTAAGTCCTTTAAGAACTTAGCATAAGCGGGGACTTGATTGATTGCATCCAAAAGAGGGATGTTAATTTTGACCTGTTTGAACATCTCTAGTATGTCAGCGTTATTAACATTCCCCTTTTTCGACAGGAGCCTTTGAGGGTAAGGTACGGGGCTAGGAAGCTTCGAAACCACATCCGACTCTAATGGGGCTTTCCCCTCTCTCTGCCTTAAGGAGGCATCTTCGACCTCTAATGGGTCGGGCGAAACCTCCTTAACGACGGTGGGGACACTAGGAGGGGTGGGCTTATCAATGACTTTCCCGCTCCTTAGAACGGTCACAGCCTTTGCACTATCAGGAGGGGGATTCGAAGTGTCAGTGACGCTATTTTACCCCATGGCCTTTTGAGGTTGGGAAGGGAATTTTCCCTTCTCTTAGATACTCAAAGCCGAAGTCAACTTGGAGATTTCCTTTTCAAGCCTAGAATTCGTGGCTTGTTGAGAGGTTATGAAAGATTGAAGAGTCTCTTCGAGGCTCCTCTTGTTCGGGTGAGCATACAATGGTATAACCGGAGGAGGTGGTCCCTGAGGGGGACCTTGCATTTGAGCTTGGGGTGGAGGAACTTGATTATATGGTTGTTGAAAATTATGAGGTGGGGGAAGATTTTGATAATTCGGGGGAGGTGGATTTTGAGAATGTTGGGGCTGCCCATAGGAGAAACCCAGATGGTTTCTCCACGAAGGATTATAGCCCTCACCTAAAGGAGTCATGTACTGTTTCTTGTAAGTGGCCATCGCGTTGGCTTGATCGTGAAGAATCACTTTATATGCCGGGATTGTTGGACAATCCCTCGTTGAGTGATTGTCAACGTCGCAAATGGCACAAGACTCCTCTACATGTGAGGGAGAAGGATGGGATGGTTCCCGAGATTTGGCATCCATTGCCTCGATACGCTTAGAAAGTTGGGCTACTCTTAATGACATATCATCTCATTCGGCAAGGTGATATATCCCATGGCTAGATGAAGGTGGATTGGATGACCGACCATTGGTCTTGCTAGGGTCCGAAGTGTCCCACGCTTGGGTGGTCTCGGCACAATATTTGAAATGTGCCCACACATCATCAGGATCTAAACCAAAAAACTCGCCAGAGCACATTGTCTCCACCATTTGTTTTGCATTGAGGGTAAGCCCATTGTGGAAAAACGAGATTAATCTCCACTTTTCGAACCCTTGATGTGGGCACTTATGAAGTACCTCATTAAATCTCTCCCAACATCTCTCGAATGATTCACCTTCGGCTTGAGCGAAGGTTTGGATTTGACCCTTTAAAGAGTTGGTGCGATGAGTAGGAAATAATTTCTTCAAAAATTGCGCTTGCATTTCGCGCCAACTACAGATGGAATTAGGAGCTAAGGACCAAAGCCAAGTTTTGGCTTTGTCCTTTAAGGAAAATGGGAAGAGTTTGAGACGTGTGACATCCAGAGGACAGTTTTGATCGCTAAAAGTATCGCACACCTCCTCAAACTCTCTAACATGAAGGTACGGTTGTTCACTTTCCATGCCGTGGAAAGTAGGAAGTAATTGGATCATTCCGTTACAAAAATGGAATTGCGCGGCATTGTAAGGAAAAATGATACAAGACAGAGAGGTGGTCCTCTCCGGTTGCAAATAATCACGCATGGTCCTATACGGGGGCTCGGGTGCAACCCCTTGACTACCGTGCTCACTAACATTTTCGACCATGGTTATAGGATCGGAGTGGGCCCAGGTATATGAAGAAGACGAGACCGAACTAGAACGAGAAATTGATGGTAAAGGTCTCCAATAATCCGAGGGTTCACTAGACGATGGTTCACGAATAGGATTCAAATTTCTACTACTCGCGTCTTGCATTTATAGAATTTTGGATTGGTTTTTGGAAACCGTGATGTCACGGTGACCACAGTGAACGATAGTGTAAAGAGAATTTCTAAACCCTAAGATAGTTTCCAATCCCCGGCAACGGCGCCAAAAACTTGATGCCTTCTAAATAAAGCTTGTGATTCAAGTGCAAATCGATCGCAACAAGTAATATCCGGTAAGTACGGAGTCGTGATCCACAGGGATTGAAACACTCCTAAGAGAACAGGATTGGGGTAAAGGTATTATCTAAACGTCACAAAAGTTAAAGTGTAAAAGATGATTTAATAGTTTGAAAAAGTGATTGAGAGTAATATCTAAACTAACATACTATTGGTGATCAGTTAATTAATTAATAATTACGGAACTATGAAAAGAACTAAGATAAGCTTGAGTTCAAGAAATTAAAGGGATCGAGGATCATTCTCCCACCTCGGATTCACAAAGAAGGGGATTATAGGGCTTGGTTGAAATTAATTCTAATCGAGCATAACTAATCGAGTCCGAACATCAACCATGTAGAGACTAAACTCAACAATGGAGGATTTGGGGTTAGTTAGTTATTGCTAGATGGGTTGGGTTTGTAGTAAAGCTTCAAACACTAACCCTTGCATGACAAGAGAAGTTAAGAAACTATGATACTCCAAAACCAACACATGAAGTTCCATTAGAACAATTATAAACCAAACCCTAAATATGAAGTTCAAGCATCCAAGGTGGGATTTTGATCCCCAATCATAAGTCTAGCTACTCATAATTGAAACTAAACTACACATGCTAGTTAACAACATAGTTAAGTTAGTTATCTAGTTTAAACACAAACCAATACAAGGGATGGAATTAAATGCAAATTAAAGCTAGTAGAACAAGTAGAGAAGAAGTAAATGAACCTTTCTTGCATTAATAACCACAATTCAGCTTGTAATCAAAGCTTTACAAGTTGGTGAAAACCATAAATGAACTTGACCTAGGAGAGAGAAGAGAGTGTTTTTCTATATCCCCAAAATCTAACAAAAGTAATCTATCTCCACAAAAGAGGAAAAACAAGGGATAAAATCCCTCCAAAAAAAAAAATCCAACCAAAATGGCAAACTAGTAATAAGAAGAAAGCTGGAAATGCAGGGCCGAATCGATTCAGTGCCAAATCCGAATCGATTCGGAAGTGTAGAGATTTTTCCCCTGTATGAAACCGAATCGATTCGGCATGAATCGCGAATCGATTCGGGCCTGCTGGAGAAGGAAAGTTGTCTATCTTGGCATTATTTCTCCCATGCTTCACCGAAACTTCCGTAACTTCTTCATTCGAGGTAGGATTCAAGCGCCGTCAAAGGCCACGCGAAGATAAGAAGAAGTTCTACAACTTCCGTGAAGAAATCGGGATCAAAACCCGAGTGGTGAAATTACCAAAATGCCCCCGATTGTGCAAGTGCCAACAAAACTTTTCCGGATCAAAAGCAAACTTCCCAAAATGCATTCCCGAGACCTATAAAAGCTCAATAAAGACACATACAAAGTATATATGATAAATTCAGGGGTTAGTCAATAAATGAGTATAAGAACCGGTAAATACATGCACGGGAACGCTAGAATGTACAAATTAACGGGGTATAAAATACAATAAAAGTGACGAATCAACCTCCAACATTCGAAAGAACACATCAACCTCCTCTCTCCCTCCTCCCCCAAGAAATTGGGATTCCTAACATCTTGACCACTTATGCGCTTAATGTAGTCTGCTACTAATCCCTACTTATCGACAACAATGCGAAACAACTCAGAGAATCTCACCTCCAAAGATTCATCACCACATCGTATATCCGTCAAAGGGAACACAAAGAGTGATGAGTTAATGCACACAGTGTTGGAGCTAAAATTGTTCTCTCACAGTATAATGTGAGAAGTTACTGATTTATATACTAATTACATGATAAGAGTTTATGGCTTAAAGAAGGATACAAAAAAATTTGAAATTGTGTTTTAACTAAAACAAATAAATTACATCTAGGTAATTAGGTGGGAGATTGACTTAGTCTGATACACTTCTTTTAAGTGGACGGGGAGAAAGAGAGAACCTGTAGCTTGTCACAAAGAAATTGGAATCACATTGAAGGCAAAACTTTTGTGATAATTTCAAAATTTTCATCTTTTATAGAAATTAATTGGACTAAAAGCTCCTTTGAGGACTCCTTTTCACGTACATAATTAAAATCAATTTCGATTTGTTTTGTTCGGGCATAGAATTTCGGATTAAACGCAAGGTAGGTGAGGACGATGTTGTCGCACCATAATGTACGAGGTTGAGAGAGAGTGACACAAAGTTCATCAGGGAGAGAGCGCAAACATGTGATCTCAGCTACGACAATATCGAGAGTGCTTTATATTCAGATTTGGTGGATGAGGGATTCCGACCAAGATAAATGGTATATCCATCAGTCGTCGCCGATCATCGATACACTCAGCCCAATCTGAGTTAAAAAAAAGACTGAAGATCAAGTGGAGATGATTTTTGAAGGAACAAACCTAGTGTGGCAGTGTGCTTTAAATATTAGAAATTTTGTTTCAAGGTTGTCCAGTGATCGTTGGTAGGGTCGCATAAATGGCGAACTTTGTTTACAACAAAGTCGAGGTCGCATATTGTTAATGTCAAGTATTGTAAAGCACAAACAACAAGTCAAAATTTTATAGGATCCAATATTGGTTTGCCCCATGCCTTAGATGATTTTGTTGTCTTGATGGTGGGGTGAGAAGAGGCAACGAAAACACATCTTATGCACATACGATGAAAAAAGTTAGATATGCAACAAATTATATGGATAAATAATAAGAGGATAACGTTCTAGACAACATAACAACCTACACTACAATTGAGCAGTTTGTTAGTGAATGAAAGCATATACTATACAATATTATACTTGATACATTTTCTTCATTTAATTATGTGTCAGAAATGGACATATTTTTTTCAGCTTGTCAAGGAGAAGATGATGAGGGGAAATGAAATTTGAGACCAAAGTCACCACTGTATGGCCGCTTTTCAAGTAGAAGATGATGACAGAAAATGAAATTTGAGACCAGAATCATAACTGTATGGCTAGATTTTAGAACTTGGTTGTTTAGTTTCTACTGTCATTAACCTCCCCTAAGATCAGGCCTAATGCTATATTTTGTAATAGCCATTATTTTGCCCCTTAAAGAATTCTACATTTTCCCTTTCCATTACCCTCTAATTCATTAAAGTCCGTTGTTCTCAAGTAGACTTCAAAGAGGGAATTTTGGATTCTATGATCGTAGACACTTCTTTGAACACTGCACATGCTTCCCCGCATTTCACCTCAGTTTCAAAGTTATATGTCGATTACACATGTTAAACGCAACTTTTCTAGTAAACCGATATTGTTTCACCCATTTGGTGCAATCTCATCAAACCAGTCATCATCAGCTCTAAGTCCACCAAAAATGTTATCAAGAAAATGGAAAGTAGGATGGACGAATTCTTCTGGGGTCATGGTTAAAATACATTTAAATGACCATTTTTTCTTTAAATTACAGACCATAAGAATTGATAATTAAAATCGCAATGATACATTAATAAATTGGAATTACCTCGTAAACAAAAAGTGAGATTCTTTCTCTATGAGATTGACAATCCAAGCTTCCACCAACAATATTGACAATATCCTACAAAGATTCAAAGGAAATATATGACCATCTCGAATATAAATTATAGGAAACAATCTCAATGTGGTATTAACTACTTCACATACCTCCTAAACAAAATTGAAATTCCTTCACTCTCAGATTTACAATCCGAGCTTATACCACCAATATTGACAATATCTTACAAGATTTCATTTAAAACTTAATTACGAAAAAGTTAAATGATAATTTTTTTTTTACGAATTATTAGACTACAATCCTACTATTGTTAACATGCATGTAAGGATTAAGTACATCATATTATATAAGAATGGCAATAAACAAAAAAATTAAGTAGTTGTCTTAGTATCACCAACTATTGTAGTACTGAACATCCACGTTACGAAACTAATTAAAATATACTGTTCTCATGAGTGAAATTTCTGGAATTAGAAGAAAACCCCAAACATTAGGCAAATGTCAATGAATAAAAAATAAGCATCAAGTGAGGTTCGAAAATTTTAATCTATAGTACCAATTTTTTTTATATCAGTAGGCATACTTTTGAAATAAACATTTAAAACAGTAGGCATATATTAATAGGCATATATCAGTACGCATATGTCAATGTATATAAGGGTTTTCAAATTCACTTTTGAAATTAACATTTAAAACAGTAGGCCTATTTTAATAGGCATATATCAGTATGCATATGTCAATGTATATAAGGGTTTTCCAATTCATGTAAAAATGGGAAGTACAATGAATGCATAAAAATAAAAATTTGTTAATGAGATAGATATCTATAAAAAATTTATGTAATTGTTTTTAAATTAACAACTGCATAATTTTCAGCAACAATGAAAGACACAATAAGAAATTATAGATGGAATTAGGAGTGTTCACCTTCGTTTTTGAAAAAGAAACAAGAGCAACCAATGAAATAGACGATATAATTTCAATGAAATAGACATATCTAATATACAAATGTCTTACGTAGCCATATTGGACTGTTGGTGTTTTAGCTTCCATTTCAAAAGATGAATGAATCTGGAATTAAATTATTGGGATAGGTGTTGATTTTTATTTTGGGAAGATGAATGAATTGTGATTTTTCATATGTATTTGAGAGTAAATGCTTGGGACAATGAATTTTGATTTCCAGGGTTATAAGATGAATGAATTTGGATGTTTTGTTATGTGTGAATGAATGTGAGTTGTCATATATATTTGAGAGTAAATATTTGGGATAATTGAATTTTGATTTCTAGGGTTGGAAGATGAATGAATTTCGATAGTTTGGTATATGTGAATGAATAGAAGAGAGATGGGAGGAATGAATGTGGGTATTTCGTATGTTGTGTTATTAAATAGGGGAGAGATATGTAAGACTATTATTGAGGGTATAATAGGTATTTTAAATTTAATGAGGGTACTTTAGTCCTTTGAACATTGAAGCGAAACTCCACTCTTTTAAAGTAGTAGAGATGCCTACATTCATATACTTACAAATATTATGTACTTACAAATATGCCTACATTCATGTACTTACAAATATACATCTAATTCATCTCCCCCCACATCTATTAGATTCTCTTCCTGATGGTTAAAACACAAATTTGGGAGTTGATGTCAAACCTCTACGGTGGAACACGACTCAATAAAACAAAGGGCAGTTGGCCTAATAAAATAAAAAACAGTACTTTATTCTATTTATTTTCTTTATCCAACTCATATATTTATTTTTCATTTCTTCTATTTTGAATTGGTTGTATTGGAGCAGGTGGTATCTTGGAAAACTGTCATCATTTTAGAGGTAATATAATCCAACACTTTCTCTTTTATTTATGTTCTCTTTTAGTCACCATGTTTCAGATGATTTTAACAACTGATGAAAAGTGCTAATGTAAAATTGCTATATATTATTAAATTATAGATTTTTATTATTAATAACTTCAAATAAGCAAAGAAAAATGACATCACACGAAGTTCGTGTGGCCTTAGCCCGTCAAAACATAGAACCCCTCAAAACATATTCATCTAATTTTGTGTTTGATGATTTTAAATTATGTCATGTTTTTTGGAAGGAAGTGGAATGGAAGCAATTCATCGAGTTTCAAAACCTATAATTCTATATTTAGGTGAGGGTATTAAAATTTATGAATTTGAAAGCTTTAATATATACAATTGCTATACATTTACCCATTTTTTGGGTGTCAAAATGGGAGATTTTGTTGTTAGAAGCTATTACATCAAATAGTGTGAAATAACATCTAATAATAATCTATTTTTTACTTTCATACTTTAGAAATGTTGTTGGTTTTTTTTATATTGTTATCTAGAGTTTGGATGTGCATTTCATTTTTTTTTTTGGAACTAGGTTGTTAGCGTTGATTTTTTTTCCTAATGATTTTGACTGTTGAATGTTGTTTGCACTTTTGTGTCAACAAATCTGAAATTTGGTTTCATTTTTCCCCCATACGTTAGATCCCAATGACTCATACCTTTTCATATGATTTAAGGATTTTTTTTATTGTAAATCATGGTTTAAAAATTGAGTTTTTCATAATTTATCATGTATACAGTTTATGTTGGTAGTTCCAGTTTATGTTGCCTCGATTCACTCTTTTTATAGAAATGAAAAGACTCCATGTATTAATTGGGTGCATACATCTGTATAATCACTTTAGTTGATTTTAACAAAAGGGTGATCTCCAAGCAACATTAAATTGTATTTTAACTAGCTACAATCGTTAAAGTACAAATGACCTTTTATTTTTAAGCGATAGACAAGTGAACTGTTTTACGTGCATAGAAGTGCATGCAATTGAGTTCGTTTCCTTTCCACGACACCACTACTTAAAAAATGGGTGTAAGTTAATGCTTGATTGATTGTTTTCTTTTTTATTTTACACCAATTATGCTTTGTATATGTATTGGTGTGAAAACAGGTCTGCAGATGATGGTCAAGGCGCATGGGGCTGCTGAGGCAGCCAAGGATGCTCTTGGCTTCCCTCGATTTTTGGAGCTCTCACTTTGAAGGTAACATATAATTTTTTCAGTCATTAGATAAATAAATTTACTTCTTTTAAATGATTGTAATCATTTATAAATTATTCGCCACGCATCGCATGGCCTACATGCTATATTAATTTAAAATTCTATCTCCTTTCATTTATGAAATATATTATGTGAAAAAAGACACAAAAATAAAAGAATAAAGCTTTCCTAAATTCGGCCACGCATCGCGTGGCCTTCATGCTAGTATCTAATATATTAAATGGTGTCTCCTTTTGATCTTATACCATGCGGCATATTAGTTGAGTCAAACGATCCCCACTTTTATTGGTGAGCTTCTCAACCGTTTCCTCCTTAAATATCCTCACCTCTTCGTCTTTTTCATAATCTAATATCAAATATATAAAATGGTCTATTTTGATGTTATAACATGTGGCATATTAGTTGAGCCAAATGATCCCCACTTTTATGAGTGAGCTTCTCAATCGTTTCCTTCTTAAACATAATATCAAATAGTGTCTCCATTTGATATTATACCACGTGGCATATTAGATATTAGATTATGAAAGAGAAGATTAATTAACCAAGGGTCTTCGCCCAGTGGTATAAGGCTGTCACTGGAACAGTCTTAAGGGGGATTGAGTTTGGTCCCGAGTTTAATTTTCGGCACTGTCAAAATAATGCTTGGCCAACAGAAGCCACGAACCGCGAATGGGGATTAGTCGAGGTGCGAGTAAGGTGGCCCGGACACCTCATGGTATGCTACAAAAAAAGAAGAAGATTCATTTACATTTATGGTTGTTGTAATAGTTATTGTGCTTAATTATTGTGTATTTATTGTGTAACTCCAAGTTATTGTGATACAAACACTACACCAAAAATAGGATTCTGGAATGGTTTAAAATCGTGCCAGAATCAGGGGTGCCAGATTTTCTGGCATGGTTTAAAATCGTGTCAGACTGCCCAATCTGACACGCTTTTGGGACGCTTTTAAACCGTGTCAGATTTTAATCTGGCATGATTTTAAATCGTGCTAGATATTGAATCTGACACACTTTTAGCACAGTTTAAAACTGTGGAAGATTTTTCATTTTCAAACACACTTTTGGTACGATTATAAAGCGTGCCAGATTTTGTTATTAGCCTAATCAAATTGTACAATTTGGCACGATTTTGGCATGGTTTTAAACTGTGCCAGATTTTTCTATTAGTAAAAAAAATATTTAAAAACAAATTTGGAAAATCAACAAATTCCAAATATGGTAGGAATAATACTTTTTATTTACAAAAAGAATTAAGAAAATTAACAAATTGCGAATCTCTCACGTTACTGATAAACTAATGTACATACGAACTTCAAAATATTACAAGTATTAATAGTCTCCCGATCAAAAAAAGTTGGGCAGCATTTCCTCGATTTTCTGGACATTCCAAAACCTGCTAATATAAAATCTGTCAATATAAAGCCCGCACGGCCATACAATATAACAATAAATTTACAAAAGCCAGCATGACCATAAAAGTTAACAATAAAACTACTAAAGCCTGCACAACCATAACACAAAAAATAGAATCCTAAATATTAACGACATTAAATAAATAATCTTGTTGTTGTAGACCATTGACTTCTTGTGTTCCAAGTGGATAAAACCTAGCGATTGAATGTTATCCTGCAAAAATATAGGACTCAAAAAGATATGATATTAGTAACCAAGTAATTCAAAAAAATTGTATTCAAGCTGAAAAATTGCAAATACGAGTTACAATTATTATTATATTCTCAAACTGAAAGTCTCGTGACTACGTGGTTAGTTCAAACAAGTTACATTAGTCTCATACGAGGTGTTAGTGCCTCTTATGGGGAAGTTTGGGGGATGGTTTGGGTTTTCACCCCTTAACGGCTTGTTTTTAAGTTTTAATCTTAGATATTTTCAAATTATCGTCATATTCTCAAATTGGGAGACTCGTGACTACGCAGTTAGTTACATACGAGTTACATTGGTCCCGTGTGAGGCGTTCATGCCTCTTACAGGCCGTTTGGGGGCTGCTTTGGGTTTTCACCCTTTAACGGATTATTTTTAAGCCTAATCTAGATATTTTTAAATTATCATCATATTCTCAAACTGAGAGGCCTGCGACTATGCGGTCAGTTCCTAAGAGTTACATTGGTCCCGTTCAATGTGTTAGTTCCTCTTACGAGGGCGTTTGGGAGTTGATTTGGGTTTTCACCCTTTAACCGCTTTTTTAAAGCCTTATGAAGATATTTTCATATTATCTTTATATTCTCCAACCAAAGGACTCGTGACTACGCGGTCAGTTCCTACGAGTTACATTGGTCTCGTGTGATGTGTTAATGCCTCTTACGGGACCGTTTGAGGGCTAATTTGGGTTTTCACCCTTTAACGACTTGTTTTTAAGCGTAATCTAGATATTTTGAAATTATCATCTTATTATTAAGCCGAAAGACTCGTGACTATGCGGTCAGTTCATATGAATTACATTAGTTCCGTGTGAGGTGTTCATGCCTCTTATGGGGCTTTTTGGAGTCTGGTTTGGATTTTCACCATTTAACGACTTATTTTTAAGCGTAATCTAGATATTATAAAATTATGTTATATTATCACACAAGGAGTCATGTGACTATGCGATCCGTTCCTACGAATTACATTGGCCCCGTACGAGAACATACACAGCCGACTTAAATTTGTGGCTAATATGCTTAAACCCCATTTCCTCTTTCCTTTGTGAAGAATTCTCCAGCTAGTTCTTTATCTAGAACATACACAACCGACTTAAATTTGTGGCTAATATGCTTAAACCCATTGACTTTAGTAAGTATAAATAGGAGAGCCATCTCTCATTTTGGGAATTAACCAACAAGTGAGACAAAGTAAAATCAAGTGAGTGTCTAAATAAATAGTGAGTGTCTTTAGAGTAAGTGATGTGTGTTTTGAGTAATAAAATTGTGTCTTAAATATTGAGTGAGTTTTGTAATATTAGTGGGTCACTTGAGTGTGTATTTTGGGAGTCAATAATAGTACTAAAATTTGTACAATTATTTTTGTGTAATAAAATAGTTTTATTTGTGGTTCACCGCGTGGACAATTTTTTTTTACTCAACACCTCTATCCTCACACACACAAATACAACCCAAAAATCAAAAACAAAATTGCAACAACCCAACGGATAAAATCACAACAAACGAATCGGAAATCACATAAACCAAGAACCAAAAACGGATCAGAAATCACATTTTAATTTTTTTCAATTTTTAGAGTTTTTGAAATTGATTAATGGCTTGGAATTATTTTTAATTAAAAGATCCTCTGTTAATTAAAGTTAACAAATTTATTAATGATTTTGAATAAAATTTAATTTTTAAATAAAATTATATTTAAGTTTAAAATAAAAAATTAATAGTGTATTAAAGTAAAAAATAAAATAAAAATTAAATACAATCTGTTCGGAACTAAAAGCTTATGTTTAGAATTTTGAAAAACAACAAAATGTAACGCACTTGGGCCAGTGAATGGAAGAACTTCCAAGACAAAATGTGTCGCACTTGAGTCGCTGGTGGACCACTTGGTGAGGTGATCGACCCGTTCTACCCTTGTGGAAGCTTTAACCCACTCGGGCTAGCAGATGATCCCGAAGCTCTTGCTGAGCTTAAGTTTTTTATTCAGGCCACTCAAGGAAGGACCAATTGAAGAATCTTGTCTACCACCTTGCTGATCCAATTAGCAACAATGCTTGGGGTTTTGCCATAAACCTCGTCCCCACCAAGTGAGAGATGGAATGTTGTAAGATTGGTGAAAACACCATCATGTAAATTGACAAAAATGATGGAGCCATGCATAAAACTTGGGAATATTTCCATCTTAATTACCGATGATCAAACCTAAATAGTTCTCGTTGGAAATTGGGTTTACCAATTCTTACCATTACACAATATTAATTTATCATTAGTTTCCAATTGCCAAGAACTTCTAGTCCGCCCACTTTTTTACAATATGAGATAAAAAAATTCGCCTACATATGCATGAATACGGCTATGTACATCTAGTCGCCTAATATTCCAAAGCGACGGGAGCCCACTGCACTGAATTTGCCCTGTTTTTTAGAAAAGAAAAACTCGTCTGTCATGGGCGCTAAATGAGATGAAAATTCACACGAGATCTTACCAACTGTACATCAAAGATAAACTCTTGAGTTCTCTCAACTAAATGTGTGTACATTCATACCACAACTAACCTATAAGATTTTTGTTTGAAAACAACAATAAGTTAATCTTGAAAACATCTGTAAAATTGTTCACAAAGTAATGACTAGACAAAAATAATAAGATCGCAATGAGGTCAACTTGAAGAGAGATATTACAGCTGATATTTATTAAAAAGGGGGGGGGGGGGGGGGGGGGGGGGGGGGGGTGGAAGAGGGAGTGCTGAAAAATTATATTATTTTTATTGAAGACCGATTAACATCAAATTCAGTAACAGGTACAAGAGTACACCGTACAAGAACACCTTTGCATGTCAACAAGTGACAAGACAATAGATTCTATTTTTGTCACTATCACAATGATTGCCCACCCATGGTCTGACTGCAATAGGAAGTAAGGTACTCATAACATGTGTACTAAGGGGAGACATTAAGATTCCAAAAATAACAGAGGTAGAGTTTCGACATATATTTAATAGGAACAGATACTCATGTAGAACTCTAATACTTAATATTTTAAGGACCAAAACATGTGCCCTAATGGCACAAATTATCATTTTCCTAGGAAGTAATGGGAGGCAAAGTGGTTGCTTCTTCACCCTCAAAGCTATAACTCTTGGATACCACGAAGTTTGTATGTATTATGAAAGAGAAGATCCATTTACATTTATGGTTGTTGTAATAGTTATTGTGCATAATTGTTGTGTATTTATTGTGTAACTCCAAGGTATTGTGATATAAATAACTCCAGTCCATTTTTTATAAATATTCCATTTTCGATGCTCTTAGAAAGTGGTATGCTACCAAAAAATGCTCTTAGAAAGGCTTTTCATTATCACGGGTCACGTTTCCTCATATCTTACTATTCATAGACCCTAGTTTTTTATTACCCTACTACATTCTCGATTAGACGTCATTTGATAGGTAAATTTAATACACATACTATGTAATGTTCAAAATTGTATGCAAAAGTTTATTTAATTTAAATTAGCAATTTTTAGATAAGTGCCTCATGAAGTTGTCACAAGTTTAAACTTCAGTGGATGCATACGGCACTAAGGGGAAGCCAACCTTAGTTGTGTTTTGTCTATTATGATTAGAGGTTGTACACATACCCTACGGGATTAGTCGGGCTAAGACCCCGGTACTCGGAGTTGTCAAAATAATTCTTCAACTAACAACACTATTGAATTAGATTTTAGGCCTGAAATATTATCCGCATTCTATGTATGGATATTATTTAACAAAGATATTTAACTCTTTTATTTGTATAGATTTGAATTAATCCTCTAAGAAACTCTAAGGTTCCATCCCTTCGTCTTAGTGTTATGGAAGTCGCTCGAGCATCAATTTGATGAACAAAGTAGATCGTTGGGTCACAACTTCAATTAGTGGGCCATCTCACTGGGTTTGTTATATTGTTCATTCAAGTGAAAATAAGAATAATTGCGCTTTGAAGTTACAACCATATTAATTAAATCATTTATGTTAATCATAAAGCTAACCAACTCACTTATCCATGACACTTGCAAGGACAAATTTCACAATGTTTTAAGTTTGTAAGTTATTTATTATAAATAATTGTAATATTGACTTTATTCCGTTTGAAAAAAATCATTTATATCGTACGTTAGGATTGTGTTAAGTTTTTCCTCTCCTCCAAGCCTACGCATTGTTGAAATCGTAGCGACCGAGTTAAAACGACATCAACTTTCGTGCCGAGTTTCGTCTTCATCTATGGGATCTTAAAAAAGGTATGAATGGTGTATTTTTTTGATCCCACGATTTCCTTTTGGGAGTTTTTATTTAAAAAATTTTAAAGAGGCAGTTTTTGCAAAAACCATTTTCAAAAAAAAAAAAATTAAGTCGCTTGAATAACGCAATATTTTTCGTTCAAACGAGTTTATGGATATCGTTTGAACGACATGTTTGATTTATTCAAATGAGGTGTGTGGTTTCGTTCAAACGAGAAAATTTTGTCTTGGCACAAAGTTTTCGAGGAAGCTCATTCGTACGACTTGGAGTTTCGTTCGAACGAGATAGATAATCTTGTTCGAATGACTTTTTTTCCCGAATGAGATGCCTTGAGTTGCATGACACTAGTTTTTACTATTTTTCTATAAATTAAGGGCAGAAAATAGTTTTTTTCAAGTGAAGGGTTTCGAAAATAGATTTCCAAGAGAAAAAAAACAAAGCCTCAAACACCCTAGTTTACACCCATATTTTAAGATTTGAGTTTCTACATTGTGACAGTTTGAGACCTCACGTTTGAGCACCAAAATCATGTTTGCCTTTTATTATTATTGAGTTTGTTTCGTGCGGTGGATTTCGTGTTTGTTGTAGTGACGGTATAATAGCTAAAGCAAGAAGATCTGAAGATACTGAGATGCGGGAGGCACCTACATTATGAAGTTCATTGGAAGGTGTCTAGTAGTGGCTGTGAAGAAGGTTTAAGGAGCGAAGAGTGCATCAAGGCTTGAAGGCGTCGCCATATAAGACTCTCTCACCTTAGGCTAAAACTCTTCATTTCTAAAATATGCTGAAGGAAGAGCTTATTTAAATATTTATAAGTCGGCATAAGGCACCTCCCCCTTGGTCCAATCAAAATATGACATGTGTCACCATATAACACAAAATATCCTTTAAAGCTAAATGACTACTTTACCCCTGTTCGTAATTTCAGCATAACTCCTTCCTTGGACCTTTATTTTACACACTGTTTGTTGTGTTACAAACTTAACTAATATGTATACAACTATCTAGTTTTTACCTCAAGTCAATTATTATATTACAGTGGCCAAAACTAGTCCCGAACTTGAACATTCCTACCGAAGACTTCACAAATTTGTGTTTGTGACTAATTCAATGTTTCATAAGTTATGAAGGTAGGATTAGACTAAACACAATAACATAACATTATATATTCTAATAACACATTATTACCATACCATACGGTAAGCATGATTTAAACATGGTTTATCATAATCATATCCGGGTCGTCATAACCTTCCCCCCTTAGAAAGTTTCGTCCCCAAAATTTAGGATGAATCTCACTTATCAAACAATTGGGGATACTATTTTCTCATTCTATCTTCCATTTCCCAAGTTTCTTAATTAATTTCATGGATCCTCCACAACATTTTACCTACGGAACTAATTTATTCCTTAGTACTTGCTCCTTTCAATCAATAATTTCCACTGGTTGACAAATCTTCTTTCATACTATTGTAATACCCCGTATTTTTATGCTATAATTAATTTGGGGATTTATTTAATAAAAATCCGGAAATTAATTATGTTATAATTATTAACGTGACGTGAGTTAGTAATAATATGAAATTGTTGAATATTACTTAGGAGCATAGTAATATATGGTAAATGTCACGAGTGAATGAAAATGACAATTTTGGTAATTTTAGTCGGGACGCGCCCGTGTCGCGTCGGGACTAATTATTGAGATATAAAAGTAAATATTTTATGAGTTGTCCGTATGGTCGTTTTGAGTGCGCCAACGCGTCCGGAAGGGTCGAGATAGCCAGAAAAGTGTACCCGGGGGTTTAGTTTGGGTCTCGGGATGTTTTTAGGCTTAATTAGTGACCCGGGAGGGCGTTTTGGTCATTTTACAAACTAGGGTAATTAAACCCACGAATTTCAGCCATCCTTAGCAGCCATTTAAGTCAGCCTTTTAGGGTTAGATCATTCAGAACCCTAAGACGGCTAGTGGAGAAGAGAGGAGAGACCTTGCTAGGTGATTCAAGGCCAAAAACACCACCTTTTGCACCACCGTCACCACCAACGCGTAGATCGCGAGGAGGAGAACGCAACCACACCAATATCAGCAGGAAACTAGACCTCTGAAATTCCAGGCAAGTGTTTAACTTGCGTATTTTCATTGGTGCAATAATCATGTTAGTGTAGGAATGATTAGGAGTATAATTTATGGAAGAAAACCCCACTTTGTGATAGGAATTTGCATGTAGACAAGATTAAAATTATATCCTGGAAGTCTTATGTAATGTAGATGATAAACCCACGAATTTTTGATGTTATTGTAGAAGAAAATTCTGGAGAAAACTGATTAGAACAAAAGATTAATAAAACTTAGGGTTCTTGATGATTAGATGAGATTTTAGGTTGTTTAATCATGTTTAATGATGGTTATATGCATGCTTAACGTTAGAAACATCTGGAAATATATTACCATGATTGTAGTATAAGTTTTGGGACGATTAGTGTTGGAAATTATGGATTTGAATGAAGAATATTAGTTAAACCCGTAACTGCACTTCTGCAGAAATCGAAATACCTGTTTGATCGATCGATCGACCCTATAGCGTCGATCGATCGAAGGTTCGATCGATCGAACCCCAGTAGTCGATCGATCGACCCTTCCTGGCAGCCTATTTTTCCCTTGTTTAATTAGTTGAATTAATTTATCATGAAAGAATTCTTGGGCATTTCAAATAAAATGTTTTGGGATATAAGAGAGACCAGTAGGACATATGATTAAGTGTTGAGAACTTTATTCTGAAATGATAATTGGGTTTAAGGAATAGTTAATTAAGGAACGACGAACTACGTATTTCAAATGAGAGATTTCAACGAATACCTACGTTAGTGAATAGACGTCTACCTACTGAATATATTACTTGGATGGATAGAACCCACGAGTGTCCCATAACTAGTGAGAAAACCCCTTCGAATTAAGGTTAGAGGCGAAACCTTATACGTTATACTAATAAGGTGAAATTTAGGACAAAGGTTTTAATTATGGGTAATGAGAGTGACCTATATTAATATGATGAAATTGGTATATTTATATGAATGTGTGTACATATATTATATACATGTGAAAAACGTACCCACGCTACTTGCTATCCCTGAGGTTACCGCGCTGGGACGATCGTATCCTGTGTTGCTTTATGGGGATATTGAATCGTACCCTAGAAGATAGAGATCCTAGGTACGGGCTATTAAATTGATAGTCGGACGGTCCTAAGAGACGTGTGGGTATGTACTGACCTCTTGGACTTGGAATCTATGCTTCGCCTCAACGTTGTTTTGTATATGTTAATACAGTTCGAGAGTGATTCTGAACTTGTATTTCCCTTTATGTGAGCGATACGGGGATTGGATAGCAGAGTATGCCCGCACCATAGTTTAGTTGGGGTGCCATTATATATATATTTTATTCGAGTAGTTAATATATATATGAGGTTATAAACTTTGAACTGCCTACTGTGATTTGATAAGTAGAACATGGTTGTTGACTCAAATTATTAAATACTTGTTTTGTGAAAATATGAAAAGGCACGGGGAAATCTTATAATTTAATGAAGCTAAAACGAGAGGAATACTACAAATTGAAAGTAACCTTTTTATAACATTGTCATCGTTCAGTTTTGAAAACATATGAGTAAGTTAAGATAAACGAACCATTGGGAAGGTTAGTACGATAGGAGTGCACATTAGAAGAGAGGTGAGTATTTCTCAAGAGAGAGACGAACTAATATGATGTTGCATTGGCCTGTATCAATTTAAATACTTGCTTAACGTATTTTAAAATCAAACACACTTTCGGGCCCTGACCCGCTTCCTTTTCTCTCTCTCTTCTGTGTATATATATGTATATTTTCAGGTGCCCAGCCGCAGGGGCGTCTTGCTTAGGATTCTTCGAGAAGAACGAGCTGCAGCTTAGGTGGGAGTTGCAGGTCCCTCGAGTAGACGGCTTCCGACATTGACTCCACTCTTATTACTCTCATTTATGGGGCACGTGTCGCCCTTTTCATCATTTCATTTATTGTTGGGGATTTTTATATTTCAGTTATTCCAGTATTGTTTATGGGATTTGTTTCAGGATGGTTTATGATTTTAGTTTTATATTATTGACATTCGTTTGGTGAATGTATGGTTTTATTTAAATTTCGTGGTGTGATTCTCTATTGTAGAAATGTTGTTTTGAATTAATAAAAATATTTTCTTTAATTAAAATTTGGAAGTTCGTATGAAAAATGTTTTTGACACTTAGCTTAATTATTTAGGGTGTTAAATTGGAAAAATCATTTTTCTCGACAGTGATGCTGAGAATGAACCAACTGTTTACCTTGATTTAATTTAATAAAGGAGTGATCACCCGATATTTAAATTTGGCGGGGTGTCACAGGTGGTATCAGAGCATCAGGTTCTAGTGTCCATAGGATCTGTACGGCTTATTTCGCTTTCAGCTTAACGTTACTTGCCATAGAGCCCTATTTTTAGGACTGTTGTATTCTTGCTTTTACGTTTAAGTCTTCAGCTATTCGAGATTTGTTGATAACTGTAGACTAATAAACTTGTTCACGTTTCAGATGCCTTTGAGACGTGCTCCAAAAGATAGGCGTGCCCAAGCCGACCAGCCAGCAGCTCCGGCACCAGGCACTATGAATGCGAATGAGGTAGCCGCCATCATTGCTCAGGCGGTAAATGCCGCGATAGCGGTGATTCAGCGGGCTCCACCACAGGTCCAGGCAGTGGCGCCAGTACCAGCACAGCTTCCATCTGCATGGGAGAGGGTTCGGGATGCTTTTCAGAAAGCACATCCCCCTGAGTTTTCTGGTAGCTCCGATATTATTACTGTCAGCCAATGGAAGAAGGACATCCAGCGGCACCTCCGTATGTATGAGTGCACCGAAGTGCAGAAGCAGCTATTGGCCTCTTTTAAACTAGTGGGAGCCGCATTACAGTGGCGGGAATCCACTACTACTTTGGAGGAAAGGGACACGATCCCTATTCAGATGTTCTGGGAGCGGTTTGACCGCAAGTACTTTCCACCCGCAGTGCAGACTGAGATGAGGCGGAAATTGCTAAATCTGAAGCAGGAGAACCTTACTGTAGCCGAGTATGAGGAGGAGTTCACGAGACTTCTCACTATTGTGCCGGATGAGGCACCCACTGAGAGCAAGAAAAATTTGCTGTTCATCGACGGGTTAGCTTGGAGGATCCGTCAGCACCTTATTGGGAATCTATCCCTGAGTAATTTCACTGACGTACTCAATGCATCGCTACTACATTGCCAGGATCACCGCTTCCATCTTCAGGGAAGCAAGAGAGCAGGAGAGTCCAGCCAGCAGGGCAGGACCGGGGGTAATAGTGCCAGTGGGGCACCAACTCAGGGACAGACTCGTCAGCACGAGCAGAGTTCCCATCAGGGGGACCTTGCTAAGCGATTCCGTTCAGGTGATTCTAGGCAGGGATTCGGGGAATTCAGGCAGGGTCATCAGGGTCAGCCTAATCAGCAGGGCCAGCAGGGCCAACACCGACCGCAGGGTCAACAGCAGGACCAGCAAGGCCAACAGCGTGCACATCAGGGCCAACAGGGCCAATGGCGTGGAGGTAACGGCCAGCAGGGCCGTGGTCAGCAGGGACAGAGGGGAGGTAATTTCAGAGGCTGGTGTTTTGTGTGTGGCAAGCACGGCCATAAGCGTCAGGATTGCCCAGAGGGCGATAGGGCCCCACAGCAGCAGGGAGCCCGTAATGAGCCGCAGAGACCACTCTTTCCACCTGCCCTTCCAGCTCCAGCCCAGATGCCAGCCCTACCAGCCATTCCAGCAGCTCCAGTGCAGCAGGGGCAATTGCAGTACGGACGTGTCTATAACGTCCACCAGGCAGCAGCTCCACATGCACCACCCGCGATTGAGGGTATGTTTCCTATCCATGGTACTATGGGTAAAGTTTTGTTTGATACGTGGGCAACGCACTGTTTTATAGCTATGCATTTTGCGAAGTCCTTAGGATTGTTAGCCACAGCAGAGAGCACCGTGACGTGTGTCGACTCACCATTGGGGAGTGGGTCACTTATATTCTTTATATGCCGGGGAGTAGGGGTAGAGATTGGTGGCTTGGTATTGCCTGCAGACATGCTAGTCTTAGACATGCACGAGCATGACGTGATTATTGGTATGGATTGGCTCGCATCTTATAGAGCCATGATTGATTGCTTCGGTGGGAGCATTGTTTTTGCCATTCCGGGGCAAGAGATGTTTATAGTGGCGATGCCTCGCCCAGAGGGAGGTTTGACCGCTCATTTATTTTACATTGAGGAGGATACCTCTAAGGAGGTTGTGATTCCTTTGGATTCGATCCCAGTTGTTAGGGAGTATTCCGATGTGTTTCAGGAGATACCAGGCCTACCGCCCAGTCGTGAGATAGACTTCGTTATAGACTTATTGCCGGATACGAGACCTATAGCACGCGCATCGTACCGTATGGCTCCGGCAGAGATGCGAGAGCTACGAGATCAGATTGAGCAGCTATTAGGTCAGGGTTTCATTCGTAGGAGTACCTCACCGTGGGGCGCTCCAGTCTTATTTGTGAAGAAGAGAGATGGCTCACTGAGATTGTGTGTGGACTACCGGGAGTTGAACAAGGTCACGATACGGAACAAGTATCCGTTGCCTCGAATCGATGATCTGTTCGACCAGTTAAGGGGAGCAACTTTCTTTTCGAAGATAGATCTGAGGTCGGGGTACCATCAGTTACGGATTAGAGAGCAGGATGTTTCGAAGACTGCCTTCTTGTCGAGATATGGGTCCTATGAGTTCAGGGTGATGCCGTTCGGACTCACAAATGCCCCAGCCGTTTTCATGGACTTGATGAACCGAGTGTTCAGAGAGTTCTTGGATCAGTTCGTCATCGTCTTCATAGATGATATCTTGATATATTCACACTCCGAGGAGGAGCATGCCGAACACTTGAGGCAGGTTCTCCAGACCCTACGAGAGCATCAGTTGTATGCTAAGTACGAGAAGTGTGGATTCTGGTTGCGAGAGGTACAATTCTTGGGCCATGTTGTTTCTGAGCAGGGGATAGCAGTTGACCCGAGCAAGGTGTCAGCGGTGAGGGAGTGGGGGCAGCCCACGACACCGACGGAAGTACGTAGTTTCTTGGGGTTAGTCGGATACTACAGGAGGTTCATTCGGGGATTCTCCAAAATAGCGGGTCCATTGACGAATCTGACTCGCAAGGGGGTACCATATGTTTGGGATGACGCTTGTCAGTTGGCTTTTGACGAGCTGAAGGACAAGCTTACTTCGGCACCAGTCCTTGCTTTACCGAAGCCGGGTGTAGAGTACCTGGTTTACACAGATGCGTCCTTACGAGGACTTGGGGGAGTACTTCAGCAGGAAGAGAAGGCTATAGCTTTTGCTTCCCGCAAGCTTAAGCCGCATGAGAAGAATTACCCCACCCACGACCTGGAGTTAGCTGCGGTCGTCTTTGCATTGAGAATTTGGAGGCACTATTTATTGGGCGAGAAATTCCGTTTGTTCACAGACCATAAGTCACTGCAGTACCTGTTCACTCAGCGAGAGCTGAATATGCGTCAGCGCATATGGTTAGAGTTTGTGAAAGATTACCAGTTCGATATACAGTATCATCCGGGGAAAGCCAACATAGTTGCTGATGCGTTGAGTCGTAGATCGGTTGACGATGTAGCGGACATCTGGAAAGCAAAATGGAAGGAGTTGGGTCACCAGGACGCGGTAGCACGTTCTTTCATATCCGTGATGACAGTCACACCCGAGATTGTTACGAGGGTGATACAGGCACAGACCACAGATCCGTTTTGTCAGGAGCAGATTGTACGACTTCTAGCCGAGGGTGCTGAGTCCTATTCTGTTAGTTCGGATGGAGGGTTGCGGTTTAATGGGAGACTAGTGGTTCCAGAAGGTGCAGAGCTACGTCATGAGATAATGACTCATTCTCATGGGTCCCGATTTACAGTACATCCGGGAGGCGATAAGATGTACCAGGATATGAGACGTCAGTACTGGTGGAGTGGGATGAAGAAGGACATCGCTGAATTTGTGTCCAAATGTTCTACTTGCCAGCTGGTGAAGGTGGACCACCAGAAACCGTCGGGATTACTTCAGCCGTTGGAAGTACCTGCGTGGAAGTGGGAAAGTATTTCCATGGACTTCATTACAGGGTTGCCTACATCACAGCGAGGCCACAATTCTATCTGGGTGATTGTAGACCGTCTGACCAAGGTGGCTCATTTTCTGCCAGTAAGGATAGATTATACCACGGGTCAGTATGCCCAGTTGTTCATCGCTGAGATTGTCAGATTACATGGGGTGCCCCTGAATATTGTGTCAGATAGAGACAAGATTTTTGTGTCGCGTTTCTGGGAAATCTTTCAGGAGGCTATGGGTACAGAGTTGAGACTGAGTTCAGCTTACCACCCACAGACAGATGGACAGACAGAGCGTACTAATCAGATGTTGGAAGATATGCTACGCATGTGTATCCTCGATTTCGGGGGAGGTTGGGAGCCACATCTTCCACTGGTCGAGTTTGCTTATAATAACTCCTATCAGTTTACGATTGGCATGGCTCCATTTGAGGCTTTGTACGGCAGGCCTTTTCGCTCTCCACCCTGTTGGCTCGAGGTGGGGGACAACAAGTTATTAGGACCAGAAGTGATCCAGGAGACCTCCGCGAGGATTGAGACAATCAGGAGTCGTATTCGGGTAGCCCAAGACAGACAGAAGAGCTACGCCGATGCGAAACGATTCTTTCGGGAGTTTAATGTGGGAGATCAAGTGTTGTTGCGTGTATCTCCTATGAAAGGAGTGATGAGGTTCGGGAAGAAGGGAAAGTTGGCTCCGAGGTACGTAGGACCATTTCCCATCATCGAGAGAATTAGGCCAGTAGCATACAGGTTGGGTTTGCCAGAACATTTACATCGCATCCACGATGTATTCCACATCTCGTCGTTGAGACGATACCTTCGGGATGATATGGCCCATACTCACATTGCGATAGATGAAATTGACTTGCAGTCGGATAGCTCTTACGAGGAGAGACCGGTGGCTATTCTAGACTACAGTGAGAGGAGATTGAGGTCGAAGATAGTTCCACTCGTGCGGGTCCAGTGGGAACATCATAATGTGGAGGAATCCACTTGGGAGCGTGAGGCAGATATGCGTGAGAGATATCCAGAGTTGTTTTTACCAGGTATGCCTTATTTTCTGAATTTCGGGACGAAATTCCGTTATTAGGGGGGAAGTATGTAATACCCCGTATTTTTATGCTATAATTAATTTGGGGATTTATTTAATAAAAATCCGGAAATTAATTATGTTATAATTATTAACGTGACGTGAGTTAGTAATAATATGAAATTGTTGAATATTACTTAGGAGCATAGTAATATATGGTAAATGTCACGAGTGAATGAAAATGACAATTTTGGTAATTTTAGTCGGGACGCGCCCGTGTCGCGTCGGGACTAATTATTGAGATATAAAAGTAAATATTTTATGAGTTGTCCGTATGGTCGTTTTGAGTGCTCCAACGCGTCCGGAAGGGTCAAGATAGTCAGAAAAGTGTACCCGGGGGTTTAGTTTGGGTCTCGGGATGTTTTTAGGCTTAATTAGTGACCCGGGAGGGCGTTTTGGTCATTTTACAAACTAGGGTAATTAAACCCACGAATTTCAGCCATCCTTGGCAGCCATTTAAGTCAGCCTTTTAGGGTTAGATCATTCAGAACCCTAAGACGGCTAGTGGAGAAGAGAGGAGAGACCTTGCTAGGTGATTCAAGGCCAAAAACACCACCTTTTGCACCACCGTCACCACCAACGCGTAGATCGTGAGGAGGAGAACGCAACCACACCAATATCAGCAGGAAACCAGACCTCTGAAATTCCAGGCAAGTGTTTAACTTGCGTATTTTCGTTGGTGCAATAATCATGTTAGTGTAGGAATGATTAGGAGTATAATTTATGGAAGAAAACCCCACTTTGTGATAGGAATTTGCATGTAGACAAGATTAAAATTATATCCTGGAAGTCTTATGTAATGTAGATGATAAACCCACGAATTTTTGATGTTATTGTAGAAGAAAATTCTGGAGAAAACTGATTAGAACAAAAGATTAATAAAACTTAGGGTTCTTGATGATTAGATGAGATTTTAGGTTGTTTAATCATGTTTAATGATGGTTATATGCATGCTTAACGTTAGAAACATCTGGAAATATATTACCATGATTGTAGTATAAGTTTTGGGACGATTAGTGTTGGAAATTATGGATTTGAATGAAGAATATTAGTTAAACCCGTAACTGCACTTCTGCAGAAATCGAAATACCTGTTTGATCGATCGATCGACCCTATAGCGTCGATCGATCGAAGGTTCGATCGATCGAACCCCAGTAGTCGATCGATCGACCCTTCCTGGCAGCCTATTTTTCCCTTGTTTAATTAGTTGAATTAATTTATCATGAAAGAATTCTTGGGCATTTCAAATAAAGTGTTGAGAACATATGATTAAGTTTTGGGATATAAGAGAGACCAGTAGGACATATGATTAAGTGTTGAGAACTTTATTATGAAATGATAATTGGGTTTAAGGAATAGTTAATTAAGGAACGACGAACTACGTATTTCAAATGAGAGATTTCAACGAATACCTACGTTAGTGAATAGATGTCTACCTACTGAATATATTACTTGGATGGATAGAACCCACGAGTGTCCCATAACTAGTGAGAAAACCCCTTCGAATTAAGGTTAGAGGCGAAACCTTATACGTTATACTAATAAGGTGAAATTTAGGACAAAGGTTGTAATTATGGGTAATGAGAGTGACCTATATTAATATGATGAAATTGGTATATTTATATGAATGTGTGTACATATATTATATACATGTGAAAAACGTACCCGCGCTACTTGCTATCCCTGAGGTTACCGCGCTGGGACGATCGTATCCTGTGTTGCTTTATGGGGATATTGAATCGTACCCTAGAAGATAGAGATCCTAGGTACGGGCTATTAAATTGATAGTCGGACGGTCCTAAGAGACGTGTGGGTGTGTACTGACCTCTTGGACTTGGAATCTATGCTTCGCCTCAACGTTGTTTTGTATATGTTAATACAGTTCGAGAGTGATTCCGAACTTGTATTTCCCTTTATGTGAGCGATACGGGGATTGGATAGCAGAGTATGCCCACACCATAGTTTAGTTGGGGTGCCATTATATATATATTTTATTCGAGTAGTTAATATATATATGAGGTTATAAACTTTGAACTGCCTACTGTGATTTGATAAGTAGAACATGGTTGTTGACTCAAATTATTAAATACTTGTTTTGTGAAAATATGAAAAGGCACGGGGAAATCTTATAATTTAATGAAGCTAAAACGAGAGGAATACTACAAATTGAAAGTAACCTTTTTATAACATTGTCATCGTTCAGTTTTGAAAACATATGAGTTAGTTAAGATAAACGAACCATTGGGAAGGTTAGTACGATAGGAGTGCACATTAGAAGAGAGGTGAGTATTTCTCAAGAGAGAGACGAACTAATATGATGTTGTATTGGCCTGTATCAATTTAAATACTTGCTTAACGTATTTTAAAATCAAACACACTTTCGGGCCCTGACCCGTTTCCTTTTCTCTCTCTCTTCTGTGTATATATATGTATATTTTCAGGTGCCCAGCCACAGGGGCGTCTTGCTTAGGATTCTTCAAGAAGAACGAGCTGCAGCTTAGGTGGGAGTTGCAGGTCCCTCGAGTAGACGGCTTCCGACATTGACTCCACTCTTATTACTCTCATTTATGGGGCACGTGTCGCCCTTTTCATCATTTCATTTATTGTTGGGGAATTTTATATTTCAGTTATTCCAGTATTGTTTATGGGATTTGTTTCAGGATGGTTTATGATTTTAGTTTTATATTATTGACATTCGTTTGGTGAATGTATGGTTTTATTTAAATTTCGTGGTGTGATTCTCTATTGTAGAAATGTTGTTTTGAATTAATAAAAATATTTTCTTTAATTAAAATTTGGAAGTTCGTATGAAAAATGTTTTTGACACTTAGCTTAATTATTTAGGGTGTTAAATTGGAAAAATCATTTTTCTCGACAGTGATGCTGAGAATGAACCAACTGTTTACCTTGATTTAATTTAATAAAGGAGTGATCGCCCGGTATTTAAATTAGGCGGGGTGTCACAACTATCTTAAGTTTCTTTATCATTTACACGTAAGGATAATCATTTAATGATTTCTTATCATTGAACACCAATTCCCAACACATATATTACTTCATGCCTTTATATATGTATGTCGAACATTCACATATAATAGATTATCAGTTGTATTAGCATATATTCACAATGAGTGAACATTCTTAACAAACCTAATATCATCCTTTACCTTTGTCCCTTCATTCCTATAGTCTATCCTTATCATCGTGTAATATTTCAAATCATAAATATCATATTATCAGACTAGCTTATTACACATCACATTTCCATCTTCCATCCAACACCACATACATGAGTTTTACTTTAACTACTTTACGTATCATTTTTTTAAGTTTAAGCGTATGTTATATATCATACTTACAATTTCTTAATTTAAATATAGCCTCACTACTCTTCATATATCGAAACTGAACAATTATTCACTAAATTTTTATCCGTAACCAAGATTGCATATTCACATTTATGTATATTATGGTGTCATACACTATGAATTCAATCTAACTTCTCACGATATTCCCTTTTTCAGTATCATTTGATTATTTTTTAACTAAGCATACAATGACCTTAACAAGTCATTTATCCAACACAATAACTTTATAATCATAATCTTATCCTAAACTTATTAACATGATATTTTTATGCAATATCATTAATACACTCATCTTACCCATTTGGTAACATGGGTGTTAAACGTACCATCACCACTTAAAACTTTAACCATACTTACCAACCCCATAATACTTCTCTTACTATTATATGTCGTATTTCTTTCAAATAGCCTGTACAAACACCTTAATATATCACATTATGGTATCTCATATAACACATTATCCTTACACATACTTCTTGTTGACCCCATGTAATATCAATCATATTTATTATATGCCGTACTCTTAGTGATAACACGTACATACAATGACAAATATAACTCAATATCCACCCAAACCATTTGTCGATATTCTAACTCGATTAGCATCGTTCCCATACTTATACAAAACACATACTCTTAAAAGGCATCCTCAATATTTTTAAACTTTCAACTTTTTAACACCTCGTCTCAACTTTACTATTCATATAAGCATTTCAAAACATCATAAGGGTAATATCCACTATATATACTCATACTATTAAATAAGTACATCTCAATTCTTATCACTCTTTTCTTCTACTTATCATAATTCAGTATGAACCCATATTTGGATCCACTGTAATATATTGACTAGTAATTGAATTTTAGACCATTTCACATATTAAATTTAAATATATACAACTATTAATCTTCTCACTTGACCTTTACCATATGAATCTTAATTTTATTCACACTCTAACAATTTAAGTCTCATCATAATCATGTAATAATAATTCTCCTCACATCTTGTCCTTTAATGGAATATGGGTTCCCGTACCTCACTCTCCCACATAAATGGGGCATATAGCAGACCATGAATTAATAAGTGACACAACTCAAGTCCACATATACAAGTATAATAAGGGATCACTTCAAATACCTCACAATTTTTGTATACCACATTTATCTTTAAAAAGTTTCTTTCAATGACATGTTTGTCCATACCACAAATAAAACAAAGCAATGATTCGTATTAAAATACATGTATTCGCTGTCATCCCCGAATAAACCTTAACATCTCATTTCCTTCCCTGCAAGATCCTTACATTTCATATCCCGTACAACAATTTATATGTATAACTAACAGATATTAGTCAATAAAGCCAATTTTCTTATGACTCAAAATAATTTCTACTTACACTGCCAAATCTAGGCGCTCCTCACCCCAGAACCTCTAAAACCTAGGCTCTGATACCAAAGTTGACACACCCAACCCAATTACTTATAATTAAGTTTGAAAGTCAAAGTGAGTCAAATCATAATTACCTTAACCAAACCATAAACATGAGTATCCTTTTTTTGTTTCAGTTATTAACATGAATCAATAAAACTAAAAGCCTTTCACAATTTTAAGGTAATTATGCTTATTCAAACTTACTGAAAAGATAAGTAGGCTTAAATTACCCCATTTACCTTTGACCAAATCATGGTTTTATGCATCCCTTTCTAACCCCACCTAACTCCTAGATTTGGCAGTCATATCACAATACCTGAAAAACATAAACATAGAAACCATGAGCAAAATAGCTCAGTAAATGCATCACTACAACAATATTGCATAAAATTAAATTCAATAAATCATATCCCCGTGATGATATATGCATACTTATTCGACCCATTCATAAAGAATTACCAATTATATACTTATCCGGCTCATTCATAAAGAATGACCAACTTATCTGAATCATGATTCACATATCCTGTCTGCAATAGGTAATTCTCCCCCATTCCTGGTCGAGGAGTAACCCCTTGTCTTTAATAGACAAATCTCCCCCATTTCGGGTCGGGGAGTAACCTCCCATTTCGGTAAATCGAAATGAACATATTCATATTCAGTATTATTTTAATCATATCCGTAACCATGTATAATACATCTTACCGATAGGTAATATTCAGATCATATCCATAACCATGTATAATACATCTTACAGATGAGTGATATTCAGATTGTATCCATAACCATGTATAATATATATCTTTCCAATGAGTACACTCACCTTAGCCACTTAAGGGATTTTCCCTGGGTCCTTATCTAACACTTGTCCAACTGGTACCCTTTTCCTTCCTATCATTCTTACAATATTAGTATCATCATAATAATATTAACAATACATATACTCACTTTAACGTAATTCAACTCATAAGCATCATATGATCCCATTCAAATCATTTATCATAAATGAAGTCTCATCCAATTTCATATTAAAATATTTAACTTATCCAATCCATAGCCCAAACATTCTTTAATTTCTTCTTGGTAATCAAATTATTATCATATTAGGTTCCCAATATAAAAGACAACACATCATTTCAAGTTTCCTAGAGCAAGATGTGTCCCTTTCTTTATTACAAAGCAAATCTACCCAATAGGCTCTTTTATCGTTCAGTCAACTTCCAGGAATTTTCATAATTTTTGTACATCATAACATCCCGTGATACTTCACCCAACATCCATAAACATATTGAAAAATAAAAAATTAAAGTTTCATAATTTTTAAGGTTCATTTTCTATGTCAAGCAAAACATCGAACACCTAGTGTGCATACTTACACCTTTGGGGAAGATTTTATACATGAACTTCAAACAATAACCAAAGATTCATTTCTTGGTATTTTCACATAATTTTTGGGTATATTATACATATATGATTATATTTTTATCTACAACTAGAATTATTCAATTCCAATAAGTATACAAAAAGATATAGGAGTTTGAATACCCAAGGTTTCCAATCGAAGCAATATACATGATTTACATGTTCAACTTTGCATAAACCCGCATCTATTCATAAGTATACATCAAGACATGAAATTTAGTAACAAAATGATGAATTATATCATTTCAATCAATAATACAAAAAAATATAACAAATTTTATGGGTAGAATTACCTTAGGGACTTTTACGTAATTTTTACGAATTTTTCTTCAATTTTTCTCCTCACTTTCTTCTACCCGAAGTTCCCGACTCTCTCACCTTAGGCTAAAACTCTTAATTTATAAAATATTCTTAAGTAAGAGCTTATTTCAAGATTTATAAGTTGGAATAAGTCACCTTCCCCTTGGTCCAATCAAAATATGACATGTGTCGCCATATAAGACAAAATATCCTTTAAAGCTAAATGACTACTTTACCCCCTGTTCGTAATTTCAGCATAACTCCTTCCTTGGACCTTTCTTCTACACACCATTTATTGTGTTACGAACTTAACTCATATATATACAACTATCTAGTTTTCACCTCAAGTCAGTTATTATATTATAGTGGCAAAACTAGTCCCGAACTTGAACATTCCTACCAAAGACTTCACAAATTTGTGTTTGTGACTAATTTAATATTTCATAAGTTATGAAGGTAGGATTAGACTAAACACAATAACATAACATTATATATTCTAATAACACATTATCCCCATCCCATACGGTAAGCATGATTTAAACATGGTTTATCATAATCATATCCGGGTCGTCATATTAACCGTGAGGGAAATTCCAATACCTAGCCTTCGATGTTTGATGGGTCAAATTATCCCTACTGAAAGGTGTAGATGATATTTTCTTAAAATCTATCGATGAGAATGTTTGGAACTCAGCTGAGAATGAGTGGTGTCCTCCAACTAAGAATGGTTTAATTAAAGCATATTCCCTTGGGTTAAAAACGAAAAAAGATGCTTTGATGTTTAATTCCAAGGGAGTGGATGCTATTTTTTTATGTTGTCACTGTAGAAAATTTTAGTCATATTATAACTTGTTTTAAAATTTTCACATGAGGGCACTGACATAGTTAGGGTTTATAAGTTACAAAATATGATAACTAAATTTGAAACGATTAGAATGGGTGAGAATGAGGCGTTTGATGAGTTTTATGCCAAATTATCAAATATTTTTAATTCCTCATTTAAATTAGGTGAGTTTATCCTTGAATCGAGAGTTGTGACAAAAATCTGGAGGTCGTTGCCTAAAAGATTTAATGCCAATGTCACAGTCCTAGATTCTCTTGGCGATGTTAGCATTATGTGAGTCTAAGAACTTTTAGGTGATCTCCAAACCTATGAGATCAACATATGACCTTCTAGGAAGAAAGATGAGAAGAAGATTATCGCTTTGAAAATTCATAAGGAAGATGTGTCAGATTTCGACAATGACTAGAATTTAGATCCCAAAGAGATTTCTACCCTTGCTAGAAAGTTCACTAAATTTTTGAAGCTTAGAGACGATAAGAACTTTAATAAAAAATTACAGAACTTTGTTAATGACCATGATCAAAAGAAGAGGGTTTACCCTAAGAAAGTGGATGATTGGGATAAGTGTTAATAATGCCAAGGGTTTGGGCATTATTCGCGTGAGTGTCCCACTAGACTAAGGAAAGAATATAAGAAGTCCAAATCTTACAATGCTACCCTTAGTGATAGTGAGTCAGAAGAGGAACCTGCTTTTACCATGGAGAGAGATAACCATTGTGGATTTTTTATGAATTTAAAGAAGGAATGACTAATGTTTGAAGAGTCTAAAATTTTTCTTTGGTCTAGAATTATGGAGTTATAAGGGAGATTAAGAGACTAAAGTTGTGTCAAATTTGATTTGAAATGTAGGTTGGAGAAGTTGGATAAGATTTTAGGCCCTGTCCATATAAAAATGACCAGGTTGGTATCATCGATGATGATTCAAATGCTTACACTCCTAAAGCCAAGACGAAGATTTTAAGAGAGTAAACCATTGTCAAGGATGTTAGAAAAGGTTAACCCAAAGGTCTTTTTTCTCATGTTTACACGTGCACAAATTATGGTAGGAAAATTCACCTTAAAAAGTTATCTTATGATCTTAGGAAAGGTCCTAAGAAGTATATATCCCATGCCACCAAGGATCCCATAACCCGAGGCATTATATTTAGAGGGTTAGGAAATCGAATTTGGAGGCATTAAATTTTAGACTAGTTTATGCTCTCATGCTTGCACATGATTCTTCACATGTTATATCTTATGAGTGATTGTATTTGCATGTTTTTCGTATGCTAATTTTTTGCTTCATGTTTAATGTTATTTCTAGTTGTATGATATTTCTGTCTATTGTATTTTGATTCTCTATTTTTTTATTATATTGGAAAATAAAAAAAGATTTTTTTTGTCTTTTGAGGAGTTTTTGAAAAATGTAAAAAAAACTTAAAAAGATTTATGGCTTGTTTGTGTGGTTGGTTTTACACATTTTATGTGTCATATTAGTGTGTTTGAATCCCATTCATTCCATGTTTTCCATGTTGCTAGACCATTAGAGTATGGATTGTAATTCTTTGGATTGTTCCTTAATCATTCCTTGCACGAAGTAGTTTGAATTTGGTTTGCTTAATGGATATGCCTTCGCACACACTTATACGAGATCTTTTAAATTTGAACTACTTATATCGCATGAGCTAAGTGAGGTGTTAACCTATCAATCTTGTAATATACATATCTATATACCCGAGGGATTTGTGCATGTAAGAACCATTATGGTGAGTTTTCTATTATGATTGAAAAAATAAGAATGTCGAATGGAAAGGGCTATGAAGGGAGCAAATCTCCTTTTCATGAAAGTCCGCCATTGGAAAGTGCCTTAGAAAAAGAAAATGAAGGAAAAAATGAAATATTTCTCTAGGCCTAGTTTATAATTTAATTATCTAAAGTGATATTTAAAAAACAATAAGAGAGAAAAAATTGAATATTTATATTTTGAGGGTGTTAAAAGTTTAAGATCACTGGGTTTGCACAATGAATCCTAGTTCATCTTAAATGTTTGACGTTATTGATTTTATAATCATCAATATTTTCTAAGCTTCTGTGAATTTAGTTCATTTGTTCATAATGAGTTCACACTATTTGTCACTTAAGGCTAAATCTAAGTTTGATAAATTAATGCGATTAAATAGAACTCCTTGGACCATCTTGAGTGGTTAGGACATATTTCTTTAATTTTCTAGTTCATTCCCATCACTTCGCACAATAGTTTTTTAGACACATTTATGCCATACGAGTGTGGAAAGGTATTATTTTTGTGTCTTGTGGTGTTTATACCTATATATTCATGTTCGTTCAACGAGTCCTAGTTCATCTTAAATGTTTGACGTTATTGATTTATTAATCATCAATATTTTCTAGGCTTTTGTAAATTTAGTCCATTTGTTCATAATGATTTCACACTATTTGGAACTTAAGGCTAAATCTAAGTTTGACAAATTAATGCAATTAAATAGAATTCCTTGGACTATCTTGAGTGGTTGGGACATATTTCTTTTATTTTCTAGTTCATGTCCATCACTCCGTACAATATTTTTAGACACATTTATTTCATATGAGTGTGGAAAGGTATTGTTTTTGTGTCTTGGGGTGTTTATACCTATATACTCATGTTCGTTATTACCAGTATGTGTGTGTGTGTGTGGTATGTTTGTTTTGAGTCTTTGCATGCATTTAATCCATGTTTGTCATATATAATTTTATTTGTATCATATGCTTCAAATTTATATCAACACTACACCCACTACACCAAATATGCACTATTGTCACGGTCATTGACCTTGACAAGTTGGACTTGTCAAGGTCAATGACCGTGACAATTCAGGGCGAGACAACTTTTTTTGTCACGAACGTGTCACGGTCATTGACCGTGACAAGTTCGTTAAAATTATCACGGTCAATGACCATGACAATTCTGGGCAGAATTGAAAAAAAATCTGCTGGGCAGTATGGCCATTACCACTGCCCAACAGTATATTTGTACCTGTTATAGCAACGTTGTACCTGTTTAAACATCATATATCCAAACAAACTAAAGATAATGCAAATATATATTCAAAATAGAAACAATATACATGACGATATAATCCAAATATAATTAAAATGTACCAACTTAAAAATAATGTCACTACATGTCTGGGGTAAATGTGAGGAGGTGAGTAGGCCACACGATATAAGAATTGACACACCCACTAATATACATCGTGCCTCATTGTTCGCGCAACCACAATAGGGAGTTCTCCTTCTCGGGTATCACATGCGTGACGAGCACTTTGGACTCGATCTCTTGAAGCGCACGTCCATGAACTATTCCACCTTGGACGATATTCGGGTCCCTCAACCCCCGCCCTATCCGCTGGCCATCAAATACGTCCACTATGAACATGCTCGGCCAACCAATTGTCGACATCGGTCTGGGTAAGGGAGCCAAATAAGGAAGTGGATCATCGAAGTACGCACGTGTCGGTGATGAAGCAGCGAGGTCCACATCCTCGTCATCCTGCGCCTCGTTCTCCAGTACCTCCTCCTCCTCCTCCTCCTCCACTTCCTTCTCCTTCCCTTTACCCTTACGGTCTCCTCCCAACGTATGCTTCATGAATGAGTACATATCTTGGATCGTCGCCTCCAAACGGGACAGCTTCGCGTCATGTGAATCCATTGTTCGAGCCAACCCGGTGTCGCTCGTCTCCAATCCGCTGATCCTAGATTTGGCCACCCGCGAGCTCACCCCCTTGTCCCCCCCTTGCGATCAGAGCCAATCACTTGGCTGAGTGCGTCTGTGGATAAAGACGCCTTGTCAGCATCAGACTGCGACTCATGCACTTCCTTAAGCTTTGACTAAAACGAAAAAAAGCACATGATTAGTAAAATAAGTAAACTAAAAAATTATAACGTAATTAACAAAAATTAAACTGTTGGATTACTTACAATCGTGGCCGCGACGCTCGGGGACACCTCCTTGTCCTTCCCCTTCTTCGTCCGAAGAGCCACATAAGTATTGAGCCTATGTGGCTTACCCCCTGGGTCACTTCCTACCCCCTGAATTAAAATAAAGTAAAATTAGTATCGGCCCCGCAAAGTAAAATAATGAAGAATAATATATTTCTGTAGTTATAGAAAAATTAAATCTTACCTTCATCCTATGCTCCACCTCAGCGTAAGACGTCCGGCCGGAGTAGTGCACGTCCGTCTTTTTTGCCCGATTTTCCCTCCCCGATTGGCGAGATGCCAATTGTCGATCCTCGATCTCATTGTCAATGAACTTTTACCATTGTCCCAATGAGATCGGCTCCTTGGGCGGGACGGATCCACGCCATTGGATAATGGACTCTTGTGTTTTCCCAAAGTACCGTGTCCGCATATTTTTCTTCCTCGTCTTGTGTTGCTCCCTCAACTGCTCCAAGACGGAATGACGTAGCTTTGGATCCAAGTTGAATTGTTCCTGTCCAACAAATACAATGTTAGTTGCGAATAAATATAAATATAAAATGAAATCGAAATCGAAATCGAAATCGAAATCGAAATTGAAATTGAAATTGAAATTGAAATTGAAATTGAAATTGAAATATTTATATAAATATAAATATATTATCTGTAGTGCCACCCAAATAGCTAACTTGAGCTCATATGGAACCTCCTTCCAACTCATAAACCCCAGGGCGATGACCGTCTTTAGCAGCTCGAGGGATCTCGCTAATAGCTCCGATTTGTTCTCGATGATAATATTTTCCATATTTGGGGAGCCTAGGGGCCGAGTGAGCCCTCGTCGCCTCCGCTACCACCGAGCCCAAACGACATCACCATAAACAACATCATCATCTTTGCCTTAATACCTGAAGGAGACATTTGTTGTAAAAAATGTTATTAGTATAGATAAAAAAAATGTTATTAGTACACATAGACACACACCCCTACCCCACCCCCACCACACACACGCACACGTATACGTACACCCCCCACACCCCCTGCCCCCCTCCCCCACCACACACCACCACACACATATATACACACACATATACATATACACACATAAATATGTCTAAATTAGTTGAAAACATCTAACGTGGAATAGATGTAAATCATGGAATTATTATTATATATATTATATATGCATGTAATAGATGTAAATCATGTAAAGCATGGAATTATTAGTACACATAGACACACAACCCTACCCCACCCCCATCCCTGCCCCCACCCCCTCCCCCCTCCCCCTCCCCCCACCCCCACCACACAGACGCACACGTACACCCCCCACCACCCCTACCCCCACCCCCTCACCCCACCCCACCCCACCACACACACGCACACGTACACGTACACGCCCCCACCACCCCACCCCACCCCTCCCCCCCACCACACCCCCTGCCCACCACACAACACCACACACATATATACACACACAAATACACATACACACATAAATATGTCTAAATTAGTTAAAAACATTTAACGTGGAATAGATGTAAAGCATGGAATTATTATTATATATATTATATATGCCGGAATAGATGTAAAGCATGGAATAGATGTTATATATTATGTCTGTTCGAATGCCTCAAAATAAAAAATTCCAAAATTATTTTTAAAACTTGTTCCTAGATCCCAATACTTCAAAAGGTAAATACACAACTCAAAAAAATTCTTCAATACTTCAAAAGGTTTTTAAAACACATTTTATGAAAAAATTCTCTCAATTTAAAAAACATCTTAGTGTGTGCAATTAGCCAATATTATATCAAACTTCTCGAACGGATATATCAATCTTTAGCCCTTAAGGTTCATCTGACCTAAACTATAGATTGTGTCTCACTCATAACGAACCAAGTTTATTTAACTTGATAGACTCAAACATTTTGATACATAAGAGAGCCAATTTATATATAATACAAATGTTTACATTTTCAGTAAGACTTTTTCCAACATTTAGTGAACAATAATGGTTCTTTCGCTTTTGTTTGTCAAATACTAATCTACTAAGAATTTGGCGACATCCACGATGAAAAAAATTGGTAGGAGAAAAATGCTACTAATTTAATGTTTTAATGGTGAAGGAAAGTTCAAAATAACTTGCATTATTAAAAAATAAATATCTTTCAACAGAAAGAATGCATTGATTTCTTTAACTCCAAGAATAAAAATTCTAGAATCACTTAGAAATAAAATCACAACAAATTATTTTTTTATCTTTAACCATAGTCAAAACATCGTAATCTTCCCTTTGAAATTAAAATTAGACACAAATTAATCTAAATTAGCAACAACATATTAACATGTGAATTGTCTAATTCGAATGAAAATGAGTTAATCTTTATATACATAATCATCAATATTAATCTAAATTAGCTTATACCCATACAAGGCTAATATTATATACATTATCATCAATGTTTTGCCTCTAATATAACAATCCCCTATTTTCTACATACTCACCCACCACATACACACACACACACACATATATATATATACACACACAAACATATATATAAATGGAAGAGAGAGAGAGAGAGAGAGAGAGAGAGAGAGAGCAGCGTAGAGAGAGAGAGTTGTAAAAAGGAGGGAACGACGGGGGGGGGGGGGGGGAGGGGAAGAAGGGGAAAGGGTTTTTGCTGAAGAAGTTGTCACGGTCGTGTTAAGGTCCTTGACCGTGACAATTATTTAAAGAATTGTCACGATCATTGACCGTGACAAGTAAATTTGTCACGGACTTGTCACGGTCAATGACCGTGACAATTCTTTATCACGGTCGTGTCAAGGTCAATGAACGTGACACAAAATGCGTGTTTTTTGTCACGGTCAATGACCTTGACAAGGGTGGCCAACTGAAAGGTGACAATTTTGTCATTTTGGTTTAGTGACCAAAAACGACAATTTGGCACACCTTTATACTAAAAATCTGGCACACTTTAAAATTGTGCCAAATTCTGGCACGGTTTAATGACAATCTGTCATCGTTTAAAATCGTGCCAAATTTTGGAACTGTTTAAAAGTGTGACAAAATAGATTACACTTGACTAAAATATAAAAATCCTCAAAAAATTACTACTCACATTGTTTTTTTTCTCCCGCCCTCTCTCCTCCCTCACTTTGAGGTCTCCCGCTTCCACTTTCTATCACACGCTCTCTCTCTCTCTCTCTCTCTCTCTCTCTCTCTCTCACACACACACACACACACACACACACACACATTTTCCCCTCTTTACAAACCCTAATTCCATACTTCCATGTTACTGCCTTCCGAATACACAATAATAAGAGGATTTAACGACAGGTTACCGCGATTGTGGCGGAGGTCGGGGATTTTGATGACAGGGAGGCCTTCGGGATCATGACGAGGATGTGGAGGTTTCATCTCCACAATAATGAAGATGATTGGGAGCTGATTAGAGCATTGAAAATGAGGTTTAACTGTTTGGAGAGGAGTCAGTTTGTAGAGAAACTCAAATCTAGTTTGGTACGTGTATTTATCTCTTCTTCTTAGTATTGTTTGCTTCTTTGGAGAGATTAATTTTTATTTTTGTAGTTAACAACAACACTAAAAAATTGAGAGGTAAAATAGTGATTTTTTTCAAAAAATTAAGAGGTGTACTATGCTTTCAATCAGAAAAAATTTAAGGCATGCTAAATTAGAGGAACTGAACACTGAATATGTTTCGACTTTAATTAGACTTAAAAAGAGGTATTATTCATTAAAAAACAAACATATTCAGAATAATGGCTTTGGTTTGGACCTTAGTTGTGTAATTGATGTTTAGTTGTGATTTGTCAGTAAAATATTTTTTTCCTCCATTGAGGGGTTTTGTTAAAAAACAAGTTGTGTGTGAAGACTCTAAAGATATGTTTTTTCATGAGATTAATTATAGAGACTGTTTTTGGGCTAAGGTTGATTGATAATGATACAATATATCCCTTGCTTTATTTTGTGGACTTCAACAACTTGCAATTGATGCCGAGTATTGATTTTAACAATCAGTGCAGAATTTCATTTTTTGTTTTAAAATCATTACTTCACATATGAAGTTTGTCAGTAAAATATATTTCCTCCATTAAAATTCTGCTCGATAAAGTGGAAATATTTTCTAGGCAAAAAAAAGGTTTTGGTGTGAAGAATGGAAACATATACTTTTCATGAAACTAATAGGAGGGGATAAGATGAAAGTGTCTCTCATGTTCATGATTAAACATCCAATTAATTAAATTAAGGATATAGAGTTGCATAAGCTCAAAAGCACATACATAATATTTAATATGAAATATCTTTTTAGTGAAATTTTCTTCTAATTAATGAAGTTAAAAAATACTTATTATTATATAACTCTACAGGTTTACAAAAAAAGAAGAAGAAAGTAAACAAATACTCATTATTATACATCTTTGGGTATTCAAGCTTCTTAGATTTCCCAACTAATTTTAGACCCTCCAATCCGAATGCCCTATGATACACAATAGGAGGCGGCCATAAGAGGATTTGATTTCTTAATCTTCATATTGCCAGCGTAAGAGTCACATTGTTCACTAGCCTCTTGGTGTTTGCATGTATTTATTAACATAGCCTAATAATTTGGTCTTTTAGCGCAACTAGCTTTTTCACCATTTGACTTTGAGCTCAATTTGATTTTTTTTCCGCAATTTGTAGTTGTAGGAGGCTCGTGTACTTACGTAAATAATGTTGTTGATGTGCACATCAGGTATAGTTTTTGTCATTGAAGACCTACTCAAATTGAGCCTTTAAGGGTGCTAGATGAGCTGGGTTGAGGTGTTCGAAAATGTGGTGCGCATGGTTAGCGCAACAATCAGAGGGGGTTCCCATGCGGTTGAATGATGTCAATAGGGGAATTAATCAGATGGATTGGAGAATTTCTTTGTAAGTATTTATATTGCTTATATTACAGCATATGCACTATCTTTCTTATTATATTTTACTCATTGATTTTATATATCGTGCTTTAGTTTTAGGCCAGAATTATATGGGAATGAAGTGGTCACCATGATTTAACTATCATAGTGATTGCGATTGTAGTATGTGTTTTTACCTTTCAAGTAATTAGCTTTATACAAGGAGAATATGAATTTGAGGCATATGAAAATTGAATAAATCTTTAAGAATCAAATGGTGAACATTGGGTTGTAATATGATATAAAAGAAATGATGACAATGCATGGTTCTATAGCGTGTTTTTAATGGTTTCTCATTTTTATAACACAATAGGTGGTATGGTTGGTGTTAATGATTTTAACTTGCATAATTATGGATGATCAAGATATTGGTTTGTTTGTATTTGAATTTAAGGTATTCTTTAGGATTTGAATCGAACATCTGAGAGAAGTATTATTGATGTGCATACATTAGGATACAAACATGATCCATTACGTATTTTGTATTGTCTCATTGCATACATTGATGTACATACATTGCATACATGATCTAATACACTGATTTCAATCTCTTATCTCATTGGCAGTGGAAAATTTGCTATTCCTTGAATCACCAGCTGGTGTTGTCTTTTCGTATTCTAATACGATATCCGATTTATACGCTGTAGGTGACCGGAACACAGGTACTTCATCTTTATATTTTACATGTGCTTGTGTTTTGAAGTATAAAGCAAATAGGGCTATTTTAGATGAAGTTTTGTTAATTCTGACTTCTATAGATGCTTTTGGGATCCAGATGTTTTGAATTTGTAGCTCAAGATTCATATACAATTCTTGTGAAGTGGTTTGAAACATTACCTTAGTACAAGCATAAATATTTCTACATTGTTGGGGAAAGTTATGTAGGTTGTTAACTGAATCTGTGTTTTGTTACATGTATAACTTTCTTGAGGAACACTTAGTATGACTGATGATTATGTTCCTTCATATGTTTCAAGTCACTATGTTCCTCAGTTGTCTCAACTTATTTATCAAATAAACAAAGTAATTAAGAATCCAATTATTAATTTCAAGGGTTTCATGGTATAGTTTGTGAAGTTGGGTCATATGATTTGAAATTTCCATAATGAGATTAATCATTTAACAAATGACTACTTTTCTTTTTTATTGTTCTTTCTAGGTGGGAAATTCCGTGATTGATGATTACCATGATTATATTGGAACATTTGAGTACTTGTGGACCCATTGTTGTTTAAGGCTCTAGGCGCCCTGATAGACTGGGTTTCGCCACGGTGCGAGAGTCACCTATGCGCTGGTCGTTTGTTATATTCGGCTCACTAACTCTATACAAAAACCTAAACTATGACTACACTCTTTTAAGGGAGTATAGCGGCCAGTCCGGGTGTTGAATCCACAAAGACAAGTTACTAGAATTTAATTGGTTTAATATTCCTAAAGTAAAAGTGTAAAAGATAATTTCTAACAAAAAGTAAAAGATTAAACTAGGCGAGTGTATTTAGACTAAAATTAACAAAGCGAATAAAAACTATATGTTGCATCGAATATCCCTCACCCGAGTTAATTAGTATAAAACGGTTACATGGGTCGACGAGTTATTCAAATTGAGTCTCGTTTCGACAGTTAATTAAACCCAGAGTTATACACACCTAAATTCGCATAAAAGTCTAATAAGATTTTGGTGTCAACAAATACCCCAAAAATTACGCACGCAAGGTCTTAAGTACGGAGCACACATGATATACCCCATCAAATCTCCTAGGCGTAATAACTAGGACAACACACTCGAAATAAACCCGTAAATGCCATCACCAAAGCAAAGCAACATGTCAACCCGAGTTGAGTTCGATCCGACACAACCTAGACTAAATTATCTAGAAAGCATAATAAAAACACAGTAGAGGAAAGCAGTAAATAAATTCGATAAATATACACTACAAAGCACGAAAATAAAGCACGCAAATAAAGAGGGAAATACAAAAATACAAACAAATGGAACCTTGGATTGATGAAGAAGAAAATGGATAATGATCTACACAACCGCGACGGGAAAACCCACTATACGAATAAACCCTAGGAGGGAGAAAGTGCCACACCCACCAATATCTTCCAAACCCTAGCTCCCGAAGAGAAAAAAAAGAAAAACCTAACTAAAACTAATTATATTTGATTATTACATAAAAATCCCTTATATAGTAAGTTGGATTAGAATTGAAGGAAAAAGAAAAGAAAATGACAAAGGGAAATTGCCGGGGAACTGGTATACATGATCGACCGGTCGTAGAGGCGGGGTCGACCGATTTTTTAAGTTGAAGACCACTATCTCCAAACTAAGGCAAAATGCCAATACGCGGTCGACAGGTACTCTGTTTTCTGGTACTCTTTGGTCTTCACATGGGAGGAAAAGTCCATTACGGAAATGGCTTTAATTTCTTCGTTCGAACTTGAAACGACATGTTGTTTCTGGCCATAGGATGCTAACTCAGCAGACTAAGTATCCGTGGAAGTTCCACGGGCTGGAGATGAAGTGTGAATTGACTAAAATGCACTTGAAGTAGCGTCCCGCGACGAAACTTCTCTGAAATGCAACCGATCCTCAATTTTAGCGTTCCAATACCTACAAAAGCATAATTAACCCCTGTAAAGCATGTATATATATATATATATATATATATATATCCAAATACGAGGTTGTCTGGTTAATGAGCATAAATATAGGTATTAAGGACCATAAAGTGATAGAATGCATATAGATATAGGGCGAAAATATGAAATATTCGATACGAATCACGCACCAAGGCGCAAAGGTGTCTTTGGAGCCTAGGCCCAAGGCGAGGTGTGCGCCTAATTGAAGCTAGGCGCACTTTTTTTTGAAAAAAAAAAATTTAAGGAAATATATTGATGTTATAATAATATCACGACATCAATGATAAACTTAAAGGCATAAGTAAGATTCCAAAATATAACATATTATCATGTAAAGCTAAACTTTAACCGCTAAACGCAAGTCTTAAAATATATAAAATACAACCATTTCCACCAATAAGTTTAAGTTTGAAAATAAATAACAAACTAACAAAGAGTTAAGACACAAAATGAAAAGAAAGACACAAACATCGTATTCCAATCATCATCTAAATCTCATCAAAATCAGTTTCATCAAAGTTAGTCTCTTCCTCTTCAAATTCTTCTTATTTTTCCTCATCAGTCTCATCTTCTTCATCTATGAGTTCAAGTGGAACACGTGAACTTGAAGTACCACCAACTGATCTTATCTCTCCGAGTGACACCCTTGAAGAAGCTCTCGAACTCGATCTCGAAACAACTAATCTAGAATTATAGGTAAGCTCTCCAACCCCGGCAGTACAACTAGCCATTCCTTACATGAGTGCGTCGTCATCATAAAAAAATAATCTCACTATCTTCATTTGAATCCCCATTAATCCTTCCCAGCAACCACTCATTGCTTTCATCAATTTCATTCAAGGCGATGGGGTCAATTGTATTACGTAATTTGAACCGACGCTTCAATGCTCGATTATGCTTAACAAACACCAAATCATTCAGACGAGATTGAAATATTAATTACCAAATAATACTAATGAATTACATGTTCAAAAACACTACAATTCCTCTCACAACCAGATGCACTACATGTACGACCGAGAATCTTAATTGCAATTTTTTGCAAATTTGGGGTTGAAGTTCCATATGAACCCCACCACTCAGCTGTTAATTGTAAAAATTCCAATTAATATGTTACGTTAATTGCAATATATATGTGAAAAGAAAAATCACTTGTAATTCATGAAGATTACCTGGCTCCTTCTTGGCTCTTTACCTTACAGTCATATCTAACCCAAAGAGACCATCAACTCTCTTATACTTGACTAACTTCTCAGTAATTATATCTTGTGTTTTAATGCTTGGCACCAATCTTGCAATACATTTATACAAACCCGACACCATTTCTTCATCTTGTTCGATGTTAGAATTGGTATAAAAGAACTCTAGGTTCAAGAAATACCCAACTGCATGTATGGGCCGATGAAATTGGACATCCCACCTCCTATCAATAATCTAAAAATTTCCTTATATCTAACTTCATTCCCCCCAAAAGACTTATTAATGGTTTCTTTCGCCCTATCCATTGCCTCATAGATATATCCCATTGGAGGCTTCCTCTCACCATCAACAAATCAAAGAATATGAACAAGAGGATCCATGGAAGGCATCATTATAATTCCCTCCACCCTTTTTTCCTTGTGCTTACTTTTCCCACTTACTAGTGTTTCATTTTTCTAAAGTGAACATTTTTAGCAAGTTGTTCTTTTGTTCATTAATTCTCGATAATGTGATAAAGGTCGTCGCAAACCTTGTTTTTGCGGGCCTAAGCAACTCTTTACGATTTGTCAATTTCTTTAACATGTTCACCAACCCGGTCGGGTATAAATAAATATATTTAAGTAAATAGCTTTTGCAAAAGTCCTCTTCACGTTTGTTAACTTGAATATATCCTCCAACATAAGTCTAAACAATGAGCCGCACATGGTGACCAATACAATTATGGATACTTCGCCTCCAAGTAAGAACCTATCAAGAGAAAATAAATATAATTTTATAATATGAAATTGAATTATATTTGACATAAATAATAAAAGATGTGTACTTAAAATATAAAGATGTAAATATATCTTACCGGCTAAGACATTAGAGAATGCGCTATCCGTGAAAACTTGTACCACCTGCGACACTCTCACATTTTCCACGAAATTATCAAGCAATTCAAATATTTTTGTAGATTTTTTGGAATAAGTCGAAACGTCAATGGACTCTATAAACATACTACCTGTTGATACCAAAAAATATCCTGATACATAGAATAATCGGATATTGACACGTGCATTATAGTAGAGGTTTATCCTAGTCAGTAAGGACGAAAAGTCGACCTACTATGGGATGACGACCAACCTGTCATTAAAGCCCGACCAACACCAGGAAGACCGATCAACGATGACAGTAAAACGCCAACAGTTGTATACGTAAATGATTGTACAGATGTAAATGTCTATGATATAAAGACATTACATCCTTTGATATTCGAAGACTTGTACACCCCCTGGGGGCTATAAATACATTGTAAACCCTACATCCAAGGGACATGAAACAAGAGGCAACTGAGCAATCCTAAAAGAAATACATAATAGTGGACGTAAGCTCTTCTTTAAGCCGAACCACTTTTAAAATCTTTTATCTCTCTTACTTATATTTATCTGTGATCAATTAATTAGCCTAGTCTAGTTTTTTTGCATCATCATATTGGCATCGCCTGTGGGAACGATATTTCTAATCAAACTCATTCATTTAAAATAGATGATATTCCTGAATTAAGTCTCCAGAGTGAAGGTATTCCGCCTGTCCCTTTCGCTCCTCTATCTGCAAACATTATAAGAAAAATGAGTATTAGGGATGATAGTATTTGGGACGACCATGTCATTTTGTCCCTTATGTTATACCAAAAGGGATGGTTTTAATTCCCGTTCCTTTTTATAGTAGCAAAAAGGACAATTTTTTAAAACCGTCCTTTATGGTATGTATAAAAAAGGACGGTAATTAAAATTATCCCTTAAAGTATATGAGAATTTTTAGCTCTAACTTTTCTCGGGCTAATTTAAGGGATGGGGTTTTAAACCATCTCTTTTACTATACCAAATGGGATGGATTTTAAAATTCATCCCATTTGGTATAGTAAAAGAGACGGTTTAAAAATCCGCCTCATTTAGTATAGAAACTGGGAAGGTTTTAAAAACCGTCCCTTTTGATATAACTTGAATTTTTAGGTATTTTTCAAACAAAAATAAGGAATGAATTTTTAAACCGTCCCATTTAATATACCAAAAAGACGGTTTTAAAATCCGTCCCTTTTGGTATATCTTGAACTTTTAGCTTTTTTCCCAACAAATATAAGGGACCGATTTTAAAATCGTCCCTTTTGGTATAGCAAAAAGGACGGTTTTTAAATTTGTCCCTTTTAATATAGCAAAAGGGATGGTTTTTTCAACCCTTTTGGTATTTTCCCTCATTTCCCATACATTTTTCCAACCCTTATGAAATTGAAGTCTGACTCTCTCTCATTTGCGCACGACCAAGGTCTCAGAGCTCTCTTTGTATCTCTTGCGATCTCTCTTCCCTCCCACTCTCTCCACTGCCCCCCACTGCGTTGCCTCCTCTCCCTCTCCCTCTCACTGTTACAACTTTCTCTCTCTGTCGTGGTCCCTGCGCTGCCCCACCCCTTTCCCTGGGGTAGGTATGACCGGAGATGGGTCGCGACTGGAGCTTGGGTTTGATTTAGGCAGGATCGGATCTGTGGAGATAGGAAGTTGCCAAAAATGGGTTTATAGGTTCAGGACATGGGTTAGAAAGAAGGTTCAGGGGTAATATGGGTTCTTGGTTTGCGAGTTTTGTATACGCGTGTTACAAGAAAGTCTAGATAGAGGGTGGTGTGGTATGAGAGGTGGGTCCGAACATTCGGGTATGGCAGGGGCTTAGGTTTGTATTCTGGAGGTATGAGTGGGTCTGGACGGAGGTGGGAGTAGGATAGAGGTTCCGGATCACCATCATTTATAGTTTGCTGGAAATCTAGCTTGGGTCATTGTGGGTATGGGGTTTGTTGTTTGTGGTTTAATCCGATTTGGGTTTATAGGTTTGTTTGTACCAGATTTGGTTATGGAAGGAGCTGCTATGGAGGTCGACAAGAGTTGAAGTGGAGACCGAGTTGGGAGGTAGAAGCAATAAATAGTCACTTAACAATTCTGTAAGTGTTAATTTTGTTCTTGGCCTTGCTATTTTCAATTTAGTTTTAGATTTGTCCTTGTGAAAAAAAATGAATAGATATATACCTGTTTCAATTAAACTAGTGTTGGTTATAGTATGATATACCTGTTATGCCGTTTTATATTGTTGATAAGAAGTGATTTAGGCAAAAATTGGATGAAGGGCTGAAAAGCTAAGTAATCTGTCTCACTAGCACGCATATAATATGATTCGTACAATTTCTAAGTTTTGACACATTTGTTTTTATCACATCACTCACAAAATAATCTTTTAGATTAATTAGTGAAATTCAAGCTCTTCAAGATCTTTAGAGATCTATAAATAATAAATTCACGTGTTATTTATTATAGGATCTACTTGTAGTTGGATGAGTTATAGTATATTTTTCCATCAAAAGGTGAAAACATAAAACAACCACAAAATGGTCTCGTAAGAGGCATGAGCACCTCGCACGAGACCAGTGTAACTCGTACGAACCGACCACGTAGTCACCGGACTCACCATTTGAGTATACACGGAGAATTTGTAAACGGTTAGACTTAGGCTTAAAAGCAGTCATCAAGGGGTGAAAACGTAAAACAAACATAAAATGGTCCCACAAGAAGCACGAGCACCTCACATGGGACCAAGGTAACTCGTACAAACTGATCGTTTAGTCACAGAACTCCCGGTTTGAGTAAACGAAGAGAATTTGCAAACGTTTAGACTTAGTCTTTAAAACATGCCATCAAAGGGTGAAAACGTAAAACTGTCATAAAACGGTCCCACAAGAGGCACAAGCACTTCACACGTGATAATTGTAACTTGTAGGAACCGATCGCATAGTCACGGGACTCCCAATTTGAGTACACGACGAGAATTTGCAAATGGTTAGACTTAGGCTTAAAAACATGTCGTCAAAGGGTTAAAATGTAAAACACCCCAAAAAGGGTCCCGTAAGATGCACGAGCACCTCGCACAGGACCAATGTAACTCGTAGGACTCGACCGCATAGTTACGGACTCCCGGTTTGAGTATACGATGAGAATTAGCAAAAAGTTAGACTTAGGCATAAAAACATGCCATTAAAGGGTGAAAATGTAAAACAACCACAAAACGATCCCGTAAGAGGCACGAGTACCTCGCACGAGACCATTATAACTCGTAGGAATCGACCCTTTAGTTATTGGACTCCCGATTTGAGTATACGATGAGAATTAGGAAAAAGTTAAACCTAGGCATAAAAAAAGCCGTATAATGGTGAAAATGTAAACAAGCCACAAAACGGTTCCATAAGAGGCACGAGTACCTCATAAGAGACTAATATAAGTCGTAGGAGCTGAACGCGCAGTCATCGTCCTCCCGATTTGAGTATACGACGAGAATTTGAAAAATTTAGGCTTAAGCTTAAAAACATGGTATTAAGGGGTGAAAATATAAAACAACCACAAAATGGTCCCATAAGAGGCACGAGGACCTCGCACGAGACCAATGTAACTCGTAAGGACAGACTGCATAGTCCCCGATCTCTCGGTTTGAGTATACAGCGAGAATTTGCAAACGGTTAAACTCAGGCTTAAATACATTCCGTCAAAGGATGAAAATGTAAAACAACCAAAAAACGGTTCCGTAAGATGCACGAGCACCTCGTACGAGACTAATGTAACTCGTAGGAATCGACCGCATTATTACCGGACATCCAGTTTGAGTATACGATGAGAATTAGCAAAATATTAGACTTAGGCATAAAAACAAGTCGTCAAAGGGTGAAAATGTAAAACAGACATAAAACGGTCCCGTAAGAGGCACGAGTACCTTGCACGGGACCATTATAACTCGTAGGAACCGATCGCATAGTTACTGGACTCCCGGTTTGAGCTTACGATGAGAATTAGGAAAATGTTAGACTTAGGCATAAAAACTAGCCATCTAATGGTGAAAATGTAAAATAGCCACAAAATGGTTCCGTAAGAGGCATGAGTACCTCGCACGGGACCAATATAACTCGTAGGAGCTGAACACATCATCGGCCTCCCAGTTTGAGTATACGATGAGAATTTGCAAAATTTAGACTTAAGCTTAAAAACATGGTGTTAAGGGGTGAAAATGTAAAACCACCACAAAACGGTCCCGTAAGAGGCACGAGCACCTCGTATGCGACCAATATAACTCATAACGACTGACCGCATAGTCCCCGACCTTCCAGTTTGAGTATATGACGAGAAGTTATAAAATTCAGACTTAGGCTTAAAAACATTGTGTCAAGGGGTGAAAATGTAAAACATCCACGAAATATCCCCTTGAAAGGAACGAGCACCTCATACTGGATCAATGTAACTTGTAAGAACCAATCGCGTAGTCCTCGGCCTCTCAATTTGAGTATACGACAATAATTTGTAAAATTTAGACTTTTAGGCCAAAAAACATGGCGTCGAACGGTGAAAATATAAAAAAGTCCCAAAACGGTCCCGTAAGTGGCACTAGCACCTCGCACGGGAACAATGCAACTCGTAGGAACCGACCGCGTAATCACTGAACTCCCGGTTTTAGTATATGATGAGAATTTGTAAATAGTTAGACTTGGGTTGAAAGACATGTCGTGAAAGGGTGAAAATGTAAAATAACCACAAAACGGTCCTGTAAGAGGTACGAGAACCTCACACGAGACCAATGTAACTCGCACGAATTGGCCGCGTAGTCACCAAACTCCCTATTTGAGTATATACAATGAGAATTTGCAAAAGTTTAAACTTATGCTTAAAAACATGACGTCAAAGGGTGAAAATATAAAACAACCACAAAATGGTCCCGTAAGACGCACCAGCACCTCACACAGGACCATTGTAACTCGCGAAAAGTGATCGTGTAGTCACCGGACTCCCAATTTGAGTATACGATGAGAATTTTCAAACGGTTAGACTTAGGTTTAAAAACATGCCGTGAAAGGGTGAAAGCGTAAAACAGGTACAAAAGGGTCCTGTGAGAAACACGAGCACCTCACATGGGACCAATGTAACTCGTAGGAACCGATCGCGTAGTTATCGGCCGCCTGATTTGAGCATATGATGAGAATTTGCAAATGGTTAGACTTAGGCTTAAAAACATGCCGTTAAAGGGTGAAAACATAAAACAACCAAAAAAGGGTCCCATAAGATGCACGAGCACCTCGCACGGGACCAATGCAACCCGTAGAACTGACCGTATAGTTACCGGACTCCTGATTTGAGTATATGATGAGAATTAGCAAAAATTTAGACTTGGGTATAAAAACATGTCATCAAAGGGTGAAAATGTAAAACAACCACAAAACGGTCTCGTAGCAGGCACGAGTACCTCGCATGGGACCATTATAACTCGTAGGAACTAATCGCATAGTTACCAGACTCCTGGTTTGAGTATACGATGAGAATTAGGAAAAAGTTAAACTTAGGCATAAAAATAAGTTGTCTAATGGTGAAAATATAAAACAACCACAAAACAGTTAAGTAAGAGGAACGAGTACCTCGCAAGGGACCAATATAACTCGTAGGAGATGAACGTGTAGTCATCGACCTCCCGGTTTGAGTATACGACGAGAATTTACAAAATTTAGATTTTAGCTTAAAAACATGGTGTCAAGACAGCCACAAAACGGTCTCATAAGAGGCACGAGCCCCTCGCACAGGACCAATGTAACTTGTAGGGACCGACAACATAGTCCCCAGCCTCTCGGCACCAATGAAACTCCTAGGGACTGATCACATAGTCCCCAGTCTCTCGATTTAGGTATACGACTAGAATTTGCAAACAGTTAAAATTAGGCTTAAAAATATGCCATCAAAGGGTGAAAACGTAAAACAGCCAAAAAATAGTTTCGTAAGATGCACGAGCACCTTGCACGGGACCAATGTAACTCGTAAGAACCGACCACGTAGTTATCGGACACTCAGTTTGAGTATACGATGAGAATTAGCAAAAAGTTAGACTTAGGCATAAAAACATGCCATCAAAGGGTGAAAATGTAAAAAGCCACAAAATGGTTCCGTAAGAGGCATGAGTACCTCGCACGGGACCATTATTACTCATAGGAACCGATCGCGTAGTTTTCGAACTCTCTATTTGAGTATACAATGATAATTAGGAAAAAAGTTAAACTTAGTCATAAAAATAAGTCGTGCTGAAAAATGTAAAACAACCACAAAATGATCCCGTAAGAGGCACGAGTACCTCGTACGTGACCAGTATAATTCGTAGGAGCTGAATGCATCATCGGCCTCCCGATTTGTGTATACGATGAGAATTTGTAAAATTTAGACTTAAGCTTAAAAACATGGTGTCAAGGGGTGAAAATGTATAAAAACCACAAAATGGTCCCGTAAGAGGCACGAGAACCTCATACGGGACCAATGTAACTTATAGGAATCGACCTCGTAGTCCCCGGCCTCCCGATTTGAGTATACGGTGAGAATTTGTAAAATTTAAACTTAGGCTTAAAAACATGGCGTTAAGGGGTGAAAATGTAAAATAGACATGAAATAGTCCTGTGAAAGGCACGAGCACCTCGTACGAGACTAATGTAACTTGTACGAATCGACCGCATAGTCCCCGGCCTCCCAATTTGAGTATACAACGAGAATTTACAAAATTTAGACTTATAGGCCTAAAAACATGGCATCAAATGCTGAAAATATAAAAAATCCCAAAACAGTCCCGTAAGAGGCACAAGCACCTCGTATGGGACCAATGTAACTCGTAGGAATCGACCGCATAATCACTGAACTCCCGGTTTGAGTATACGATGAGAATTTCTAAACAGACTTGGGTTGAAAAACATGTCACGAGAGGGTGAAAACGTCAAACAACCACAAAACGGTCCTATAAGAGGTACGAGAACCTCACACGAGACCAATTTAACTCGTACGAATCGGTCGCATAGTCACTGAACTCCCGGTTTGAGTATATTTACTGAGAATTTGCAAAAATTTAAACTTATACTTAAAAACATGACGTCAAAGGGTTAAAATGTAAAACAGCCACAAAACGGTCCCATAAGATACACGAGCACCTCACACGGGACTAATGTAACTCGTGGAAAATGATCGTGTAGTCACGGGACTCCATATTTGAGTATATGATGAGAATTTGCAAAATGTTAGACATAGGCTTAAAAACATGCCATCAAAGGGTGAAAGCGTAAAATAACCAAAAAATGGTCCTGTAAGATATACAAGCACCTCGCATGGGAGTAATGTAACTCATAGGAACTGATTGCGTAGTTATCGGCCTCCCGGTTTGAGCATATAATGAGAATTTGCAATTGGTTAGACTTAGGCTTAAAAACATGTCGTCAAAGGGTGAAAACATAAAACATCCAAAAAAGGGTCTCGTAAGATGCACGACCACCGTATATGGGACTAATGTAACTTGTAGGAACCGATCGCATAGTTACCGAACTCTCGATTTGAGTATATGATGAGAATTAGCAAAATTAGACTTGGGCATAAAAACATGTCGTCAAAGGGTGAAAATATAAAACAATCACAAAACGGTCCCGTAGGAGGCACGAGTACCTCGAATGGGACCATTATAACTCATAGAAACTGACCGTGTAGTTATCAGACTCCCGGTTTGAGTATACGATGAGAATTAGGAAAACGTTAAACTTAGGCATAAAAATAAGATGTCTAATGGTGAAAATGTAAAACAACCACAAAACGATTAAGTAAGAGGAACGAGTACCTCACAAGGGACCAATATAACTTGTAAGAGATGAACGCGCAGTCATCGGCCTCCCGATTTGAGTATACGACGAGAATTTGCAAAATTTTGACTTAAGCTTAAAAACATGGTGTCAAGGGGTGAAAGTGTAAAAAAACCGCAAAACGTCCCCGTAAGAGGTACGAGCACCTCGCACGGGACCAATGTAACTCATATGGATCGACCACATAGTACCCGACCTCCCGATTTGATTATGTGATGAGAATTTGCAAACAGTTAAACTTAGGCTTAAAAACATGTCGTCAAAGGGTGAAAACGTAAAATGGCCAAAAACCGGTCCTATAAGATGCACGAGCACCTCTTACAGTACCAATGTAACTCGTACGAATCGACCGCGTAGTTATCGAACTCTCGATTTAAGTATACGATGAGAATTAGAAAAAAGTTGACTTAGGCATACAAATTTGCCCTTAAAGGGTGAAAATGTAAAATAACCAAAAAACGGTCCCGTAAGAGGCACGAGTACCTCGCACGGGACCATTATAACTCGTAAGAATCGACCGCATAGTTACCGAATTCCCGGTTTGATTATACAATAAGAATTAGGAAAAAGTTAAACTTAGCCATAAAATAAGTCATCTAATGGTGAAAATGTAAAATAGCCACAAAACGGTCCTGTAAGAGGCACGAGTACCTCGCACTAGACCAATATAGCTCATAGGAGCTGAATGCGTAGTCATCAGCCTCCCGGTTTGAGTATACGATGAGAATATGCAAAATTTAGACATAAGCTTAAAAATATGGTGTCAAGGGGTGAAAATATAAAACACTCACAAAATGATTTTGTAAGAGGCACGAGCACCTCGCATGGGACCTATGTAACTCATAGGGACTGACCGCGTAGTCCCCGACCTCCTGGTTTGAGTGTACGACGAGAATTTATAAATTTCAGACTTAGGCTTAAAAACATGGCGTCAATGAGTGAAAACGTAAAACAGACACGAAACGGCCCCGTGAAAGGCACGAGCACCTCGCACGGGACCAATGTAAGTTGTAAGAACCGATCACGTAGCCCCTGGCCTTCTGATTTGAGAATACGACCATAATTTGCAAAATTAAACTTTAAGGCCTAAAAATATGGTGTCAAATGGTGAAAATATTAAAAATTCTCAAAACGGTCCCGTAAGAGGCACGAGCGCCTCACACGGGATCAATGTAACTCGTAGGAACCGATCGTATAGTCACCGAACTCCCGATTTGAGTATACAATGAAAATTTATAAACAGTTAGACTTGGGTTGAAAAACATGTCGTTAAAGGGTGAAAACGTAAAACAACCACAAAACGGTCCTGTAAGAGGTACGAGCACCTCACACGAGACCAATGTAACTCTTATAAATTGGCCGCGTAGTCACCAGACTCTTGATTTGAGTATATACAATGAGAATTTGCAAAAAAATAGACTTATGCTTAAAAACATGACGTCAAAGGGTGAAAACGTAAAACAACCACAAAACGGTCCCGTAAAATGCACGAACACCTCACAGGAGACCAATGTAACTCGTGGAATATGATCATGTAGTCACCGAACTCCCCATTTGAGTTTACGATGAGAATTTGTAAACGGTTAGACTGAGGCTTAAAAACATGTTGTCAAAGGGTGAAATCGTAAAATAGCCAAAAATTGTCCCGTAAGATGCACAAGCACCTCGCATGGGATCAATGTAACTTGTAGGAACCGATTGCGTAGTTATCGGCCACCCGGTTTGAGTGTAAGATGGGAATTTTCAAAAAGTAGACTTTTATGCCTAAAAACACTGCGTCCAATGGTGAAAATGTAAAACAGCCACAAAACGGTCCCGTAAGAGGCACGAGCACCTTACACGAGACCAATGCAACTCGTAGGGACTGATCGCATAGTCTTTGGCTGTAATACCCCGTATTTTTATGGCCTTTAATTATGGAATTAATTAAATTTAATTGGGATAAATTAATTTAATATTAATCTGGATTTTAAATTGAATATTTACTAGCGTGACGAGAGTTAGTAATTATTGGTCAGAATTATGTTGAACATTACTATATGAGTAAAGTAATATATGAGATTGAATTTATTAAAATTGTCACCAGTGAATAGTATGGCAATTATGGAAATTAAGTCGGGACGTGCCTGTGTCGTGTCGGGACTAAATTATTATTATAAAAGTGAATAAATTATAAAATGCATGTATGGTCATTTCGAGTGCGCTAACATGTCCGTAAGGGTCGAGATAGTCAGCAAAATGTATCCGGGGATTTAGTTATGGTCTCGGGACATTTTAGGCCTAATCGGTAACCCTAGAGGGTATTTTAGTAATTTCCCCTTTTAAGGCTTAATTACGAAGGCTAAGGAAGGGAGAAGGGATAAGGGAGAAGGGAGAAGACTCTAAAGGGGAGAACCACCCTACCTACACCACTGTTGCCATCTTTCACCACCAACGCGTAGATCGGGAAACGAGGTTCGCAACCATTCTCATCAACACTTGAGAATCAGACCTTCATATCTGAGGCAAGTATCTCTCTTTCTACTTTCTAGTTAATATTTCTCCAATGTTAGAATAGGATTGATAAATATATGTTTTATGTAAGAATTTGATGATTTAGGGAATTTGAATCACAAGCTTTAGAGGAAATAAGTATATTCTCGAAATCTCAACATATGTAGAGGATTACCCACGAAATCATAAGTGTTTAAAAGTGACAAATCTCGAAAAAGAATTAGAAGATTGAAATTTTAATGAAACTAGGGTTCTTGATAATTATGATGAATTATCCCTTTAATTCAATACCTCTCATGAATTCGTACATGCTTCACGTACGAAATCATGTATATAGGTGTATTTAATCAGTAATAAACTTGTTTGGGGGTTTGCGAATCATTAATGGTGTTTTGGAGAATTTTCTTGGATGAAACCCGTAGGTTGGATTAACGATTTTCTGGGCAAGAACTGCTTGATCGATCGATCGGCCCAAGAATGTCGATCGATCGATCGTCCCAAGAATGTCGATCGATCGATCCCCTTGGAAATTGCATGTTTTTCCTCTCTTTGTTTAATTCAGATAAAATGCATAGGAACCCTTGGATATTATTTAAAGAGCATAATGGGTCATGAAGAGGACCAATAGGGTTTAATTAGACTCCGTTGAAGGAAATGCTATATGGGATGTAACAGTGGGTTAACAGGGGTTTGACACATATTAAAAACCATGCGTACGTTAACTACGGAATTGAGAGATTACTGAATGACTTAGACCAGTATGTTAGAGAGGGTTTACTTACTGAATTGATCTTTAGGAAGAGAGAATACTTCGAGGGACGAGAAGTAATTATGAAATGATTATACTTAAGGATAAATGAGATGAGTTCTTTATGCGTAAACATTGGGTAAAATTGTATCGAGTACGGTTAATTAATATTATTATGGGTCATGGGCAAACCAAATTGGAAATGTGAATTTTTATGGCCGTGTGACTATGTGTATATACTAAATATGATATTTGTGAATAATCATACCCGTGTTACTTGCTATCACGGAGGTTGCCGCGTCGGGACAGTCTTATCTCGATGGGTCCTTTATGGGGGATATTGACTTGTACCCTAGAACATAGGATTCTTTGGTACAGGCTATCTGAGAATGGTAGTCAGATGGTCCTAATTGACGTGAGGGGTATGTGCCGACCTCTTAGTTACTTGGAACTATGCTTCGCATCCATTTTGTGTGTATTGTGTTAATACGGTTTGAGAGTGATTCAGAACTAGTATTTCCCTTAGTACGAGTGATACGTGGACTTAATAGCAGAGTATGCCAGCACAAAATATTTTATGTGGGGTGCCGATAGTATATATATTATATTAGTGATTAATATATATACTTATATATGGAAATCTTCTATTGTGTGTATAAGTAATTAAGTATTGAATAAATGCTCCAAATTGTATAGTAAGTATTCAGGAACTTTATAACGGTACTGAGATATATTAAGTAACGTAAGGAATCATGAAGAGATTGATCTATAAACTAAATATCATAGCCCTGTGACTTCTCAAAATAAAATCATTGGGAGATAAGTTAGATAGACTTATGAGGCATTTAGTAGTACGGTAGGCGTGCACACTAGATGAGATGTAAGAATTCTCAAAAGAGTGTCGCGTACTAACATGGTGGTTATATTAGCCGGTAAGCATTTTAAATACTTGCTAAACTATTTTCAAAACTATTTTACACTCGGGCTCTGACCCATTTTCTATTATTTTCTGTCTCTCTAGTATATATATATATATATATACAGTTCTGCTCTTGTGCGGACTAGTTCGCATTTTAAGAATGCGGACCGGACATGTGTCACCTGGCGGTGAGCCCAGAAAAGAGAGAGAGTGCCCCTATAATTTAGGCGATAATTTGTAGGGGCACCGTTAGGTGACACATATCCGGTCCGCATTCTTAAAATGCGGACTAGTCCGCACAAGAGCATTATATTATATATATATATATATATATGTCTATATTATAAGTGCTCTGCCACAGGGGCGTCAGGTGTAGAATCCTTTGACTGGACATGCTGCAGCTTGTGTGGGAGTTACAAGTCATTGTAGTAGACACTTACTCCTTTGGTTCCTAAGACTTCTGTATAGCTATTTTAGTTAGGGCATGTGTCGCCCATTTCCAGACTAGTTTAGACTTGATAGGGATTTCATAATTCTTTCATTTTAGTACTCTATTTTCATTTGGGATTATTTTATCTCTCACACTATCTGTGGTTTGTGGTTAATTATTTGGATTTGATAATCTAGTTGGCCGGGTTTATTGGATGATTAGTATCGTTATCATTTGTATTATTCAAATTCGTTTATGTTTCAAGAGATTTTTTTAATGGAATTATATAAATCAAGACTTTAAATTGTTTTGACACTTAGCTTAATTATTTAGGGTGTTTAAATTGGAAATAATTATTTTGCGACAGGGATGCTAAGAATGAACCAACCGTTCACCTTGATGTTAATTTAATAAAGGACTGATCACCCGGTATTTAATTAGGTGGGGTGTTAGTATCGGAGCATCAGGTTCTAGTGTCCTTTAGGATCTGTGTGGCTTATTATGCTTCCAACGTAGCTTTCTTTGATATAGAGACCTTTATTTAGGATTGTTGATTTCTTTGGTGAGATTTCATTCTCCTGCTATCACGTATATATTAGTGAATCTTATTTTCATTCGGACGTGTTTGAACAATGAAGTATGGCAGGTGAGGGCCGTTGGGCGGATAGCGGGAGGTAGGGCTTAGTGAGGTTGTGAAGTATATTCGAGGATGATGACTATAGTCGTGGTCACCCCTATTATGGCACGAGAGGCCAGGACTGTAAAGATGTCTAGGTCACAACCTACGATTTCCAAGAGCTGCTATAGTCAAAAGTGAGGCCGAATCAGACTCACCCAATGTGGTATGACTGGGAAAGAGTCTAACAAAGCATTTAGGAGAACCGTCGGTGGAAATTCTTGAAACGTGAAAATTGTGTGTGTTAACCAATGAATAAAATATATCCAAAGGCTTAGGCATATGGAGGAGTGTGGTTAACCAGAAGTGAAAATTTGAGGTAAAATTTTTCTTGGCTCGCCGGAACGAAGTTATAATGGTGGAGTCAGCCACCACTTTTAGAAGTGGAATGCTATGTCTATAGAAGGAATTTAGGTACAGTTTGACTGCAAGTTCCTTTATCAGATGTTCAGGTTAAGATGTGAATGTTGTTCTGAACTCATCACAGGAGGGCCGAATAGAGGTCCATTTTTGAATATGAGTCTAAACGATTAGCGAATCTTGTATCGGAGGATGTAGGTACAAATGGAGGAGAGGATTTCAAGTAGGAGATCGACTCTTAAGAAAAGTTAACAACACTTGAAGGGAATTCTGCTGGATGGTCGATCCAGATGAAGACAATTTTGCATTTGGCCAATGGAGATGATAACGCTTCTGTGTGTGGGAAGCTAATAGATTCGAAGAATTTAGTGAGAGAATAAGACTGGATGAAACAGTGGTAGTGAAGCACCACAAGGGGGAAACCATTAAGGGGACCCATTTAAATGATTCGAATAGCTGAATTCTTACCAAGAGGATGTGAACTCAGTAAGGGCTATTGAAGACAATATCATGTTCCTTTAGGCCAACAAAGCTAAGGGAACAATGGGGGTAGCCATCAGGAATCGAGCCTACCAATGTCCGAGGGAAGAACAATCCTAAAATGGTCAGTACTGTAATGACCCAACTTGTATATGTTCATATATAGTTTTAAATGTTGTATTATTTCATATGTGATATGAATAATGTTAATTTATTATATTAGTCTAATCCTTCCTTTATAAATCATTAAATATCAAATTAGTTAAAGACATAAAATTTTAAAGTTTTTGGTAGAAATGTTCATATTAGAGACTAGTTTTGACCATATTAATATAATAATTAACTTGAGACAAAAAGTTTTAGATATATGAATTAGGTTTGTAACACAACAAACGGTGTGTTAAACGGAGGTCCGAACAAGAAGTTATATCGAAATTACGAAATAAGGTCAAATTTGTCCATCCTTTAAGTCGTATTTTATCTTATTACCACACCATGTGTTATATTTTGATTGGTTGGAAGAGGAGTCTAGTTAGGACGACTCAAAAACTTTGAAATAACCTCATTCTTCATCAAAATGGATTAAATCAAAGTCTTATGGAATATCCTATGCTAAATGATAAGTTTTAGGGTAGAAAGTATAAATTTATGAAACTTTAGGGACTTGATTTTAAATAAAGAAAGTTTCAAGGACTAAAATGAAAATATAAAAAGGACCATTTTGTAAATAAAATATTTTCAAGCACCCCTAAGAAATATTGAAATTGCATGGTGTAAAATTACTAAAATACCCTTCATGTGTAAAATGACCCTTATACCCTTAATAACTTTACACCTCGTGCTTGACACCTCGTGCTTGGTTTTGACACATCCACCGCACACATGTTGCCTTTATACAAAAAGATAAAACACATGTCATGCATTTATAAAAAGTTAACACACGTGTCGCGGTCTGGTGAATTAATGCTGCAAGATAGCCCCGTTATGCCACGCGCACCATGCTGACTCGCCAAAATGAATACTTAGTCATCAGGGCACGTGTTATCACCCAGATAACTTTGGGAAACTATAAATAGAAGCCTTAGGATCAGTATTACACGAAATCCATTCCAAATATAAAAAAGAAATAGTGAGAGGAAGTGTGAGGAAGTTTCAGAAGAAGTTTCGTCTTAAGATTAACGAGCGATCCAAGACTCTGTATCTGTAACTTCAGATTTTTGTTCTAGGTGAGTACTCTATGACATTCCATATGTATTTTGATTATGTGATATTATGCAAACTATATCTATTTTGTGAAATGTTTTGTCCTCAAAATGCATCTGATACCAATGATTTCGTCGTTTGTTATATGTGTATATCTCTCGATATATACATCTGATTTGAATTCTGAAAGTATTGATTCGGCCTATGGAAACTCTCTTAATATGTTGGCCTTGACTACCGGGTGGAAATATATGGGTGGTACCTTCCCAGCTGGTTTATCACTGGTGTGCCCTAAATAAGGCGTTGTTTCAGGTATCATGATTTTTTATTTGTGTTGTTGCCGGGTGGAAACATTTGGTAACACCATCTATTTATCTGGATATTAGAGCGTACATGGCCATCAAAATAAAATTGAATAATTGACATATTGCTCAAATTATTATATATGTTCTATTCTGAACTGATTATTATGAAAATATATACTGCCAGTTTACTTTATATATTTTACTGCAAATTTATGTCCATATATGTATATGCCTTATGTTGGAAATTGAATAGGTATCAATTTTCTGAAAAGCCTTTGAATGTCTGGAGATTAAATCTCAATCGGCTTTTAACTGATGTTGTATAAATAACCATTTTTTAGGAAATAAGTAGGTTCATGGAGGGAACGAAAAAGGACTGTGTTGAAGATTGAGCTTTTAGAGCTCTTTTTGTTATTATGTCTGTTTTATCATTTACAACATGTTTGGCTCTCATGTAATAAGCTTTAAATTTTGTCTTAAGTTGTAATTCATCGTTACTTTTAATATAAACGAGGGTTCCTTTAGAATGATCTGATGACGTAATTCCTTTAATTTCAGTATTTTACGATTCATAACCATGTAATTGTATTTTTGCTACATTTATTTAAGGAAAACAATTTAATACCGAATATTTGTTGCCTTGGTGGCATGTCAAGACACTCGTTCCCTACTACTAATTTTGGGATGGAATCGTGACAGAGGTGGTATCAAAACATGGGTTATGAACCCGTAGACTACTGAACATACGTTTTGAACGTTATCGATTTTAAGTTTCCATACATAGGATATAGGAATAAATATCCGACTTGTGTGATAACCCTCCATATGTGTAATAGTTTACATATAATTGTCTATATATAATTGTTCTTCTAATTTGCAATCTTGAGTTAGTATAATACGTCTTCTGTTTGGCCATGACTGTAGAAAATGACCAAGCTAAGATCAATTGCGAGAATAAGTGGTTCAAATATGGAAGGACTAGAAGGTGCATACAAGGAGATTGAGAGTCTAGCAAAGATTGGGGAGCATCAGGTGAATAATTGTGCACCAAGGAATCCGTAACTAACTACCTGTACCATTGAGCATTTCAAGAAGTTGAACCCGCCTTCTTTTAAAAGTACTCCTAACCCCACTGAAGTATAAAGTTGGGTGATGCATATGGAAAAGATGCTCGATGTTCTTAAGTGTACCTATGAACAGAGGGTTTCATTTGTAACATTTATGTTAAAAGATGAAGCTAAACATTAGTGGAGAATGACTAAGAGAATACACGAGGAGAGAAATAATTGTATAGGTTGGAATGACTTCTTGGTGATCTTTTATGAGAAATATTTCCCTGAAACGGTGAAGGATGAAATGACAGCAGAGTTCATGAGTCTAGTGCAAGGGAATATGACAGTTAGTCAATATGTAGCAAAGTTTACCAAGCTATCCCGTTTTGCACCTTATGTTGTGATAACGGATGCTTTAAAGGCCAAAAATTTTGAACGGGGGTTAAGGTTGAGTCTTCGTAGTAGAATTTCCATCTTAAAGTTGACATCCACTACAAAAAAAAATTCTTTTTACTATGGAGGCTTTTGAGACGGCTTAAATTTTAGTCCCTAAAGCATACATTTTGAGACGGGTAAAAAAATCTGTCTCAAAAACTAATATTATTTTAGACAGGTAAACACAGTCGTCTTATAAAGTGAGGCTAATGAGACAGCATATTAAGAGCCGTCTCAAATAGCCAGCCTTAAGAGATGGCTGAAATAATTTAGTTTCCCACCTTGACAATTGTAACTCCCGTCTGCATAGAAATGAAACATCATACCAAGAAAATAAAAAAGAAAAAGTAAAGCAAAAGCATTTTGTTTCTCTACCCAGACAAAAACTCATCCGCCTCGCTCTCTACCACCGTCACTTGCCCTAGAGTTCTACCCTGCCATCGTCGCTCGTCCAATCTCCCCCTCCCCCCCCCCCCCCCCCCCCCCCGCGCTCACTACTGGTAAGTCGTTCTCCCTTTTCTCTTAGTTGTGGTGAGATTATGGTGGTGTAGGTTGCTAGATACTTAGGGTTTCAAAAATTGAGGTTAAGTGTAATTGGAAATTATTAAGGTGAGATTTTATGGTTGAAAATATCAAATTAGTTTTGTTTTATATTGATTGTCAATTTCCTTGTTTAGGTGCTATTAAAATGAAAGTAAAGGTAATATTAAAGAAATTTGATGTCTTGTTGATGTAATTGATTAGTTATTGGGATAGTTGGAGTTTTTCTTATAGTAAAAATTACTTATAATAATAGAATAGTAATTTTTTATGAATTATATCATAAGAACCCAACTTGACCACCTTCACTATGAGGTATAAAACACAAGAGCCAAAGGTCAGTTTATACTTGGCAATATGGCATATGGATTTCTAATTTTTTGCCCTTAATGTTTACGAATATGTTTTATTTGGTATCATTAAGTATAGCACTAAATGATTTTATTTAAATGTTCTAGTTTTGGACTTTCTTGAAATTCCAAATCCCCATCCATTTATATGACCTACTTAAAACTAAAAAGATCACTAGAAATTTCAAGTTTCTTAATAAGAAGTTAGATTTGGTAGGTTATGTTAAACTATTTGATTGAATTAATGCCAATTCATTTTCTCAAAAGGGTTGGATTTGTAGATATCAATTTTATTTATTAAAGCACTGACTTATATGTGAACTTATTCATAATGGGATTTTAGGAAATCATAAAATATTGGGCAATTTCAAATTTTGGTTTTATAGTTAACTCATGGTTGTAATGTTTGAGTCTAGATATCCCTGTGACCATGCCATGAAGAAAGTATTGATTTTGTTTTTTTTTTTAAATAAAATCCTTTTTATCAACAAGGTCTAGGTCATCCAATAGATTTTGGAATGTTTGTAAATAAAATCCTTTTTATCAATAAGGGTTAGGTCATCCAATGTGTTAATTTATTCTCGTAAATTAACAATTTTAATGGCCTTTCCCCTATCTAAGTTTAGGGAACCTTATAGGAAACATTATTTTCCGTGTATAAAAGTGCAAAAGAAACCCTCCTGAGATGTATAATTTGCGAGACATGTTTTGTTGAAAATACCCCAATTTGTTGCAAATGCCCTTCTTCCTAGCAATCAAAGCGTTTCGAAATCAATAAGTGGAATGATGTTTCTATTTAGACTTGGGGTCCATTATAATACCTAACCCTAACTTCAATTTACACAAAACACTTGGATTATATGTTTGCAGTTAATTGAGTTATTGAACTTTGATTATCTGATGCACATATCGTTGTGGACAACTATGCTATTTTAAAGAATCATAGATCTTCGTGAGTGTTTATAATTATAATTATTTGTTGTTACTTTGATCTTGTGTTTATTAATGTGTTTTGTTTGAATTAGGTATAAAGTGCAATGCTAATGAAGCTAGCACCACCAGTGATGAGTGTACTATTGCATGTGGTATGTATTAGGGGTGCACAACGAAACCGAAAATCCGATAAACCGAACCAAATCGACTGCATTGGTTCGGTTTGAATCGGTTTTTTTGCTCAATGGTTCGGTTCCGGTTTAAAAAAAACGATACTTCGGTTCGGTTCTCGGTTCCAAGGAAAAAAAACAATCCGATTCGAACCAATCCGGGACCGAACCGATTTATAATTACATATATATTTATTTTATATATTTAACACTTGTAATTTATATTTTTGTGATTACCTCAGTTATTAACTTATATTATTGAGGATCAAAATTAATTTTGAACTTAAAAAAAATATTTATGAAATACATTAATCTTAAGATTTTACTAAGTTTGAAATAGGAATTTGGAACCGAAAATCGATCCTATCCGATCCGAGAACCGTTGGTTCGGTTCTGCATAATTTTCAATTCAGTTCCAATTCTAAAAATTCGGAACCGACCCAACTCAGTTTGGTTCTCGGATTAGTACCAAAACTGACCCAAACCGAACCGTGTGCACCCTAGTACGTATGCACTCTTTTAATAAATTATCATTTAATGATGTTATATATTTCATTTATTTTTGTACTGGATTGATTTGTAGTGGTCATAGGAGATTGAGGGTGAGCCAATTGAAAACTCGGATTGTCAATTGGTTGTTGTAGTATAGCGTTTAGATTAATCTACGAGAATATTTGTTTACTAGTTTGTGTGAATTTTAATAAGAATTATTGATGTTTGTGTTAATTAATTCATGTCCTCTGCAAGTTGTTTATGCCATTCAAGTTTGAATTATTGATTGTTTATAATTGTTTGGGGTTTAAACTGAGCTTTTGGGGGTGAAAATTGAAAACAATGATGAAGTAGCTTGGCTCAAAGTAGTATATGCTGCAAAATTAATTTCTCTTCTATTATTAACAATGTAGAATTATGCTCAAATAGATGCTACTATGTCATGTTTGTTATGGTGTTGATATTTCAAATGTTGTAAATACGGGTCAGCTGAATCAAGAAAGCATCGCATTTATAGACTAAACTTCTAGATAAGGAACTAATTTGATTTTTGAAGATAATGCTAGTAAATATTTGGCCGTACAAAAGAATTCATTATGTAGAAGTCCTAAAGCTGGATCAAATAATGATTGTACTATTAAATTAACAACACACCTCTTCCCCGAAGGGGTAGACTGTATAAGGTCAAATTAGATTAAGGAAACATAACATAATGCAATCGCGGTACCCAAAGTTCATACCTTGATCATTGAATACCTTACGAGGATAAGGAAAGGCTAGATCATATAATCCAATGCCATTTTCTTAGTTTTAATCACATCCCATAAACTTGTTAGGGACTTATAAAGCCAGGGGGCTTGATCGGAGGTGACGTACTCATGTCGGACACTCTCATAGACATGAAAACCTTATGTCACCCTTCTAACATGTCACGTGGCATGTCAAATTGATTTGACAATTAAAAAAATCAAGCAATAAGTGTCTTGTAGAGGGAGATCCTTAGTGGGGACCCTTACAAAGTATGAGGGGCATAAGAATTGTGTCTTACACTATCTAATCCAAATGTTTCACCATAACAACCGAAATAATTCCTAAATTTTTTATTGTTATCCCATATCCGTCGCCCTTTTGACATGTTCTTCCCAACTAAATCATATATTTATGAGTTAAACCGCCACAGAGGACCCTTAGTGTACACGTCATACAACTAAAATTCTTAATTAGTTGGGGGATGATAATTGACACTTGTATCCCCATCCATTATTGCCAATAGATGCAAGTGGGGCATACATCTCAATATGTACTTGGTACGACTCATGTCATTGGGTCATAGGATCATATCATGGGGTCGTGATGTACTTATGCGATTTATCAAGGGGAAACAATCTACTTATTCCCTTCTATAGGTGCTAGTGTCAGTGGGAGTAAGTTGGGATACGTGGATTAGCAAGCGGAGCCTAATTGTTAAGAGCACCCTATTTGTTCCCAAGGGATAAGGTGGTCACTAAGGGCCATCTACCAACTTCTATAAAGTAAATAACTTAGTTTCCGTGGTCTTTATAATGGTAGGACATTAAGTGTAGGGCATTCATTGATATAATGTACAAGTATATTGATCATCTAACTATACTCCCAGTGACATGTAATTTGGTGAGAATAATGTTCAAGTCTTGATAACGGACAATGGATTTGGGATCTAACATAAATAATATCAATTTACAAACATATATAGAGATATATGAAAATTAGAACACCTATTATTAAATGTTACTATATATGTTTTATTATCCACCTGTAATAATCTTCTGCATATTGCTCCTAAACTTACTATTTCCATAGATTAAACGGAAGCCCAACAATGGCTAACCATACACCTGAGGAAATAAAGTTTGTTTTCAGCCATATAATTGATGTGGACCATTATTTTAGTTCCACAATGCGAGGGTCTTTAATGTGAATCACCCCTTCAGAATCTGATCCCTGTACAAGAAAATCAAATCAATGATCATATCAACAAATAATATTCATTACAAAATAAAATGAAACTAAATATTTGCAATTGATCACTTACTTTATCACTCAGATCCATTGACAAGTGATCACTTACAAAATAAAATGAAACTAAAGAATGGACAGACTTCAAAAGCATTCCGATCAATCTTAAGATATTAAATCTGAGCTTATTAATAATTTTGAAGATTTATTAAACTCTGAAGGTAGATATAATTGCAATGATTTGCTTAATGTCATTCCAAAAATAGTTGCTGATGAGATAAATAAGTCCCTTAATGAAATTCCTAAAGAAGAAGAGGTTTTAACAAAAGTGAACTCCCTTAATGATGAAAGGGCAACAGAAGTGGATGGGCTTTCCTATATAACCCACGTAATCATCTACCACGTAATATCAACTTTCAAATGTTCCTCTTTATGGATGATGACTGAAGATTTACTGATGATTTAGATGGGTTTATCCTCTGTCCTCCAAATCTCAAGTTTATTATACTTTTATTTAATTTACTCATATGGTTAAACCTCAGTTTTCTACAAAAATTCCAATCTCAGAATTGACAATGGGACTGAATTTGTCAATGGTCCCATGTCTTCCTTTCTCACCTCCAATGGAATTACCCATCAATTGTCCTACCCTTATATGCCTAAACATAATGGAGTTAATGAGTGCAAAAATAGACATCTAGTTGAAATAATGTTAACTCTTCTTACTCATTCATTTCCCTCATTCATCTGTTCCACCTCTTTATTGGCCAAATTCCCTGCTTATTGTTGCTTATCTTATCAATAGGCTCCCATTTTCTGTTTTGGCCTTCAAATCCCCAAATAAGTTGCTATTTAAGAGTATTCTTGATTACTCTCACCTTTAAATCCCCACTGCACCCATTATTTTTTCTCTTTCCCTTCATACTGATCCTATATTTACTTCCACTCCTTCCTTCCCTACTTCTATAGTAAATCCAGACCACCTCCCTCCCACCAGTCCTCTTCACTTCCTATTACTACCACCACTGATTCTGAGAACAATCCTAGTATGGTCACCAGATCTAAGGCTTGAATTTTAAAACTAAATCCCAGAGCCAATGTTTCCACCACTATAAATCCGTGCTTACTTTAAGAACCTACCACTTATCTCCAAGCCTCTAAATCACATCCTTGGAGAACTGTGATGAGTGAAAATTTCAATGCCTTATTACAAAAACGTACCTAGAATCGTATCTATCTCCTACCTTGTAAAACTCTTATTGGTTGAAAATGCGTGTTTAAACTCAAACTTTTAGAAAATGGGACTATCTCTAGGTATAAGGCAAGGCTGGTAGACAAGGTGTTTCACCAGGTTGAAGGCCTTGACTACTTTAAGATATTCAGCCCAGTTGTTAAGCAAGCCACCATTAGGATTGTGATTACTATGGCTCTGCATTTTAGGAGGGTTATTCAGCAATTAGATAATTCAATTGAATTATTTTGCATGGGCTATTAGATGAAGTAGTTTATATGTCATAACCTCCTAGGTTTGAAGATCCCACCTCTGTTTGCAAGTTGGAAAAGGCTCCTTATGGCCTAAAACAAGCACCTAGGTCATGGCATGCCACATTTTCTAAGTTTTTCCTATAACATGGCTTTGTCAACAACTCTGTTAATGCTTCCTTGTTCATTAGACACTACTCATCACATGTGTTGATGTAAAAAACTAGATTACTCTAATTATTTAATCACAGATAAATAAATGAGACAAAAGATTTTAAAGTGGTTCAGCCTTATATTAATGGCCTACGTCCACTGTTATGTTATTGGTGAGTTTTGGGAATTCTCGATTATAAGTGCTATCCAGAAATTCCGGTCCCCTTGAATGAGGGTGGTACAAGGTATTTATAGCCCTTAGGCTGTACATGAAAGGGTGATACATTAAATGATATACATATGAAAGGGTAACTCATTTAATGTTCTTCAAACATGTGCGTCAAGATGATAAGCATTCAATGAATAGTTGAACTGTTGATTATCTGGCAATTAATGCTGCTGTCGAGATGCAGCTCGAACCGCCTTAGTTGCTCGTCGTCCAAGAGTTCCTCGGAGCATTGGAGTTCCTCGGAGAGTTGGTGTTCCTCGAAAGACTGGTGTTCCTCGGAGTACACCTGTTGCTCGTAGTGGGTATGTTGGTTGGGGGAATGATCTTCCTCGTTGCTATTGTGCCACGTAGATTGACACGTGTCTTCTCATTATTTGTCCACATCAGCATACTAATTTTGGTATCAACAGAAGCCCCCAATGTTTCATATTTCGAACTTTGAGGAGTATGGAACATTCTTTCTCAGTATATGGCAATATTAAATGACCTTCCTGGGTTTTAGGAGTTTTTCTTCGTATTTGAATTTCCTTCCAAATTCGCAGAATCCGCCTTTTTGCTTTTTTATAAGCGCTTCGATCTTCGTGCCCTTTTTGTCCTTTTAGCCTCCGGTAGCATAATAGTTTCTTTTTTGTAATCATTTCTTTCGCCGTTTCCCAAGGCAAAGTATTTAAGCTTTAGAGGCAATCCCATCGTCTTCTACCTTTTCAATTTCTGCTTTCGAGTTTTCTATAGCTTTTCTCTCTCCTATGCGTTCATCCCTTTCTTCGTTTGTTTGTCAACAGATCTCCTTTTTCCTGTAAGATTTTCTTCCTTATTCTTCATTTCTTTTTGTTCACCATGGTTTATATTATCGAATCTCTTGAGAAGTTCCGTTCTGACTTTTCTATTCCTTCTTGGGTAACTTTGGAGAGTCTTTCTCAACCTTCAACTTATTTTAATTTGGCTGAGGGACATTGGTTCCCTAGCCTCTTTATTGCTGAATGTGGATTTTCTTTTCCACCAAACCCTTTGTGTTTAGAGTTCTGTCAGTATTTCGATGTTGTCCCTGCAAAAATAGCCCCCAACACATGGAGAATAGTTAATGGGGTGTATAGGTTAAATCAAACTCATGGAACTCATATAGGAATTCCTGAGATTATGTACTGTTATAGATGGGTTGTTTTGGATAATGTTTTTTTATCTAAAAACTAGGTTTTTGAATAGGGCCTTAGTAGTCAACCTCCCTGATGCAAACAGGGATTATTTTGAACATGGGGTGGTTATAAAAAATTGGCAACATGCCCCTTTGGTTGGAGATGCAGTATATGAGGGTCCCAGATGCCCCCCATATGGCAATGGGATAGGTTATTTTCATTTTATTTTATTTTTGAAATTATGATTTCATTATGTTTGACAAAATGTATGACTGATATTTCACTATGTATTTGTTTGCAGTCGACAGCAAGAGAAAAACTCCCAAAGAATCAGAAGTTAATATAAAGCATTTGAAACATATCTGGAATTTGCATCGAAGAGTTGCAGACGAGCACATCAGGTCTGCTTCATATTTGTTGCAGTACAGGAGCTACACATCATCCTTTACTGCTCGTCCTGTGGTCAGCATTAGTGACCCATTGCCAGCTTCTGAAGAATCTTCACCAGAATCTCACATTCCTCTAAGTCAAACGATGGGCAAGAGAAGAGTTCCTGTTATCTTCGAGGAGTCTTCCTCTGCTGGAGATGGAAAGAGAAACAAGGTTGAGGTCCCAAAGGGGAAAAAGAAAATAGATGCTTCTCCTTCTGCTGCTCCTCAGAAGGCTGCCGAGAAGCCTCCAATGGCTCCGAGCAAGAGAAGTACTTCTGTGGAAGTGATCACCATTTCCCCCACCAAAGGTTCTTTGGCTGAAACGGCTGAAGTACCACTGATCAATTTCAATTTCAATTTCAATTTCAATTTATATTTATATTTATATTTATATTTATATTTATATTTATATTTATATTTATATTTATTCGCAACTAACATTGTATTTGTTGGACAGGAACAATTCAACTTGGATCCAAAGCTACGCGATTCCGTCTTCGAGCAGTTGAGGGAGCAACACAAGACGTGGAAAAAAAATATGCGGACACGGTACTTTGGAAAAACACGAGAGACCATTTTACAATGGCGCGGATCCGTCCCGCCCAAGGAGCCGATCTCATTGGCACAATGGCAAAAGTTCATTGACAATGAGATCGAGGATCGACAATTGGCATGTCGCCAATCGGGGAGGGAAAATCGGGCTAAAAAGACGGACGTGCACTACTCCGGCCGGACCTCTTACGCTGAGGTGGAGCATAGGATGAAGGTAATATTTAATTTATCTATAACTACAGAAATATATTATTGGATATTATTTTACTTTGCGGGGCCGATACTAATTTTACTTTACTTTATTTTATTTCAGGGGGTAGGGAGTGGGCCAGGGGGTAAGCCACATAGGCTCGATACTTATGTGGCTCTTCGGACGAAGAAGGGGAAGGACAAGGAGGTGTCCCCGAGCGTCGCGGCCACGATTGTAAGTAATCCGACAGTTTAATTATTGTTAATTACGTTATAATTTTTTAGTTTACTTATTTTACTAATCATGTGCTTTTTGTCGTTTCAGGCAAAGCTTAAGGAAGTGCATGAGTCGCAGTCTGATGCCGACAAGGCATCTTTGTCCACAGACGCACTCAGCTAAGTGCTTGGCTCTGATCGCAAGGGGAGGACAAGGGGAGTGAGCTCGCGGGTGGCCAAATCTAGGATCATCGGATTGGAGACGAGCGACACCGGGTTGACTCGAACGGTGGATTCACACGACGCGAAGCTGTCCCGTTTGGAGGCGACGGTCCAAGATATGTACGCATTCATGAAGCGTACGTTGGGTGGAGACCGTAAAGAGAAAGGTAAAGGGAAAGGGAAGGAGAAGGCGGTGGAGGAGGAGGTGCGGGAGGACGAGGCGCAGGATGACGAGGATGTGGACCTCGCTGCTTCATCACCGACACGTTCGTACTTCGACGATCCACTTCCCTATTTGACGCCCTCCAACAGACCATTATCGACGATTGGTTGGCCGAGCGTGTTCATATTGGACATATTTGATGGCCAGCGGATAGGGCGGGGGTTGAGGGACCCGGATATCATCGAGGGTGGAATAGTCCATGGACGTGTGCTTCAAGGGATGGAGTCCAGGGTGCTCGTCACGCATGTCATACCCGGGAAGGAGAACTCCCTACTGTGGTTGCGTGAACAATGCGGCACGACATATATTAGTGGGTGCGTCAATTCGTATGTCGTGTGGCCTACTCACCTCCTCAGTTTTATACAAGACATGTAGTGACATTATTTTCAAGTTTGTCCATTTTAATTATATTTGGATTATATCGTCATGTATATTATTTTTACTTTGAAAATTTGGATTATACTGTCATGAATATATATTTGCATTATCTTTAGTTTGTGTTGGATATATGATGTTTGGAACAGGTACAACGTTGTTATAACAGGTACAAATATACTGTTGGGCAGTGGCGGTGGCCATACTGCCCAGCAGATTTTTTTTAAATTCTGCCCAGAATTGTCACGGTCATTGACCGTGACAAGTCCTTGACAACATTTGTCACGGGCTTGTTACGGGCAATGACCGTGACAATTTTTTTAAAAAGGATCGCGGCTTAGTCACGGTTTTAAACCGTGACAAACGTGTCAAGGTCAATGACCGTGACACGACCGTGACACAAAACGCGAGTTTTGTGTCAAGGTCAATGACCGTGACACGACCGTGACAAAAAAAGTTGTCTCGCCTCGAAATGTCACGGTCATTGACCTTGACAAGGTGAATTTGTCAAGGTCAATGACCTTGACAAATGGGCAGATTTGGTGTAGTGTGAGGAGATTGAAGAAATCCTCCTCGGTCAGTTTTTCTGAAGCCATTCCTCAGCTCCAAGCTAGTGGAGCTGGTGTTCCAACCATTATTCCACCGAGTTCTGCAATGAGCTCGGTAAAGACTTGGACTATTCCTGAAGTCCAAGGAATTGAAGAAAACATGTCTAGGGATATGCTGACATCCCTAGCTAATCGTCACATTGATTCAGTAAGTTTCTCTTATCCTGAGTTTTTTCTTTCTTTTAGTCAATATATGTATCTCAGCACTAACTTTTCATTACCTTCTTTTTCAGCTGGTGAGTTGCTTTAACACCATTGTGAAGAAAGATGAAGCGCTCAAGGCTTCAAGCTCCTTGTCTGGAGTAGAGGATGCATTCCAGGGTTTGGCACAATCTCTGAAGGAATCTCGTCAAAAGTACGACGAGGATAAAGGTGAATGGGAGAAGAAATTGGCTGCATCTGAAGTAGAGAAGGTGCAGTTGGGAAATAAAGTGAAGGACTTGGAGAGGGAGAATAAGAAATACGCCGAGAAGCTCACTACCTTCGGGGAGCTTGAAAATAAGATGAAATCAGCTGAGGAAGAGATGACCCTTCTGCGCGAAGTAAATCGTCAGAAGGAGGAGTTGGAGGCCAAGCTGAGAGCCTCCGAGGACCTTCTATCCGAGAAGCTCTCCTCGGAGAAAATGAAAAGAAAGATGGCAATAAAGAAGTCTTTCAACACAGGTTGGGACAAAGGGTGGAACAAGGGAGTAGCTGCCATGATGACTCAGGTGCAATATGGAAGTTTGAAATACTTCTGAGATGGCTGGGTTGCTGCTTTGCAAGAATTGAAGGTGAGCGAGGACTCCGAGTTATTTCAACAGCATCTCCCCGGTCCTCCCCCAGCCATCGAGGATGAAGATGCCTCAGAAGAATCTTCACTGGTAGTGGGTGATCTCATCCTTACCCAGCCTGCTGACGAGGAGCTTTCATCTCTGCCAGCTCCTCCAGAACAAGTTCCAGTTCCCGCCGACCAACTCATTATTTCCACCGAGCAACCAAGCTCCTCGTCCCAGCCTCCCGAGAAAGTCTTGGGAGACAAGGAAAAGGTGTGAAGTTGTTCGGTATTCTCTTTCTGTTTTTCTTTTACTTGTACTTTGTCTTCTGAACGATGTACTCTTTTTGATGATGTAATAAAATCACATCTTTTTGTTCTTCTACATTGTTGATGCTCTGTCTTCTTCTTTTATTAACTCTTGCCTTCTCTTCTTTATTAGTTTATGACTAGAATGGAATTGCTGTCTGCCAATGATACAAAACTGATGCAGCAATGCCATGAATATTTTAAAGATGGCCATACTGACCTGAGTGCATCAGAAATTGCTGATATCCTTGGTCATGATGCTTCAGACCAAGCAGTGGAGGCATATCAATACTTGAAATGTCTTCTTGATCGTGCTGTAGCCAACAACGTGGCCTATTATGACATGATCGAGGAGCTTCAATATACTTTAGAAGATCTCCAGACTCAGTACAAGGAATCAAATGCCTTGTTACATGAGGTTTATGAAAAGAAATATCAACAACTTTCTGCCGAGAAGGGCTACGACAAACTCCTTACTGGGTATGATGTCAGAGAAAGGACCCTAAAGGGAGAAGTTGAAGCTTGTAGACAAATTGCTGAGCTGCTGGAGCAAGAGAATAATAATTTGAAGAAAGAGCTAGCACAATATAAGTCTGCAGCCTCTTCTTCAACAGCGGTAATCCCAGTGACCGATGAGGGATTTTCCTTCTTACAGGTTGAGAATGCCAAATTAAGGCAAGAGTTGGATATCCTGAGAAGGTCTGGTACTTCTACTTCTACTAGGGGATGAGGAAGAGGTTCTCGTGGCCGAGGAAGAGTTTCCCAGGATGTTGTCGAGGAACGAAGTACTCCACCTGCTCGGAGTCGATCAAGAACTCCTCGTAATATTGAAGAAGCTCGTACTCTGTCAACATTGGAAACTCAAGCGTACCAATTGAATGCGAAAGATCGGGCTTTGTCTGAAATGTCCAAGAAAATCCTATCTTTAGAGGATCAACTTACTGCGACGGAGTCTGCTCTGGATAATAAAGATGTTTTTGCCAAGAACCTTCATGAGCAGTTAAAGAGAGTAACTTTCCAATTCCATAAACAACCTCGTGAGTTCTGGATGGTAGGCTACAATGAGGCCCTTTGTCATTTGGATGCTCTCATTGAAAATGCCAATAGTCAAGGTTACAAACAAGGATGGTTAAACGCCTTGGGTGTATTAAAACTAGAGCAGGGCCATTATTTATGGGATTATCATGCTCCTGGGCTACTGGACTTGCCTGTGCCACCTTATAAATTGGACATGGAGTGGATCCCAACTCAGGCCATTCCTCGGAGCTTAATTTCAAAATACCTCGGTGACTATAATCTTCATTCTCAGATCGAGGTATCTCGTCCCGAGCATCTACTGGACACACCTTCCGTGATGAACGCTAGGATGTTGAAGGACTTGAACTTTATTAATTCTCCTCAGACTTTAAATGATCCACCTGCTGGCGAGGAACCTATTTCAAAATCTGAGGGAAAGAAACCAATAGAGTAGGGATCTCAATGTAATAGTTAGTATACATGTAATTTGTAATTCATTTTGAATTTTAATGAAAGACTTTCATTTTCTGTTTGCAAATCTGTATTGCTATTATTTTGTACTTGTCTAACACTTTTATATTTGTGCTTGCATAACAATATTTTGTGGTTCACCGACCAACTTAGTAATAAAAAAGTTACAAGTATTAGTAATGTTGCTCGATCACTTAATAATAAAGTAATGAGTATAAAAATGTTTAAAATTTTCCAACCAACCAAGGTTGTTAAATTGTGCTCGTCGACCAATTATAGTTAGTGAGAGTTTTTATCCCCGAATAACCATACTTGGTAAATTTTTTCTTTTTCATAAAATGTACCCGACCAACCAAGGTCAAAGAATTTTCCTCGTCGACCAAATACAGTTAGTGGGTATTTATCCCCGACCAACCATACTTGGTTCAGTTTGGAATATTTTGTTCTTCGAGGGACTTTTTGTGATAATCTTACCTCCCGACCAACATAAGTTGGTATTTGAGGGTATATCTTGTTTTCAAACCAACCGAGATTGGCATTTTTAAGAATGTTGTTCTTGCCCTTTTACCAACTGGAGTTGGTCATGGGTTTGAACTATCATGTGCACTAGTTATTTTATCAACCGGAGTTGATCACGCTAGTTTACGCCTCCTAACCAAAGGAGTATATTTTGTTCTCGCTATTTTACCAACCGAAGTTGATCACGCTCGAACTATCATGTGCACTAGTTATTTTATCAACCGGAGTTGATCACGCTAGTGTACGCCTCCTAACCAAAGGAGTATATTTTGTTCTCGCCCTTTTACCAACCGGAGTTGGTCGTGGGTCTGAACTATCAGTGTCCACTAGTTATTTTACCAACCGGAGTTGGTCACGCTAGTGTATGCCTCCTAACCAAAGGAGTATAGTTTGTTCTTGCCCTTTTACCAACCGGAGTTGGTCGTGGGTCTGAACTATCGTCTTCTTTTTACTGCCGAGCAGTGTAGTGTTAAACACTAGTATTCCCCGAAAAACTTTCAATAAAAGGAGAGAAGATTGTGAAATATCATCGTTTTATTCATATTGATGGAACTGCTTTACATTTTACATCACTGATAATACTTGCGTAGGTGTTCAGCATTCCATGCATTCTTGAATTCCTCTCCTTCTAGAGTTACTATTCGGTAAGTTCCTGGTCGAACAACTTCTGTAACTCGGTAAGGTCCATGCCAATTTGCTTCCAATTTATTGTGCTTCTGAATGACCATCTTTAGCACGTAATCTCCTTCTTTTAAATCGCATTTCTTCACCCTCTTATTGTAGAACAGAGCTGTTCGTTGTTGATATGAAGCATTCATAATGGCTGCTTCTTCTCTAACCTCCTCGAGCATGTCCAAATCTAATCTTCTCATCAAGTCACTGACTGGGGAATTGAAATTCAGCACTCTGTGTGTTGGGAGACCCAACTCAGCAGGTATTACAGCCTCAATTCCAAACGCCAGCATATATGGTGATTCTCCAGTTGCTTCTCGGGGAGTTGTTCGGTAAGCCCACAATACTGATTGTAGCTCATTAATCCAATTAGCTTTATCCTCACTTAACCTTTTCTTCAAACCATTTAATAATGTTCTGTTCGTCACTTCAGCCTGCCCATTGCTTTGAGGATGGCCTGGTACTGAATGAACCTTCAAAATGTTTCACTGATGACAATAGGCGGTAAACTCCTCGTTATCAAATTGTGTTCCATGGTCTGTGATGAAGGCATGAGGGAGACCATATCGACAAATGATGTTCTTCCAAACGAATTGGTATACCTTCTCATACGTCATATCAATAAGGGGTTCAGCTTCTACCCACTTAGTAAAATAATCCACTGCTACGACGAGGTACTTAAATCTTCCTCGGGTCGTTGGCAGTGGTCCAACCAAATCCATTCCCCACATGGCGAAAGGCCAAGGGGAAGTTATGGGTGTCAACAATGCTTGTGGAGTTCGTCGGACGGAGGAAAAATGTTGGCATTTATCACATCTCTTAGCATAGGCTATACAATCAGCCCTCATCGTTGGCCAGTAGTATCCCTGCGTCATCACCCTTTGCAACAGTGTTCAACCTGCTACATGGGCTCCACAAGACCCTTCATGGATCTCTTCAATCAATTCTTTCACCTCGGAGGGATGTACACATCTTTGCAAACCTACCATAATTCCTCGTCTATACAAAATACCATTAGTTAGTACATACCGAGCAACTTTAAACTTCAATTTCTTGGCAACGATCTTATCCTCCGGTAATTCTCCTTCCTCGACATATGCCCTGATGGGATCCATCCAAGATGGTCCTAAATTAAGGGAAATAACATTCATCGTCAGGCCTTCATCTATGCTTCGACTTTCTAACACCTCAATTGGTATCGTTCTTCGCAACTCGGTACGAGTAGCTGATGCTAGTCGGGCCAGTGCGTCTGCTTTGCATGATACTTGACCATTAATTCTCCTTTAACTGCATACGTTCCCATCATCTGATTCACAATTAATTGAGAATCACTGAATACCATCACTTGTTGCGCTTCCATAATCTTTGCTAAATTAAGACCTGCTATCAAGGCTTCATACTTAGCCTCATTATTGGAGGCTTTGAATTGGAATTGCAAGGCATATTCCATGTCAATCTCGTCTGGGGTTTTCAAAACAATCCCTGCCCCACAACCTGTTGTGCAAGATGACCCATCTACATATAATCTCCACGTAGGCAACTCGTCTTTAAATTTCTTATCTAACAGAGTTCCTCGGTGAAATATCTTCTGTTTCCTTTCATCCTCCCCTGGTATTTTTCGTTCTTCATCGACCATATCTTCTCGCCCTTTTACCAACCGGAGTTGGTCTGGGTTTGAATTTGATGATCTTTCTACATCCACAAGCCCTTTTACCAACTGGAGTTGATCTGGACTTATGTCTGTTGATCCTGTAACATCCACAGTTGGTCAGCGAGCAACTTTTGCTCCTCGGGGGTATCAGGATATGTAGATTCTGCTATAAAGTCTGCTACAGCCTGCCCTTTTAATGATGATCTGGGTTCATACACAATATCATATTCACCGAGCTCTATTGCCCAATACATCAGTCTTCCTGATTTTTCTGGCTTATGAAGGGCTTGTCTCAATGGCATGTCGGTAAATACGACGATGGTATGAGCCTGGAAATAAGGCCTCATTCTTCTACTTGCTTCAATTAATGCCAATGCCAATTTTTCCAACTTTGGGTACCTGATCTCTGCACCTCGGAAAGCCTTGTGTAATAAATTGGCTTCTGGATTCCATTCTCCAATTTGATCAATGCCGAGCTGACTGCATTCTCTGATACTGCCAGGTACAAGTACAATTTTTCTCCCATCACTGGCCTGGACAGCAGTGGAGGTGTTCCCAGATATTTCTTCAAGTCTTGAAAGGATTTTTCACATTCATCATTCCACTCAAAAGTTTTTCGTAGTGTTTTAAAGAATGGAAGGCACCTATTAGTTGCTCGGGATACAAATCTGTTGAGCGCTGCAACTCATCCTGTAAGACTCTGCACCTCTTTCTTCGTCGTTGGAGATCGCAACCCTAAAAGAGCTTTGATCTTTGCTGGATTTGCCTCAATGCCTCGCTGGTTGACGATGTACCCTAGGAACATTCCTTCTCGTACTCCAAAGGTGCACGTTGTCGGGTTGAGCTTCATCTGGTATTTATCCATTTGATCAAAGGTCTGACCTAAATCAACTAGATGCTCAGCAGCTTTCTTTCTCTTTGTCAGCATATCGTCGACATAGACTTCCATGTTGCAACTGATTTGTTCGGCAAAAACCTTGTTCATCAGCCGCTGATATGTCGCTCCTGCATTTTTTAAACCAAAAGGCATAACATTATAACAATAAGTTCCCCTAGGGGTAATAAAAGAAGTGCTTTCACTATCTTCAGGTTTCATTTTGATCTGGTTGTAACCAGAGTAAGCATCCATGAAGCTGAGCAGCTCGTGCCCCGAGGTAGCATCCACTAGTTGGTCAATTCTGGGCAATGGAAAGTGATCCTTTGGGCAGGCCTTGTTGAGATCAGTGAAATCAACACACATTCTCCATTTATTATTTTTCTTCTTTACCATCACCACATTTGCCAACCAGTCTGGATACCTCATATCTTCAATGAATGGGCTTTCTGGAGCTTGTCGACCTCCTCTTGAATAGCTTGATTCTTCTCGGGGCTAAATACCCTTCTTCTCTGCTTTACGGGCTTGATCTCCTTATTCACATTGAGCTCATGACATAAGAAGTTTGGATCTATTCCTGGCATGTCTTCATGACTCCACGCAAAAGTTTTCTTTATGTTTCTCAAGAAAGTTATCAACTCCTGTTTTATTGAAGCATCCAACGACGAACCTATCTGAGTTGTTCGTTCAGGGTATTCGTCGTCCAGAATAACATTTTCTGTAGATTCCACCACCTGTCCTTTTACAAGTTGGGATTCATCTCTCGGATCAAGTGTTTTAATTTCTGTACTTTCATCCACCTGGTAAGTAGTAGTCTGTTTCCTTGACTCTTCAAATTCCTCTTGCTCGGCAGCTGAATAATAGCATTCTCGAGCTACTTTTTGGTCACCTTTCACCACTCCCACTCCGAAATTTGTTGGGAATTTTAAACATTGATGTACTGTAGATGGGACTGCTTCGAACTTCTTCAAACCAACTCTTCCCATGATGATGTTGTAACAAGCAGGCCAAGTTCCAATGAATATATCCAACTTGATCGTCCCAAGTGGAAAAACTTTCTCGCCAGCGAAACCCAGAAGAGGTCTGTGATAAGGTTCCAATTGAGATAATTTCAAATTTAAACTGTCAAAGCATGAATAGTACATGATGTTTACCGAACTGCCATTGTCTACCAGCACCCTTGAAATCACTACTTCTTTCATCCTCATTTTGATCACCAAAGGGTCATTGTGAGGGTAAAGAACACCTGCCAGGTCATTTTTTGAAAAGCCAATAACCAGCTTCTCTTTGTTTACCTTCCTCGGACGATCCTCCTCGGCCAAATTTATTCGCTGAATGTACGAGCAAGCTTATGCCTCTCCGAGGTAAGCTTTTCTTTCTGCAGTAAGATCTCCTCCTCCTGTATCTCCTCCTGTAATAACATTACAATCAAATGACCCAAAACGTATGGAAAATACCTCTAGTTCTGGCTGCCTTGGTTTCTTGGGAAGATCGGGGTCATTCTCGGCATCATCTTCATGGCCTCTCTTCTTTTTCTCCCCTGCTCGACGAGGAGATCTAGATCTCTCTCTAGTTCGATCATTATTTCTTCTTTCACCTTCCCGATAAACATACTTTGCTAGCTTTCCTCTTCGGATGAGTGTTTCAATTTCGTTCTGATGAGCTATGCAATTTTTAGTCATATGGCCATGATCTTTGTGGAACTCGCAATATTTATCCCTGTTCCTCGCATCAGGGTCTGACCTCAGTTTCTTCGGCCACTTTACCTCCTCGCTATTCTTGATTTCTTCCAAGACATGATTAATACCCATTTTCAAGGGAGTATAATTATCGAATTTCTTCAGGACTTCCCATGATGACTTATTATTTCTGGAACGCTTGTCACCGCCATTGCCCTTGTGCTCTTTATTTTTAGACTTGTCGACTTCCACCTTGGTGTCTTTATCCATATTCTTCTTTGCAGCCATAGCTTCCTCGGCATTCATGATTTTGGCCGCTTTTGCCATCAACTCTCACATAGTTTTAGGTGGATCTTTCGCCAAAGTGTAATACAACTTATTAGGCAACAACCCACTCATCAAGGCGGTGATTGCTGTCTTCTCCTCATAATATATGACTTCCATCTTCTCGTTATTAAAACGAGTTATGTAATCTCTAATACTCTCACCAGATTTTTGCCTAACACTTAACAAGTGTGCTACTGGTTTTACTAGCTTTGTTCCAAAACAGAAATTGCTGATGAACAACTCGACCAACTGAAAGAAAGTTGAAATCTTACCCCGAGGAAGATTGTTGTACCATATCTGGGCAGCTCCAGTAAAAGTTCCTGAGAATGCTCTGCATCTCATCTCGTCGGGGATGGCATAGATGTCGGCAGCAGCTTGATATTGCTCTATGTGTAGAACAGGATCTGTCTTTCCATCATATTTGGGGGTCACCACTGGTGCTTTAAACTTTGACGAGGTAGGAAAACCCACAATGGCCTGGACAAAAGGTGTCCCTTGCACAAAAGTTCGTTGTAAAGGATTCTTCGCCTTAGCCATTTCTCCCAATCTATGCTCCAAGCGTTGAATGGAACCCTTCCAAGCATCGTTTCCTTCCTCGGGCTTATTAGTTCGAGCAATTGATTGTTCTGATGTGGCCTCTTGAGATCTATCTTGACGAGCAACTGGTCGTGATTGTGCTGATCCTTCTCTTAGATCTGATGGTCGTCGAAAACTCCTCGATATGGTCTTAGGTGGACTCCTATTCCTCCTAGGGCCTAATCGACTGAAAGGAGACACCCTACTCAGTCTTTCCAAGGCACTGGGTCTTTCTGGAGAGAGAGAGAGAGATACGTTGATCAGTATCTGTAGCCCTTATTGACGAAGTTCGCCCAGGTTGATAAGAGAAATCATCAGACTCCTCATTACGATATGACTCAGTACGCCTGGATCGTGAAGAAAGTAAATAAGTTTTCCTCTGACCACTTCGCTATCCTGAACGTGCAGGTGCGCCGCCATGAAGGGTCTGTATGAGTTGCCTCATTGTTTCCTGCATGGCGGTTTGTCCTTGAGCCAGATTTGTCATAATCCCAGCCAGATCTGGTGGTGCAGAGGGATTTGGAGGATTTCCAGCATTTCCAGCGTTTCGATTGCTAGATTCTGGATTATCCGCCATTGATGATGAATGATTTTTGGTGAAAAACGATAATAACAATCGTTCCCACAGACGACGCCAATCTGTTGATGTAAAAAACTAGATTACTCTAATTATTTAATCACAGATAAATAAATGAGACAAAAGATTTTAAAGTGGTTCAGCCTTATATGAATGGCCTACGTCCACTGTTATGTTATTACTGAGTGTTTGGGAATTCTCGATTACAAGTGCTATCCAGAAATTCCGGTCCCCTTGAATGAGGGTGGTACAAGGTATTTATATCCCTTAGGCTGTACATGAAAGGGTGATACATTAAATGATATACATATGAAAGGGTAACTCATTTAATGTTCTTCAAACGTGTGCGTCAAGATGATAAGCATTCAATGAATAGTTAAACTGTTGATTATCTGGCAATTAATGCTGCTGTCGAGATGCAGCTCGAACCGCCTTAGTTGCTCGTCGTCCAAGAGTTCCTCGGAGCATTGGAGTTCCTCGGAGAGTTGGTGTTCCTCGGAAGACTGGTGTTCCTCGGAGTACACCTGTTGCTCGTAGTGGGTATGTTGGTCGGGGGAATGATCTTCCTCGTTGCTATTGTGCCACGTAGATTGACACGTGTCTTCTCATTATTTGTCCACATCAGCATACTAATTTTGGTATCAACAACATGTTACTATCATCTTGGTGTATGTTGATGATATTTTACTGACCGGTAGCCATACTTCTTCCCTATTAAGATTATTTTATGAAATTTGTGCTTTCCTATATAACCCACGTAATCATCTACCACAGTGGCTTGGGCTAAATTTTGTGCTAGTATGGATGAAGGTGGATTGGAATTTATTAATTTCTCTCATCTCAATCAAACTGCTTTAATGAAAAATGTTTGGGGTATAACCCACTTACCCCATTCTTTAGATAATTTTTTCCTAAGATATCAATTAAAATTGATGGCATTCATCTTCCTCAATCTCCTATTCAAGACAAGTTAATCTGGCTTAACAATCCCAAAGGCAATTTATGGTTCAAAGATGCACTTTCTCGTATCTCCCCATCTCAACCAAAAGTTTCATGGGATTCTACTCTTTATCACTCATTTGTTTCTCCTATAATTTTTAATATGGCGTGGATAGCCCTGTTGAACAAACCTTAAAAAGAGGCATCATCGTGGCTTTAACGTTCCCTATTTGTTTTAAAGATTGTGATAGTGTTAATCATCTCTTTTTATTTTGTAGCTTTTCTATACAGTTTTGGGAGTGGATATTATATATTTTTTTCAGATATATTCTCCTCAACTTAGATATTTTTTTCAACTTTGGGGAGCGATGCATAGACTCAAAATGAGTAAGCAGTTGTGGAATCTTCAAATTGTTTCAGTTCTGAAGATTATTGATATATTGTGGTAGAATAGGATAAGAGCTTTTTATGATAGTTAAAAACTCTCCCTTGTATCATTCATCATTATAAAACCTTGGATAAAAAGTTTAGCTACTCTAGCTGGTTCTGTTGAAGACCTTTTGGTTCTCAAAAGTCAAAATGTCAGGGTATTCCTAGAGCTCCTAATTCTTTCACTCCAGTGCATTGGTCTCTTTCTCACTTTAAATTGACTAAAACTAATACAAATAGTTTACCTAAGGGTCCTCTGGGAATAGACATATGTTGGCTCGTGGATCAACGATTCATAAATGATATATGTAAGAATAATGATGTTGTGATTCACTCGTTTGTTTGGAAATCTTCAAAGATTAAAGAAAAACAAGTGGATCCGTGAATGAATCAATAAATAATAACATTGTTCGCAAAAAACCTCCCGACATAGATTTTTGGGTGGAACTAATAATTTTTAATCCAAAGATTGTCGTCTCGATTATGGATCTGTTTCACAGATTATGGAGCATACAATCAGTTATGCAAACTATTGGTTGTTTGTTCAAAATTCCTATCAGCAGCTCGACATTTGTTTGTTTGTTCAAATTCCTTTCAGCATTTCACTAAAAATGACTTTTAGAGGTTGAAAACAAGTTATAACCTGACTTATTTTATTTTATTTTTTCAGATTAAGATTCTTATTTTCAATCAATGATGCATACAGTGATAACATACATACATTTTGCTTTTGTAAAATGACGAAATTGAGTACTTTTAGCATACATACACATTGAAATGGAGCATACAATCAATGATGCATACAATGATAGCATATATACATTTTGTTGTTGTAAAATGACGCACTGGTCCAAAACCATAACTCTAAATCCATGACAAGGGCTTCTCTAGCCTCTAATCCATGATATGCATGGCTCTAGCCTCGAATCCATGACATGGCTACATTAAACCATTACATTATGTATTCGTTGCTGATTTTGCTAACTGATTGCAAATAATTTCTAATTTCTTCTCAGCTGATTGCTCCAGCTTTACAGGGTAGTCCAAATCTTTATCTAAAGGAATATAGTTTGCAATCTCATCACGGATATGTGTTCGAGAACGAAAATAATTTCTAGTTTCCAAGACTTTTGAAAGCCTGTATTCTCTCCTATCTTCTTCTGCTGAGTGGTACTTTCCTTCTGCAGTATTCTCCTTTAATAAAACCAAATTTCTTTGCTTTGTTGTGCCTTTCTTTCAAATTTATTTCTTCTCAATGATAAACAACTGAGGGAAGAAAATGGCTGGGTATTAGGCTACTGGAATTTAAAGTATTAAGACTTTTTTACGTTATTCAATGCAGGGTGAGTCATCGATCCTTGCTCTAAGTCTTTCAACTTTAGTCCTAAATCCTGGATCAAGTGAAGGGGAATTTCCCTCTGATTTATTATCAAAAAAAGAAGTTGTAACCCCCGAATGTATGATAGGTATGCCTAAAAAGTATTTGCTTATAAATACATATTTATGATGCTTAAAATACTTGTACCTGTTCCCATTACCTTCTTTTATTTTTTTACGATTACTTATTTATTTACTTGGTGTTTATAACATGTTAGCCATGTACTTGGAGGGACCTCAGAGGGTTTGTCTTTAGATATTAGGAAGAGTATATCTCTGAATGACACATACGTTATAAAGAGCTATTTCTTTTTTTGGTTTAAAGGGAGCTCAAACGTTGCTTTGTTTTGGTTGAGATTTTTCGGGCTACCTTATGCAGTGGTGAACGGGGAAATGTTTCATGCCATATTAGACTCTCTTATAGAAAAAGAAAATTAGACTATAAATTCATGTAAAGCTTAAGATCTTTAAGGATGGAATCAAAATTTCAAACTCTCAAAGTTGTTTCCGGATCAACCTTACATTTTAATTTAGCGGCTCAGTAGATTTTCATTCATCTGTTGTTGGTACTGTCCCAGTAGTTGGCTCATTATTGGACCTTGACTCTCTTTGGCTGACGGGAGTTATTCTCACATGTTCACATCGTGTGCATTTTTTCCTGATATAATTACTGTATAGCGATTAGAAATACAAAGCAAAGAAACATATGTGACACTTATAGTGAAAGAAGATTTAGTTTGTACTAATGTGTTCTGACTTACACATTTTGATCTGCACTATGTAGTAAAATTGTTCCCAAAAGTAATATGCTAATTAAATTAGGAATTATTATGGGGATCCTGATTTCTATCATCTAAAATCTCACAAAGAAATATAAGATTGGTAGATTAGTTGTCGAGTTCCCATACAGGTGTCATAATCCTAGTATTCATAAAATCAACTGCAAAGGGCGTGTTGTCCCTTTAAGGGTTGACTTGCCAAGTAGTGTCTTTATTTCTTACTTTTCCTCTCGGTTGTTGTGAGTTGATTCAAACCAACTCGTGTTTTATCTTAATTGAAGATTTTGAGTGAAGGAAAAAAAACTAATCCTTCTATGATAAACTTGGTCAACCTCAACAAGGTTTCAAAAAGACGAACCTCATTCTTCACAAAATAATGTTTCTTGAATTTTTTAGAACCATAGCTAATTGCGTTTTGTATCCCATTTGTTGCAGTAAGTTTACTATCCCATGAGGACTTGTTATACTTATACTTGATCCTTTTATCGTTAGAGCTTTTGCATCTATTCTCTCGAACAAAGTCCTTGTCGCTTATGTCCTCTTTAGTCTTGAACTCAACCACAAGCAGGGGCGAGACATATTCAAGTTAAATTTTGTTCATTATGTTGTCTAATGGTAAAAGGAATCGTAATGTGTATATTTATTTATATTAGTTGTTTAGAAAATTATGGTTATTTCTGTCATTGTTTTTGAGTTAATTTTTATGTTTAAACAGGTTGTTTTTCATGAGTTAATTTTTATGCTCGATAGGTTTTTAAAGATTGTTATCTATAGGAACTATTAAAAAAATTTACTTCTTTGTTTAAGGTAACTGACACTTAATAAATTTATTGCAGGTGAAAACCCTTTGTGGACAAGGCAAGATATTTGAGTCATTTTGCTGGAGGTCGTATGCTTGAAGATTGCGAGTTTATTTTGCGTACATCATTTTATGTTAGGGATAGATATTTTTTTATGTATTTTTTCTAATTAGATGAGTGAAATTGTATAGAGATATCTATTTTGGACACAATGTTTAAATTGTGTATTTTTTCTTTGTATGAACTTTAATTATAATTTAATGGAAAAATTATATGTTGTATGTTGAAATGGGATGAAAAATATATCATATTGTTTTTAAGAGGTTTTATTTATAATTATATAGAGTATATTAAGGAATGAAATTTTAATTTTTGTGCCAAAATTATTAAAGACGGCTTCTTTGCCGTCTCAAAAGGGTTCCATAAACGGGGACTTTTTGAGACGGTTAAGTTATCGTCTCAAAAAACTCTTTGGGGACGTATGTTGGTGTCTCTAAAAAAACTTTAAAGATGGATTTTTTGCAGTCTCAAAAGAACTTTTTGAGACGGCATTTGTCGTCTCAAAAATCTTTTAAAACGGGGGTCTAATACTATGATGCTTTGCCGTCTTAAATGGCGTCACAAAAGGTTTTTGAGATGGTTGGAGCATCGTAGTAAAAAGAAGTTTTTTTGTAATGATCGTATAGTGACGTTGTGGCTAGGGCTACGATAGCCGAAAAGGGATGGTGAGGAGTACAATAGAATTAGAGATGGTAAGAGGAAGTTTGGGGAACAAATAGGGAAGAGCCCAAATAATCGAAATAATTTTCGAATTACATTCAATACACCAAAATGACAAAATTGTCACCTTTCAGCCGACCACCCTTGTCAAGGTCATTGACCGTGACAAAAAACACGCATTTTGTGTCACGGTCATTGACCTTGACACGATCGTGACAAAGAATTGTCAAGGTCATTGGCCGTGAAAATTCTTTAAATAATTGTCACGGTCAAGGACCTTGACACGACTGTGACAACTTCTGCAGCAAAAACCCTTACCCCTTCTTTTTTCCCTCTCTCTCTCTATACATTGCTCTCTCTCTCTCTCTACTTTCAGGTTTATTTCTCTCTCTCTCTCTCTTCCATTTATATATATGTTTGTGTGTATATATATGTGTGTGTGTGTATGTGTGGTGGGTGGGGGTTTGGAGGGAGGTGGGGCAGGGTGGGGGCTATTGTGTGTGTGTGTGTGTGTGTAAGTGGTGTGTGGAGGTGGGGGTGGGGGTGTGTGTGTATGTGGTGAGTGGAGGGTGTGGAGGGAGGTGGGGGTGGGGGTGGGTGGATGTGTGTATTTGAACTAACCCATGAATTTGTATTTTTGTATTTGAATTAACCCATGAAATAACCAATGAATTTATTTTTGTATTTGAATTAACCCATGAATTTATCAAACAAATTGACAAATTCACGAGTTATTTATTTTTTTATTTGTATATATATGGGTTCTTGAATTTTTTACACTTTTGTTGAAACTAACTCGTGAATATATGTTTGTGTATGTTTGTTAGGTGTATATGATGTTTATATGTTGGAAATAACCCATTAATTTGTCAATTTGTTTGTGTGTGTGTGAGGGGGGGGGGGGAGGGGGAGGGGTAAGTCAAGGTACCATTGTAATTCTCTTAATATAGTGTTTTGATAATTCTATGAGATAATATATATTGTTTCAAGGTTAACTCATTGTAGATAAAAATATTCTCATAGTAAAATTAAATTGAATCCATCCATAGATTCAATAATTACATCCACTAAAATATAATTAATAAATGAAATCATTTTAGATGAAAGTATATTAATAATTAGTGCCCATTTCATATGAAAGTAGGATTGCCCCTCAGTGTAAATTAGTAAATTAATAATTCTATACGTTAATTGTTAGTTTAATTGATGAAATGAATTAATTGAGTAGATGAATTAGAAGGAGTACGGGATATACATTTGTTTTTGACATTGCTGTTGGATTATTTTGTTTAGTAAATGTTTGGTTGGTTAGTTTTAAAAGTGGCATGACCACTGGATTATTGTCCATATGGGGGTGGGATTTTTCAACTTTTTTTGAAAATTACTTTGTATATCGAACAATATATATATAGTATGATAATTAAATGAAACACACTTGAAATTAAATATAGTGCGCATAGATACTAGCCTTCTAGTTCTTATGCGTACGCATTCAATAGCCCTTAGACCCATTCGAGAGTCATTACCCCTGTAATGAGATCTCTCGAATTATCCCGTTTGGACAGTTTGAGACTGTATAATTTCTGTATAATATTCTTATTAGCTTAAAGTTGTTACTTTTGGAGGAAGTTATGTAGTACATGGTTATTTGGGGTGTCCTATTTGTGGAGAGGAGACTGAATCTCTTCGTCTATCCTCTAGCTTAAAAAGTGTATACCATCGCCACAGGAGGTTTTTACCCCCAGCTCATAGTTTCAGATCTGAGAAAGGTTCCAATTTTTTATTGGGCGGAGTTGAACATAGGCTACCGCCGAGACAACTTTCGGGTTCAGAAATTAAAAGTAAATCTTCTAAATGTGGCCCTAATATGCTAGGTAAGAATCCCAAATTTAAGAATGTCAAGTATAAGAAGACCCCAACTGGGAATGAAACTGAGATAAGAAAGGCATGGTCTCGGAGGTCAATTTTATTTGACTTGCCTTATTGGAAGAATAATCCGATGCGCCATGTATTGGATGTGATGCATGCAGAGAAGAACTTTGCTGGACATATTGTGGGTACTTGCCTTGGGGGGAGTCATTCGAAGGATGGAGAAAATGCACGAAAAGACCTTAAATCGTTAAAACTTAAGTCACAACTATGGTTGAAAGAAGATAGTAGGGGAAGGACACTAATTCCCCTTGGTGTGTTTACTTTGACGAGTGGGGAAAGGAAGGTGCTTCTAGACACAATAGATAATTTGAAGGGCCTATCTACTTTTTCGTCCAACTTGCAAAGGATTGTGAATTATGCTACTCATGATTTACATAAGTGTAAGACCCACGATTGGCATGTGATCATGCAATTGGTTCCTCTATTGTTTAAGCACTGTTTCTTCAAGCACAAGGATTTGTGTAGGGCTATTATGCAAATTAGTATTACCTTCTCCCTCTTGTGTGAGAAGGTAGTGAATCGAGAACACATAGTGGCCGCAAAATTGGCTGTGATCGAAGCGATTTGTGCATTGGAGAAGTACTTTCCCCCAGCATTCTTTGACATAAGTGTTCACTTGTTGGTACACCTATGTGACGAGTCACTTCTTTGTGATCCAGTTAGATATCGGTGGATGTATCCGTTTGAAAGATTGATGAAATTTTTTAAAGATTACGTCAAGAATACGCGATACATTGCAGGATCAATTAAAGAGGAATAAATCACCGTGGAGTCATCAATATATACTCGGGAATATATGCCTGACACGACCAGCGTTGATGACACTGATGAATTCGTGGATGATGGTGGTCATGTGATGGGAAAACGAGTGAAATTAACGAGTTTGCAACATGAACAAGTAGCTCGTTATCTATTTGACACACATGAAGATGTCGAAGAATGGAAAAGTAAGTTTCGATTATTATAATGTTTAACATTATTTTAGATTATTTTATACATGATTAATTTTTTAATATGCAGAAAATATGAAGCCTGTGAGAACAATAAAAGACGAAAAATAATGGTACAATCAGACAGCGAATTTAGGCTGTGGTTGACACAAGAGGTAATTATAATGAAAACAGTCGTTAGATAACGTTACATTACACTCAAATTTTACCACTAATTTAATTAATTTATCTATATTCTCAGCTCCTAAAGACGGGTGATGCGACATCAAGGCTTTCTCGTCTAGCCACTAGACCCTTATTCATGGTACAAGAGTACAAAAAGTATCGATTGAATGGTTACATTTTTGGCGCTAAAGTGTACGAGGAAAGTACAAATGTACAGAACTCGAGAATTTCATACAAAGCTCTTACTATCTTTCGAGCAAGCGCAAAAGATAAAAACCTCGTTGAAGCTGAAATGACTTACTATGGTGTAATCCAAAATATATTTGAATTGGATTTTATAAGCTTCAAAGAGGTTGTATTTTACTGTGACTGGGTAAGAGTTGAGGATAAAAATGCTTGTAAAGTTGATCCTGTCACCAATTTGATCATGGTTGACTTGTCCAAGTTGAAGAGCAACGACCAGGTGAGCGATGAGCCGTTTGTTTGTGCATTTCAAAAGGTTAAGCAAGTGTTTTATTCGAAGTATATCAACAACGAGCCATGGTCAATTGTCCAACACGCTCCAAGGCCTCTAAATAGTAGTGTGGATGACTTGGCTGCTCCTACCGAATATCAATCCATTTTTTATGATAACCCGAATTTGAAACAATTTTTCAATTTGTAATAAATATTTCAATTTGTACCGAAACATCCATTTTTAATGCTTTTAATTGATTTGCACGTTATCATTTTCACTCTTGTGTAGTGTGCATGTGTGGAGAGGAGATTAATACATAAACATTCCAAATGAATCTAAGTTTTGTTTATACGAATCCATGAATATATGCTTCTTACCTTTAATAGGTGATTAGTACATAGTTATTTGGGGTGTCCTATTTGTGGAGAGGAGACTGAATCTCTTCATCTATCCGAACACTAAGACATGCCATAATCTTATGGAGTTATGCTCTGCAAATTCCTCCCAACCGTTATGTAGCCAAACATCACCAGTTGAAGTTGTCAATTCCACTTTCCATACCCCACCACTTGGAACCTCTAGTAAAACAAGGGAGACCATTGAAAGGTGGAATTGACAACTTCAACTGCTGATTTTTGGCTACACAACGGTTAGAAGGAATTTGCAGCGCATAACTCCATAGGATTATGGCATTTCTTAGGGTTCAGATATGAAGGGAATTATATTTGACACGATTTCCCGGGGTACATTAGTTGGAAGGAGGTGCCATATGAGCTTAAGTTAGCTATTTGGGTGACACTACAAGGAATGTATTTGTATTTATATTTATATGTCGATTTCGATTTCGATTTCAATTTCGATTTATATTTATCTATATTTGTGGGGGGGGATACTAATTTTACTTTATTTTATTTCAAGGGACAAGGAGTGCCCCTGAGGGTAGGCCACATATGCTCGATACTTATGTGGCTATTCGGACGAGAAGGGAAGGATAAGGAGGTGTCCCTGAGCGTCACGGTACAAAATCTCTTTTCCAGCTAAATAGTTTGTAGATTTGAGATAATTGATGGTGATATTGTTTCTTCTTAAATAGTTTCTATTTTGAATGTATATTTGCGTTATATCTAGTTTATTTGGATATATGATATTTGAAAAGGTACAACGTTGATATAACAGCTACAAATATACTGTTGGGCAGTGGCAGTGGCCATACTGCCCAGCAGATTTTTTTTCAATTCTGCCCAGAATTGTCACGGTGATTGCCCGTGACAAGCCCGTGACAAAAGTTGTCATGGACTTGTCACGGTCAATGACCGTGATAATTTTTTTAAAAGGGGACAAGAATTTGTCATGGTTATTAACCGTGACTAAACATGTCACGGTCTTAGATCGTGACACGATCGTGACAATTCTTACGAGATTATCATGGTCTATGACTGTGACACGTCCGTGACAATAAAAGTTGTCTCGCCCTAAATTGTCACGGTCATTGACCTTGACAAGTCCAACTTGTCAAGGTCAATGACCGTGACAATAGTGCAGATTTGGTGTAGTGATTCAATGTTGGGGGAGCTAGTGATAACAAATAGTTTAATAATAAGATATGTCAGAGATGTGGGAAGATGCATATAGGATGACCTTGTTACAAGGATACGGGAGCTTATTTTAGATGTGGATAGAAGGGACATCCGATAAAAGATTTCCCAACCCCAACAAGGATTTCGATACAGCCTTTAGGTGAAAAGAAGGACCACGGCAGACAAGGTAGAGTTTTTGCACTTTCTGATACCCAAGCTTCTAATGCAGTAGTGTTAGTTACACTTTCTATATGTGCACAACCTTTTCAAGTTTTAATAGATCCTAGTTCTACCCATTCATTTATTTCTAGGAATTTTGTTAATCACTTTCCTAATAAGCCCAAACCCTTGAGTCATAGCATGCACATTTCTACTCCTTCGGGTGATTTATTGATGGGAACCTTAGTATATAATTCTTGCCCTATAGATGTTAGTAGTCATAAACTATTCGCTAATTTGATAGTTTTATAAATAAAAGACTTTGAAGTCATTTTGGGGATGGATTAATTAGCATCGTATCATGCTAAGGTAGATTATTTTAAGAAGAGAGTTACTTTCCAAATACCTAACCAACCAGAATTTAGTTTTGAAGGAACATGCATCCTATCTCCCATTCGTATTATCTCTACAATGCAAGCTTATAGTTTTTTTAAGAAGAGATGTCAAGGATTCCTTGCGAGTGTTATTGATTTGCAAACAAAATACCCTAGTTTAGAAGATATTTCTATAGCTAAACATTTTCCAGATGATTTGCCCAGTCTTCCTCCTAGTAGAGAAATAGAGTTTACAATTGACCTTATTCCTGGAACTATACCAATCTCGAAACCACCTTATCATATGACACCTTTATAATTAGGGGAATTAAAGGTTCAATTACAAGATCTGTTAGACATGGGTTTTATTAGACCAAGTATATCCCCTTGGGGTGCTCCAGTGTTATTTGTTAAAAAGAAGGATGGGATGGTGAGGTTATGTATAGATTATCGTGAACTAAATAAGGTGACCATTAAGAATAAATACCCCTTACCTCGTATAGATGATTTGTTTGACCAACTGCAAGGTGCGCAAGTATTTTCTAAGATTAACCTTAGGTCAGGCTATCACCAATTGAAGATTAAGGAAGATGATACTTCAAAATCAGCTTTTCGTACTAGATATGGCCACTATAAATTTCTTGTGATGCCATTTGGACTAACTAACGCACCAGTCGCTTCTATGGATATGATGAATAGGGTGTTTAGGAAGTATTTGGATCAATGTGTGGTTGTTTTCATAGATGCCATCCTTATTTATTCCAAAAGTATTAAAGAACATTAAAAGCATTTAGAGACGGTGTTACACATCCTTATGAAGGAGAAATTATATATAAAATTAAAAAAGTGTGAGTTTTTGGTGCCTAGCATCTCTTTTCTAGGACATGTCATTTCTAAGGAGGGAGTGTCAGTTGACCGTCAAAAGATCACAGCTATACTGGATTGGCCTAGACCAACTAATGTGATGGAGATTCGTAGTTTTCTTAGATGAGTAGGTCATTATCGAAGATTTGTTGAAGGATTTTCTAGTATTGCCAAACCTTTATCTAGGTTAACCCAAAAGATGGTGAAATATGAATGGTCTGAGGAAGTTGCGAATAGTTTTCAAGAACTTAAGAATCGATTAGTAACTGCCCCAATTTTGACTATTCCTTCTGGGACAAGGGGATTTGTGATTTATAGTGATGCTTCTAAAAATGGTTTGGGATGTGTGCTAATGCAAAATGGAAAAGTAGTAGCTTATGCCTCGAGACAGTTAAAACCACATGAGAAAAATTATCCAACCCATAACCTAGAATTAGCATCTGTAATTTTTGCTCTTAAGATTTGGAGACATTATTTATATGGTGAGACTTGTGAGATTTATACCGATCATAAGAGTTTGAAATATATTTTTACCCAAAAATAATTGAACATGAGACAAAGGAGGTAGTTAGAATTAATGAATGATTATCATTTGAATATTCATTATCACTCGGGGAAAGAGAATATAGTAGCTGATACTTTAAGCAGGAAGTCTACACCAAATTTAGCATGTCTTATTACAAGCTAGGAAGATCTATTGAAATATTTAAGAAGTATGGAAATAGATGTACGTATTTATAGCAAAGGAGGAATAATCGCTAACTTACAAGTACAATCCATGTTGATGGAAAGGATCAAAATTGCACACAACTAAATGACCCATAATTGAAGAAGATTACAGAAGAAGTTATTGAAGGGAAGAGGATTAAATTTGGGATACGAGATTATATATTGAGGTTCAAAAATTGAGTGTGTGCCAAGTGATGCCCAACTAAAGAGGCAAATTTTGGAGGAAATTCATTAGTCAAGATTCACATTTCATCCCGGATGTACAAAGATGTATAAGGATCTTCAAGAGGTATTTTGGTGGAATAACATGAAAAGGGAGATAGCCGAATTTATATCTCAATGTTTGGTTTGTCAATAAGTAAAAGTTAAACATCAAAAACCATCAGGATTACTACAACCCCTACCTATCCCTGAGTGGAAATGGGAACATATTACTATGGATTTTGCGACAAGTTTACCGAGGAGTTCAAATGGTAATGATTCTATTTGGGTAGTTATTGATAGGTTAACTAAATCTGCTCATTTTCTTGCCCTTAAGATTACCCATTCTTTAGAAAAGTTAGTCAAGTTGTACGTGCGGGAAATTATTAGGCTTCATAGAACCCCAGTTTCAATTATTTCTGATCGTGACCCTAGATTTGTGTCACGCTTTTGGAAAAGACTACAAGCAGCCATGGGAACACAATTGAATTTTAGCACCTCTTTTCATCCTCAAACAAATGGACAATCTGAGAGAACCATTCAAACCTTAGGCGATATGCTTAGGGCATGTGTACTTGATCTGAAGTGGAATTGGGATGATCATTTACCGTTAGTAGAATTTGAATACAATAATAGTTATCAAGAAAGTATTCAAATGGCTCCATATGAGGCACTCTATGGAAGAAGGTGTCGTTCCCCTGCATGTTAGGTGGAAGTTGTAGAAAGAAAATTATTGGGACCAGATCACAACAGAGAAAGTGAAATTGATACAAGACCGACTTTGAATCACTCAAAGCCATCAAAAGAGTTATGTTGACAATCGCCGATGAGAGTTGTAATTCCAAAGAGGAGATTATGTGTTCTTACGAGTATCACCAGCAAAGGGAGTAATCCGATTTGGAAAGAAATGGAAATTGAGTCCAAGATATATATGACCTTTTGAATTCCTTGAAAGGATAGGAGTTATTGCGTATAGAATAGCCTTACCCCTAGAACTCTCTATTATGCATAATGTGTTCCACGTTTCAATGATGAAGAAATACGTACCAGATTCAATGCATATCCTAAGTCACGAACCTCTTCAAGTTAGAGAAGATTTGTCACACATTGAGCATCCGATAGAAATTTTGGACCATAAAGATAAAATATTACGAACCAAGGTAATTCCATTGGTTAAAGTGTTATGGAGTAATCATTATATTGAAGATGAAACATGGGAGCGGGAAGATGAAATAAAGGAGCGATATCCTCACCTGTTTGGGAATTAATGTAAGTAAAGTTTGGGGACCAAACTTTTTATAAGGAGGGTAGGATGTAATGACCCCACTTTTATATGTTCATATATAGTTTTAAATGTATTATTATTTTATATGTGATATGAATAATGTTAATTTATTATTTTAGTCTAATCCTCCCTTTATAAATCATGAAATATCAAATTAGTTACAAACATAAAATTTTAAAGTTTTCGGTAGGAATGTTCATATTAGAGACTAGTTTTGACCATATTAATATAACAACTGACTTCAGATAAAAACTAAAAAGTTGTATATATATGAATTAGGTTTGTAACACAACAAACGGTGTGTTAAACGGAGGTTCGAGCAAACAGTTATTCTGAAATTACGAAATAAGGGTAAATTTGTCCATCCTTTAAGTTGTATTTTGTCTTATTACCACACCATGTGTTATATTTTGATTGGTTGGAAGGTGAGGCTAGTTAGGCCAACTTAAAAACTTTTAAATAACCTCCTTCTTCATCAAAATGGATTAAATTAAAGTCTTATGACATATCCTAAGCTAAATGATAAGTTTTAGGGTAGAAAGTATAAATTTATGAAACTTTAGGGACTTTATTGTAAATAAAGAAAGTTTCAGGGACTGAAATAAAAATATAAAAAGTACCATTTTGTAAATAAAATATTTTTAAAATTACTAAAATACCCTTCATGTGTAAAATGACCCTTATACCCTTAATAACTTTACACCTCGTGCTTGGTTTTGACACCTCCACCGCACACGTGTTGCCTTTATACAAAAAGATAAAACACATGTCATGCATTTAGAAAAAGTTAACACACGTGTCGCGGTCTGGTGAATTAAGGCTGCAAGATAGCCCCATTACGCGACACGCGACATGCTGACTCACCAAAATGAATGCTTAGTCATCGGAGCACGTGTCATCACCCAGATAACTTTGGGAAACTATAAATTGAAGCATTAGGATCAGTCTTACATGAAATCCATTCCAAATATAAAAAATAAATAGTGAGAGGAAGTGTGAGGAAGTTTAAGAAGAAGTTTCGTCTTAGATTAATAAGCGATCCAAGACTCTGTATCTGTAACTTCGGATTTCTGTTCTAGGTGAGTACTCTATGACATTCCATATGTATTTTGATTATATGATATTATGCAAACTATATCTATTTTGTGAAATGTTTTATCCTCAAAATGCATCTGATACCAATGATTTCGTCGTTTGTTATATGTGTATATCTCTCAATATATACATCTAATTTGAATTCTGAAAGTATTGAATAGGCCTATGGAAACTCTTTTAATATGTTGGCCTTGACTACCGGGTGGAAATATTTGGGTGGTACCATCCCAGCTGGTTTATCGCTGGTATGCCCTAAATAAGGCGTTATTTCAGATATTATGATTTTCTGTTTGTGTTGTTGTCGGGTGGAAACATTTGGTAACACTATCTGTTTATCCGGGTATTAGAGCGTACATGGCCATCAAAATAAAATTGAATAATTGACATATTGCTCAAATTATTTTATATGTTCTGTTCTGAACTGATTATTCTGAAAATATATACTGTCAGTTTACTTTATATATTTTACTGCAAATTCCTGTCCATATATGTATATGCCTTATGTTGGAAATTGAATAAGTATCAATTTTCTGAAAAACCTTGGAATGTCTGGAGATTAAATCTCAATCGGCTTTTAACTGATGTTGTATAAATAACCATTTTCAGGAAATAAGTAGGTTCGTGGAGGGAACGAAAAAGGACTGTGTTGAAGATTGAGCTTTTAGAGCTCTTTTTGTTATTATGTTTGTTTTATCATTTACAGCATGTTTGGCACTCATGTAATAATATTTAAATTTTGTCTTAAGTTGTAATTCATCGTTACTTTTAATTTAAACGAGGGTTCCTTTAGAAAGCTCTGATGACGTAATTCCTTTAATTTCAGTATTTTACGATTCATAACCATGTGATTGTATTTTTTCTGCACTTATTTAAGGAAACAATTTGATGCCGAATATTTGTTGCCTTGGTGGTATGTCAAGACGTGTTTTATGTGACATGAGCGAGTCACTATATTTTGTTTATTGCTAGATTCTCATGTGAGACGAGTTTAGTGCGTATATTTATAAACGTTATTATTATGTGAATATTTTCCCTATTGTAGCGGGATTATCTTTAGTGTTGTCCGTGGAGGATGAATGGGTGTATTAATGATGTTATATTCTTTATTGATATTACTCGTCTTAGTGATGCATTATACGGGTATAATATTATCCGGATTATGGTTTTATAAGTAATGGTTAAAACAATAGTGGGCAGTGATTGCAAGGCTATCGGGGTTGCTGCCCTAATGCAACATGTTTTGTTCTTGCAATACCTCACCTACGAGAGGGTCGGGCTCGCACTCATATTATATTATAGAGGCTTCAGAGGGTATAGTGGTCTCAAGATATTCGATCTTGGTGTGTGTAGGGACTTTGTTGTTATGATTCAGTGTGTATTGGGTTTACCGTTGAGTGGAAAGATTTCACTCATTATTATGTTTAGCGCTCAGGACTTGGTAATAGGAAGAGCGCATTGTTATATCTATGCTTTAAAGAGGTGGAAATTAAGACTTATATTCATATGTTTGGAGGCAGGATTTCGAGAGTCCATACTGTATATGTACGAGATTTATGGAATGTGATTACCACCAATAATGAGCGATAGTGCAATTGGTGAAAAGTTCTTTGCTTTAGTACAATTGCGGGAGGAGATGTAGCTTTTCTGTCAAGAGGTGGAATATAGGGGTATATGTTATGGACGGAGGGCCTAACGGATTTCGATAACCGAAAATGCTAGGTAGTAGTGTATCGGGGGGTTCCTTATTTGGATTTCGCTTTACGAGATATCCCACGCATAAAACTTAGCGTAAGGTTGGAAGTAGGGAGACGTTCGGTCATTAGTCCATGAGTTCGGTACCTCGGTCGTTATAGGAGCAGGTAATTATAACAACAAGTTGGAAGTTAAATTATGATTTAAGTCCAGTGGATCCGATTGTGTGGTAAAGAAGCATTGGAATAATTGTTTTATCACCACGAGTTGAAGGGTGGAACGATGATAAGGAGGATTTAAAATTTTAATTTACAGGGTGATTGGGAATACCCAAGTGTTATAGCCACATTATGAATACGGAGACAACAAAGAATTAAGTGTTATGTGTGATACGTATGGGATGTTTATGCCAGTATGAACGGTATATAGGGTGTGGGCATCCTAGTTAGATGATGTAAGGGTCATCCGGGTTAAAGGGGCGTGGGAATAAATGTGTGAAATACATGCCTAAGGGACTAATATAATGAAGTGGAAATGGTAAAGTGGATTAATCATCATGTGAGAAGGACGATAATCCATATATACGTGTGCAATTAGAATAACACACCCGAATTCGGTTGAAAGGCTGTGGGAAGCCATTTAAAAAGGGGTATTCCTTAAGAAGGGTAAAATTTAACTACTATGGAGAACACTCGAAGAGGAGTTGTAACTAGTCAAATGTTGAAAGAGACTTCACGCACAAAGAATGATGATGTTAGTAAGGTATAAAAGTCCCAGGAGTACACATCGTGGAGAAAAGTGCACGGGTCAAAACTTTCGGTATACGCCGAGGAAAGAAGGGAAGTATTAAGTGCCACTTAATGTGAGACATTAAAAGTAGAAGTCGATGTTTAAGCAGGACATAGTAGGTTGAGTAGTCTCTGCGGGAAACACTCATAGATAAAAATCGATTGGAACAAGAGGATCAACCAGAGAATTTTGTAGCATGCCTACGATTCCTATAATGGAAGGGAGTAATTTGGTATGTTTCTTGGATAGGGTGCCAACCTCAAGATAAGGTCACGAGTTCCTTAGAATGTGTGGAACAAGTTTAACTAAAAGATAGTAATTATTATTCTTTTGGGTGATATACAATATTAGATAGTATGCCCCAATCTTTCTTTTAAAATAAGAATCGCGACGGTAAGTGGTCCTTCCCGGTATTGTTTTGAAGTAGAATGAGATCATTGAACCCCACCTTCAATACATGATTTTAGGAAGCAGTGGGGATGACATTTAATTTTGAGTAGGTTGCATCGCCTATAGCTCGAGGAGTAGGCGAAAGTTAATAAACAACTAGTGGAGCGATATGAGTGTAATTTTGGACTCATTGTGGTGATTTCATATCCTCAACAATTATAGTTAGTAAGTGAAGAATATTTCGATAACTGGGAGGGGATATTAGCTAATGGTAATGTAGTGTGTAAACATTCGTACCTGTTTATGATGGAAAAACTACTTATTGAAATTTTGTGTGGAAAAACCTTAACTATTATCCCTCAGGTTGTTTAAAGGTGAGTGGATAATCAGAATTTTTGATTGACCGAGTTAGAGTCTGATGACTATGGTGGAATTACCACGGTTGTTTTAGGTGACTTTTGACTATCGTAAGAGTTAAGTCACCAAAAATTGAGATTCGATGAACTGACAAGAGTGGTTAAATGTTCACATGGTTTCTCTTAAAATGGGAGTTTTACGTTTAGATAAATACGAGTAATTGATACGTAGTGAGGTGCGGCCTCCCAATAATACTGAGACAATGGGGGCCAATGATGTATGGGCTCATCTTATTCGAGTAGAGATGGATTGTAGCACAATGTGAAGTGTTGTTATTAAGGTGTGACTCTTTAACTGATAGTGTTGAGATTATTAAATAAGCTTACCGTGAGGTGGGGGCTATAGTAATTGAACGCCTTACCCTAAAGTTAGTTTTGAGTACTGATAAATTATCTAGAATTGTTTTACGAGGTAGGCCTTCTTTCCCGAATTTTGGGACGAAATTCCTTTATTAGGGGGGAAGTATGTAATACCCCGTTTTTTTATGGCCTTTAATTATGGGATTAATTAAATCTAATTGGGAGAAATTAATTTAATATTAATCTAGATTTTAAATTGAATATTTACTAGTGTGATGAGAGTTAGTAATTATTGGTAAGAATTATGTTGAACATTACTAGATGAGTAAAGTAATATATGAGATTGAATTTATTAAAATTGTCACGAGTGAATAATATGGTAATTATGGAAATTAAGTCGGGACGCGCCTGTGTCGTATCAGGACTAAATTATTATTATAAAAGTGAATAAATTATAAGTCACCCATATGGTCATTTCGAGCGCGCCAACATATTCGAAAGGGTCGAGATAGTCAGAAAAGTGTACCCAGGGGTTTAGTTAGGGTCTCGGGATGTTTTTAGGCCTAACCGGTAACCTGGGAGGGCATTTTAGTAATTTGATTTTTTAAGGCTTAATTATGGACGAAAATCAAAGGGATATACCTGATGGGAGTTAGAGTCTTTGAGGATTAGAATTGGTAGAGTTGCAGAGAGGCTAAGGAAGGGAGAATGGAGAAGATTCTCAAGGGGAGAACCACCCTACCTACACCACCGTTGCCATCTTTCACCACCAACGCGTAGATCGGGAAAAGAGGGACGCAACCATACCCGTCAACACCTGAGAATAAGACCTTTATATATGAGGCAAGTATCTATCTTTCTACTTTTCTAGTTAATATTTCTCCCATGTTAGAATAGGATTGATAAATATATATTTTATGGAAGAATTTGATGATTTAGGGAATTTAAATCACAAGATTTAGAGGAAATAAGTATATTATGGAAATCTCAACATATGTAGAGGATTACCCACGAAATTATAATTGTTTAGAGGTGAGAAATCTGGAAAAAGAATTAGAAGATTGGAAATTTTAATGAATTTGCCCTTTAATTTGATACCTTTGATGAATTCGTACATGCTTCTGTAACACCCCTCCTAATTAAATACCGGGTGGCCAGTTCCATACCAAATTAAAACAGAATATACAGTTGGCTCATTATTAGCATCACTGTCGAAAACATTTACAACTCACCCAATACTCAATTAAGCTGGTGTTCCAAATTTTAACTTAAAAAAATCCATTTCCAGTTTAAGAATAACACAACACATTTTATTCTACAACATTGATAACCAAATAGATAACACAAAAGAATTTAATTGCAATTGGAATAAACATTCCCAAATAATTATAATCCATTACAGTAATCCAAACAATGTTAAATGTATTAAAATGACACGAATACCATAGTATTTGACCCCGATAGAAAAGAGATAACTGAATCCTTTGGGCTACATGACCTAAGTAAGAATACTGTGAATCAAATGAAGATAATCATCTAAGCAATACTCCATAGCTCCATAGCTCGTCATAATTCACTAAGATTGGCGTCCCTGCTGCTGGACACCCGATATAGAAGATACAATAGAAAAGAAAATAGGAAAGGAAACGGGTTAGAGCCCGATTGTGTAAATGATTTTTAAAACAGCAAGTATTTAACAAGTGCAAGAAAGCATTTATTATGTACATGTTAGATCCAACTCTCACTTGCTATTCTCACCTCTCAACTAGAGTGCACACTTAACGTTTCCTATTAACCTTCTAGTTAATGGTTCCTCTTTAACAATTCCATAATATAATTCCATTCCCATATCATAACCCCGTATGTCCCATACCATACGTTATATAATCATTCTTATACATTTTTCATTTATATGAATCGTTGGTCATTAACATGAATCATTTCTCATCAATATGAATTAAGCTCTTCAATAAATATTCATTAACTTATTTCAATTCTTTTCTTAATTCACCGTTTTCTACAATTATCACACAGTAGATGATTTAACCACAATATAACCATTCGTACATTTAATTCATTATATATATATATATATATATATATATATATATATATATATATATATATATATATATATATATATATATATATATATATATATATATATATATATATATATATATAATACGGCACCCCGAGTCACAGCTGCGGTGCAATGCATTACTCTGCTATCATGTCCCATCATCGCTGGTCGCCGAATAAGAGACAAAAGGTTCGGTAAGGATTCCTCGAACCATAAACAACAACACAAACATTGGAGGCGAACATAGTTCTCGTATCCATGGGTCACGCACATACCTACGTACCCACAGTCAGCGGACTTAGCAACTCCCCGATAAGTCTTTCATAGACCTATGTTCTCGAGCGACAAATCAAAGATCCCATGGATTCATCAGGATATGACTGCCCTCATGCGCAAACCTCCCGTCGATAGCAAGTAATCTAGGTATGTCATACACATAAATCATCAATCACTCAAATAGGTATTATCATACCTATAATATACTATCAACAAGGTACTCCCATTACCCTTAGATAATTCCCATACGTAGCATTATATCTCTTTTAAATCCCACGTATTAAAATGTCGTAACTTTACTTCTTAATTTAAGTATTCCCGAGCTTCACTCAATACTCACGGTTCATATAAGTTTTTCCTCAACATATATTCAGTAAGAAGTCACTTATATCCTACTGTTCCATATCATTATCTCTCCCGAATTACTACGAATTAAACTCTCCCTTTCATTAGGGTTAAAACCGATAGTTTCAAATTTCTTATAAACTCTTCTTCTTTCACTTAGGATTAAACCCTCTTGTAAACTTAAGGATACCCAGGTATTATATTCAATCACCCCTACTGGTCCTATCTTTAATCCTCATACATACTAATTAAAATCCAACCATTGAATCTAGAAACCGTAATTCCTTTAAATTAATTATCATAATTCCAATCAATTAATTCCCATAATATCCAATCAATTATCAAATCTTATCAAGGGCTCACTGATATTTTCTAAGTCCCATAAAATCCAAATAATAATCACCAAAGATCCACAAAAGGTTTGGGAATAAGAATCAACATTTAAAAGAAACAACTATAGGAATTCTGGGGAGGTCGATCGATCGATCCCTCAGGTCACAGCCTGGTTTTTCTGCATTTCTGCAACTACGGGTTTAGCCTTTTTTATTCACTCAAACCTTCATAGTAACATCCCAAATGACTTATAATCCTTACTACATCATATATCAACATATATAAATGATTTCTAATGATCGAAACATCCTAGAATCATCAAGAGATTGAATAAAAAGCATATTTATCTCCTCATTTTTTTCAGAAAATTTTATAACTAATATCCTCAAGAATACAACAATGGTTTTCAGAATTTCCTCCATAGATATATGAATATTTTGTGGATTATTATCATCCTACAACATGAGTTTACTTCCTACATATGTTCATACTTCCAGAAATCCATTACTACTCCATTTTTATCTTCCAAACATGAAAAATCATCTCTTTTCATAATTATTCTAACATGGACAATATACGAACTTAAGTTGCAGATATCAAACACTTGCCTTTACTGAAGATCTGATCCTTTGGAGTTGAATAACATAGGTGGTGATGGTGGTGGTGACCTTTGACCTTTGGTTCTCCTCCTTTCCAAGCAAGCTTTTCCCTTCCCAAGCAACCTTTCACTCTCTCTAGGAAGATGACTTCTCTATTTTGTGTAGAAGAGATGAATGAACCCACATTCAACTAATCTCCAAATACTTATAAAAAGACAAAATCCGAAATCACTATTTATCCCCCTTGTAAAAATAACAAAAATGCCCTTTTGGGTTGTCTTTTCATTTCCAAATGACCCGAGACCCAATATCAACATCCAAATAGACTTTTCGGACTATCTCAACCCTTTCGGACGTAATGACGCAGTCGAAATGACTATAAGGATGATATAAAAATAAGTTCCCTTTTTAATTTAACAAATTAGTCCCTACACGTCCCATACCGCGTCTGACTAAAAATCCAATTTACCGAGAAATTATATCATACCGTCATATCAATGACATCACATTCATATATTACCTAAATATCTTTAAGTAATATTCAGAATCATCCATTTTAATATCCACAATTCGGGTAAAACCCAAATGAATTAATTAATAATAAAATCCAACTAATCCATTAAGTTAAAATATAACCCATTTTAAAAGTCATAAAAATTACGGGGTATTACAGCTTCATGTAGGAAACCATGTATATAGGTGTATTTAATCAGTAGTAAACTTGTTTGGGAGTTTGGGAATCATTAATGGTGTTTTGGAGAATTTTCTTGGATGAAACTCGTAGGTTGGATTAACAGTTTTTTAGGCAAGAACTGCTTGATTGATCGATCGACCCAAGAATGTCTATCCATCGACTGATCGATCGATCAACCCCTTTCCTCGATCGATCGACCCCTCCTGAAAATTTCATGTTTTTCCTCTCTTTGTTTAATTCAAATAAAATGCGTAGGAACCCTTGGATATTATTTAAAGAGCCTAATGGGTCATGAAGACGACCAGTAGGGTTTAATTAGACTCCGTTGAAAGAAATGCTATATGGGATGTAACAGTGGGATAATGGGGGTTTGACACATATTGGAAATTGTGCGTACATTAACTATAGAATTGAGAGATTCATGAATGACTTAGACCAATATGTTATAGAGTGTGTACTTACTGAATTGATCTTTAGGAATAGAGAATACTTCGAGGGACGAGAACTAATTACGAAATGATTATAATTAAGGATAAATGAGAAGAGTTCTTTATGTGTAAAGATTGGGTAAAATTGTATTGAGTACGGTTAAATAATATTATTATGGTTCGTGGGCGAACCAAATTGGAAATGTGAATATTTATGGCCATGTGACTGCGTGCATATACTAAATATTATATTTGTGAATAATCATACCCGCGCTACTTGCTATCACATAGGTTGCCGCGTCAGGGCAGTCTTATCTCGATGGGACCTTTATGGGGGATATTGACTTGTACCCTAGAACATAGGATTCCTTTGTACAGGCTATCTGAGAATGATAGTCAGACGATCCTATGAGACGTGAGGAGTATGTGCTGACCTCTTAGTAACTTGGAACTAAGCTTCGCCTCCATTTTGTGTGTATTGTGCTAATATAGTTCGAGAGTGATTCCGAACTAGTACTTCCGTTAGTACGAGTGATACGGGGACTTGATAGCAGAGTATGCTAGCACCATAGATTTTATGTGGGGTTTCGATAGTGTATATATATTATATGAGTGATTAATATATATATATATATATATATATATATATATATATATATATATATATATATATATATACATACATAAACACACACACACACACACACACACACTTATATATGGAAATCTTCTACGGTGCGTATAAGTAGTTAAGTATTGAATAAATTCTCCAAATTGTATTGTAAGTATTCGGGAACTTTATAACGGTACTGAGATATATTAAGTAACGTAAGTAATCGTGAAGAGATTGATCTCTAAACTAAATATCATAACCCTGTGACTTCTCGAAATAAAATCATTAGGAGATAAGTTAGATAAACTTATGAGGCATTTAGTAGTACGGTAGGCGTGCACACTAGATGAGATGTAAGAATTCTCAAAAGAGTGTCGCGTACTAACATGGTGGTTATATTAGCCAGTAAGCATTTGAAATACTTGCTAAACTATTTTCAAAATTATTTTACACTCGGGCTCTGACCCGTTTTTTGTTAATTTATCTCTCTCTTGTATATATATATATATTACAGGTGCTCAGCCACAGGGGCGTCAGGTGTAGAATCATTTGAATGGACGTGCTGCAGCTTGTGTGGGAGTTGCAGGTCATTGTAGTAGATGCTTCTCCTTTGGTTCCTCAGACTTCTGTTTAGCTCTTTTAGTTAGGGTATGTGTCGCCCATTTCCAGGCTTGTTTAGACTTGATAGGGATTTCATAATTCTATCATTTCAGTACTCTGTTTTCATTTGGGATTATTTTATCTCTCACACTATCTGTGGTTTGTCGTTAATTATTTGGATTTGATAATCTAGTTGACATGGTTTGTTGGATGATTGGTATCTTTATCATTTGTATTATTCAAATTCGTTTATGTTTAAAAATATTTTTTTTAACGGAATTATATAAATGAACACTTAAATTGTTTTGACACTTAGCTTAATTATTTAGGGTGTTTAAATTGGAAATAATTATTTTGCGACAGTGATGCTAAGAATGAACCAACCGTTCACCTTGATGTTAATTTAATAAGGACTGATCACCCGGTATTTAATTAGGCTGGGTGTTACACCGGCCTCCCGGTTTGAGTATACAACGAAAATTTATAAAATTCAGACTTGGGTTTAAAAACATGGCGTCAAGGGGTGAAAATGTATAATAGCCATGAAACGGTCCCGTGAGAGGCACGAGCACCTCGTACGGGACCATGTAACTCATACGAACTGATCGCGCAGTTATTGATCTCCTGGTTTGAGTATACGAGAGAATTTACAAAATTTAGATTTTAGGCTTAAAAACATGGCGTCGAATGGTGAAAATATAAAACAGCCACAAAACGGTCCCGTAAGAGGCACGAGCACCTCGCACGGGACCAATGTAACTCATAGGTACCGAGCGAGCTATCCCTGACCTCCCAGTTTGTGTATATGATGAGAATTTGTAAAATTTAGACTTAGGCTTGGAAACATGGTGTCAAGGGTTGAATACGTAGTATAGCCACAAAACGGTCCCATAAGAGGCACGATCACCTCACACGGGACCAATGTGACTCGTTCGAATCAACTGCATAGTCACGGGACTCTCGGTTTCTGTATTCGAGGAGAATTTATAGACAGTTAGACTAAGGCTTTAACATTATTTGATTACTCATATCTTTTTTGTTTTGCATCTTATATTTTTTTGCAAGATAACATTTCAGGGTTATATTTTATTCACGTGGAACACGTGAACAAAGTAATGGTTTACGCCAGGTAGATTGTTTGTTTATTATTGTTGTTGATATGCGAGATTATTATTTTAAATTTTTTTTTCTAGCAGTGCGGACTTGTGTGTTGATTAAACAGGTTGGTTTTCATGTATAAACAAAGGAGACTCTGTTGAATTTTTTTAAAAATTGTAAATAATTATAGATACGGGAGATTCTTATTTTCAATTTTTTATGTCCGCGCGGGCTTTGGTGTTGATTAAACAGGTTGGTTTTTATGTATAAACAAAGGAGACTCGGTCGAATTTTTTTAAAAATTGTTGATGTGCGAGATTCTTATTTTCAATTTTTTATGGCCGCGTGGGCTTTTGTATTGATTAAACAGGTTGATTTTCATGTATAAACAAAGGAAACTTTGTTCAATTTTTTAAAAAATTGTAAAATGTTGTTGATACGATTAACTAATCTATTTGGATATTTTATTTTACTATAATATTGTTTTGATAAAATGGTTATCTATTGATTGCAGGTTGTGAATAAGAAGTTGAAGAAACATGTTTTTGAGTGTGTCTACTCTATGTGACACTAAGAGAATTTTTTAAAACGTGACAACCATATTTATCATCTTAATTGAGGGATGATATTTTTTTTGACAATTGCATATCTTATTAATTAGTATGATTTTGTGCTTATTTAAATATTTTGACTTGAATGTAGTTTAATGGAAGAAATTGTTATCGGATAGGTGCTTCCATGAATGCAGTTGATATATTGTGTTTATGATTGGATGATTTGATTTATAATGCAAATTTATTGCAACACAAAGCATATAATAATATAATTATTTATGGTAATATTTATTTACGGTAATACTTATTTTGTATTAATTAAGAATGCCTTTTGGGACGATTTTTACCGTCCCTAATACCCATTTTTCATGAATTGAAATTACCTTTTGGGACGGTTTTTACCGTCCTAATTGGGTTCCCAAAATCTGATTAGTATTAGGGACGGTTTATTCGTCCCTAATACTACGAGCGGGAGTGGGAATTTTTTCGCGGGAACACTTTTTAGGATGGAAAAATCCGTCTCTAACGCTAAATGTAGTGTCCATGAATTAACATTTAGTACGATAAAATTCGTCCCTAAAATATTTGTGGCGCCTCGTTAAAGGGACAGATTTTTGCCTTTGCAAAATCCGTCGTAAATACTCTTTTGGGACAATTTTTGTACTTTTAGGGACGGATTTTTACCGTCCCTAATACTCATTTTTATTGTAGTGAAACGATTTAACTGGAATTCTAGTTAGTCTTGCAAGAGGCCAAGAGGCTATGCAAGATACTATCAGGAAACTTGCACAAACTCTTCAAGTCGGGTCACCTGCTCTATCTACTCAGGGAAATATGCTACCAAGAGGTGGTCGGCGTAGACAATCAATGATGACAATGGATGTCTCTTACCATCCAAGGTCAAATTCATTACACGCAATCTTATTCTCTAGAGAGGACAAGTGCCTTGGAGATATTAAGTCGTGTTTCTCCCTTCAATCATTTGGGACCCAGGGGGAACATAAATGTTCCTAGGCAATATTAGGTGACACCCGACGACCATATGATTAAAGGGAAGGCACAACCTAGTCTAGATTAAACGCCAGACGAACTGCTGCTCGGACTGAGCAATAACTTCAATAAGAAAGCTCAACAAATATCAATGTTGCAACACAAAGATATGGTGCCACCAATGATGCATGGAAAGGCTCCATACAATGACTGGAAGACATATTAGGATAAATGGCGAAATCCAAAAACCCACTGCAAAGAAGTTTTGTAAAAGGGTGTACATTTGTGGAGGCGATTGTGGATTTCTCTACTCCATCAAAGTTTAAGGCTCCAGTAGTAACACCCAAATATGATGGAATAATTGATCTAGTTCTCCACATAAAACAATATTAAGCGACTTCTGACATTTATGTCGTCCCCGACAAAATGAGATGTAGAGCATTTTCTGGAACCATTACTAGATCCACCAAAATTTGGTATAATAGTCTTCCTCGGGGACAAATTTCTAGCTTCAGCCAACTGGACGAGCTATTCATTATCAACTTTTTCTTTGGAGCAAAACATGTGAAAAGGTTGGCATACTTGCTTAGTGTGAGACAGAAAGAAGAAGGAAGCACCAGAGATTACATCACTCATTTTAATAATGAGAAACTAGAAGTTCTAGATTATAAAGAAAAGACTGTAATAACTGCCCATATGAGTGGATTGCTCCTCGAGAAATTGTACTACTCTTTCCAGAGACCTTCCAAAGACAATGACAGAATTGATGGCTAAAGGAGCAAAGATCATGAATATCGAGGAAATAATGGCAGCTAAGCATAGCTCGGGCATAAAAGTTGATGGAAAAATGAAAAAAAAAAATATCATAAAGACCCCAAAGAACACAGGGAATAAAAAAAAAAAGGAATTTTGGAGCGACTCAAGAAGTACAACAATTATACTCCATTAACCATGAATATTCACTATATTTTGGAATAAATCAAGAATAAAAAAGATGTGCATTGTCCTGATAAGTTGAGAAGTTCCCTGACCAAAAGGGATATGGCTAAGTACTGTGAATTCCACGGGGATAATGGTCACATGATAGAGCGTTGCATAACTCTTCAAAATGAGATTGAAACTCTCATCTGATGAGGAAAGATGAATCAGTACGTGGATCGACAAAACAACGAAGGAGTTCGACGCAAATTAAAATCTCCTTGTAAGCCCAGAGAGGAAAAGAAAACAACTCATGAAGATGATCAGGATGATGATCCTAATCTCCCCAAAAAACCCCGACAACTGGAACATGAGGTATTTTGTATTAGTTTTGGTTCTTTTGATTGCGTAATTATTATAGGTGGAGATGCAGGAGGAGGAGATCATATAGCAGAACGAAAATCTTACCTTAATAAGGCACAAGCTTGCTCGTATATATAGAGGATCAACCTTTCCAAGGAAGATCGACCAAGGAAGGTTAACAAAGATAAACTAATAATTGGTTTCTCAAAAAATGATCTCTCAGGGGTACTATACCCTTATGACGACCCACTGGTAATCAAAGTCAGAAAGGAAGAAATCATTTTCTCTAGTGTACTAGTAGATAATGGCATCTCGATGGATATCATATTTTATCCTTGTTTCAACAACTTGGATTTTAAGCTCAACCAGTTAGAGACTTATCGTCGACCACTAATAGGCTTTACAGGTGAGAAAGTATTTCCATTGGGAACCATTAAGATGGAGGTGATGATCGGCACATGGCTAGTCAGTCGAATAGAGAAGATCGATTTATTTGTAATGGATAAAAATGTCCATTTAGATTACAATATAATAATGGAAAGAGTAGGGATACAAAAGTTTGAGGCAGTACCTTCCACTATCCATCAGTGCTTAAAATTCCCTACTAACTTTGGTGTGGTAATTGTGAAAGGAGATCAGAAAGTAGCTTAGGAGTGCTACTACTCTTCTATCGAGCAAGAAGACTTATAGAAGCAAGTGAAAGCATTGTGTTAGACGACGACAAACCAGAGCGCACCACTCAGATTGGGACAATGATGGATCCCGTTCTTGAACTGGAACTGGAAAGCTTCCTTAGACATAGAAAGCATGTGTTTGCCTGGAGTCACAAAGATATGCTTGGGATAGATTTTAATTTTCTTTTCCATGAGCTCAACGTAAATAAAGAAGTTAAACCAGTAAAGAAAATATGAAGAGTGTTTAGCCCCGAGAAGAACCAAGTCATACAAGAAGAAGTCGAAAAGACTCAGAAGGTAGGTTTTATTAATAAAGTGAAATATCCAAATTGGTTATCCAATGTAGTTAGGGTAAAAAAGAAGAACAAGTGGAGAATGTGTGTCGACTTCACAGATATAAATAAATCATGACCAAAGGATCACTTTTCTTTGCCCCGAATAGATCAACTCATGGATGCTACATCAGGACATGAGCTACTCAGTTGTATGGATGCTTATTTTTATTATAACCAGATAAAAATGAAGCAAGAAGACAGGGAAAACACTTTTTTCATCACTCCCCTAGAAACATATTGTTATAATGTTATGACTTTTGGCTTAAAAAACGCAGGTGCTGCAGATCAAAGGTTGGTCAATAAGGTGTTTGTGGAACAAATAGGCAAGAATATGGAAGTTTACGTGGATGATATTCTTATAAAGAGAAACAAGGCGTCTGATCACATTACCGACCTCATCCAGACTTTTGATCAACTTGAGAAGCACTAAATGACGCTGAATACGACCAAGTGCATTTTTGGAGTGCAATAAGGAATGTTCCTCGGGTACATAGTAAATCAAAGGGGAATTGAGTCAAATCGAGATAAGATCAAGGCATTAATTAAAATTCAATCCCTAACATGCAAGAAGGATGTGGAAAGGCTGACTGGATGAGTAGCAGCACTAAACAGATTCGTATCCCAAGCTCCACATAGGTGTCTGACGTTCTTCCAGGTACTCAGAAAGAGTTTTGAATGGAAAGAAGAATAGGAAAAATCTATTATGGAGTTGAAAAAGTATTTAGGGTCACCTTCATTGCTCTCCCGACCAATCATAGGTGAAAAAATATTCCTTTACTTAGCTATTTCAGACTCAGTCGTAAGTTATGCATTGATCCGAGAAGAGAATGGAGATCGAAAACCCGTCTACTATACCAGTAAGGCTTTTCGAGGAGCAAAAATTAGGTAACCTAATTTGGATAAATTGGCATTAGCACTGATTGAAGCATACAGACGTATGAAACCTTATTTCTAAGACCATATAATTGTAGTTTACACTGATATGCCTCTAAGGCGGGCTTTGCATAAACCAGAGAAATCTGGTAGATTAATGTACTGGGATATGAAATTGGGGAGTATGATATTATATATGAACCAAGGTCTTCTTTAAAAGGCCAAGAAGTGGTAGATTTCATAGCCGAGTTCACTTGCTTCGAGGTCCCCGAGCAATAGAGTGAACAGGACAAATAAGAATCAGGAGGAAGTGATGTTAACAAGCAAGCTCTCGAGGAACCTTTGTCGAGAGAAGTAGTTGCCGACATACCAAATTCCTCTTCTCGAACATAGGAGATGACCAGGAAGTATGAAGAAGCAAGAGGAAAAATATTCCACTATGGGAATTTCATAGACCAAACGTTTAGCAACAACGCCCCAATATGGAATTTATATGTCGATGGGTCATCTTGTGCAACCGGTAGTGGAACAAGTATAATACTTAACACTCCTGATGGTATTGATATTGAGTATGCCTTACGTTTTCAATTCTAGGCTCAAAGGATGAAGCAGAGTATAAAGCCCTTATTGTTGGCCTAAGTTTATCCTAATTATTGACTGTCAAGCAAGTTGTGGCACACCGTGACTCTCAGCTGGTGGTGAACCAAGTACTAGGTTTATATGGAGCTAAAGGAGAATCAAGAACCATGTATCTATCCAAGGAAATGGAAGTAATTGTAAAATTACCAGATGTTCGAATGAATATAATCCCAGGGTTAGAGACTGACCGAGCTAATGCCCTTGCTCGGCTAGCCTCATCTACTAGGATTAAACTCCGACAAACTATCCCATTGAGATTTTGACCAAAAGGATAATAGATGAAGATTTGATGATTAATTTTATTGCCATAGATATGGGGCCATCATGGATGGACCCCATTATATCATACATTGAAGAAGGAACTCTACCGGCAGATATGGTTGAAGCCCAAAAGCTGAAGTATAAAGCAACTCGGTATGTCCTAGACAAATGCATTTTGTACAGGAGAGGTCTAACAGTTAATTTACAACATTGTGTGCATCCACCAGAGGTCCAAAACCTAATTAAGTAGGTGCATGAAGGATCATATGGAGCTCACATAGCAAGGAGAACACTTCTGCAGAGAATTAGTGCACAAGGATATTACAGGCCAACAATGCGAGCAGACTGTACAACTTTTGCCAAAAAGTGTGATAAATGTCAAATATTCTCCACCATTCTAAAAACTCCACAGGATTATCTCAATCCAATCACTTCACCATGGCCATTTTCTATGTGTGGCATAAAATTGGTTGGACCACTACCACCCGAGGAAGATTTAAGTAGTTGGTTATCGTTGTGGATTATTTTACAAAATGGGTTGAGGCAAAGCCCTTGATTGACATGCCTTATGAAAAGGGGTATAAATTCATATGTAAACGCATCATCTGTAGGTATGGGTTTCCCTATGCTTTCATTACCGACCATGGAACATAATATGACAATGATAAATTTGCAACTTACTGTGTTCAGTCCAATATTAAAAAATTGCATTCAGCTCCAGGACATCCTTAGAGTAATGGCCAAACTGAAGTTACGAACATAACTTTGCTTAACGGGTTGAAGAAAAGGCTTGATGATGCGAAAGGAAATTCGATAAATGAGCTATATTCTGTCTTGTGGGCATACCGAACAACCCCGAGAACAAAAACTAGAAAATACCCATATATGGTAGCATTTGGGGACTGAAGTTGCCATATCTGCCGAGTTGGGTATACTATCCTATAGATTTTTAAATTTTAACTCTCCTACAAGTGAACTAATGAGAACACTAGATCTAGATATGTTGGAAGAAGTAAGAGAAGATGTCGCCCTGAGAAATGCAGCCTACCAATAGAGAACAACCCATTTTTACAATAAAAGGATAAAACTGACTAACTTGAAGGAAGAAGGTTATGTGCTGAAGAAAGTGTTGTAGAAAAATAACAAGCTTGAGGCCATACCATATTTCAGTAGTCATCTAACCTAGAACTTATCGAATTGAAACCTTGCAAGGCGAAGAATTCAAAAACCCATGGCATGTCGAGCATCTCAGAAAATATTACCAATGATGTTATCAATTGTAATCAGTTTGAAATCAAATTTTAGTATCAATCAAATAATTAGTTCTTTCAATTTTTGTTGTTGAATGTTTTTTGAAGTACTAGTGCTATGCACTACTATAAGAGTTAAATTGATGAAAGCTAGAAGTTATTGCCATAAAAACTTTAAATTGTTGCTCGATTGAGAAAATCTTTTCCTAAAAGATGCTTAGGAGACCAAAAGAAGACAAGAGAGTTTCTCAGCACAAGAAATAAGTTTCTCAGAAAATCCACAAAATTGATCACTGATATGCAAAGTCCCAGTCAATAGGATGCTAAGTCGTCAAGAAACATGGTCCATAAACATAAGGATAAAATAAGATCTTTATCTTACTGGTCAAAGTGCAGGAAGAACATTGCAAAGATTCCTCAAGAGGAATGTAAACACATATTCCACATACGCTTGGTCACACCACTAGTATCTAATGCAAAAACCTAACAGTTGGGTGCATTAGTAAAACCTTTGGAGACATATGGGTAACTAGCTCTAAATTTAGTTTTTAATCTAAGTATGCTAGTAGAACCTATGTATTCATCTAAATAGCTCTAAATTTAGATTTTAATCTAAGTATGCTAGTAGAACATATACATTCATAGGTAATTGATACTCAATTTAGATTTTAATCTAAGTGTATCAATATAACTAATGATAAAGAAAGGATTAATCTTACACATTCAACACACGATAAGTTGATCAAACTTTCATTTCATTAAATCAAATTAATTACATAACTGTGTTAACAAAACAAAGTGCAAAGCTTCATTATGTAGGACGTTTCCCTTCAACTTTAGAACATGATCCATTCCAATAGGGAGAATTAATGAAATGTAAGGAGAATTAATGAAGTGTAAGGAGGATCATCTAAAGTGTAAGGATAATTAATGAAGTGTGAGGAGGATCATATAAAGTGTAAGGAGAATTAATGAAGTTAAAATCCTGAAGCATTCTGGCATTGCTGCTACTGGGACGATCAAGTAGGTGAGGAGTTCGGGCGATATCTAATTCATTACAAAGATCATAATCTTCCAAGTACTTTGAAATCAAGCATTGAGGAATACTTCGGAAAGGAATCCAATTGGCATCTAATTTAAAAGGGGGATCGTCAAGGTCAAGCAATCTTGGATCATACTAGTCCCACAGTTGGTTGTTTTGATCCACCTTTATCACTATCTAAGCATTCATCCAACCCCGTTTATAGATCTCATTATTAGCTTGTCATCAAGATGGCCCAGAGATCCATTGTAACATTCCATCCAGACTTCCCTCGGTTGTTTGTGGAATTGAAAGGTAAATTTGTCAACCTGGTAATGCAATTTCTTTAACACTCCATCCTTAGCTTGTGACTGAGAAGATTATGTGGATAGTTACTCAGACAAGGCCTGTAGCTTCTGGGACATCTCTGTAATGGCTTGATTTTTGGCTTTAAGTTGTGAAGCTTAATTGGTAAGGGCCTGTTGGGTCCTGATTTCCTCTGTAGTACCTCGGCCAAGTTTGACTCTATCTCAAGAAGATGAAGAAGTAGGTTTTGATTTCTTCAAGGCCTTCAATTCCTTACTCAACCTTGCATTCTCAGCTTTTAAGAATGAATTACCTTCATTCATAGTAGCAACAGCTGCAATGGATGACTTCAAGGCATCAAGTTCATCTCTCAAATTATTATTCTTTTCCTCCAAAAGCTTATCAATGGCCCTTGCTTCCTCCACTTCACGATTAAGTAGGAATTCTTGCCTTCGGAAATGATAGGAAAATTTATCCAACTTTTTCTCAAAGCGCCAACCTTCACTCAGGGACTGGAACTTATTCTCATAATCCTCATGCAAACGTGCCTTAGTTTTCTTGTGGTCTTCCTGTAGCTCTTCAATCATTTTATAGTAGGAAACGTTATTGGCCACTTCTCGATCAAGAAGACACTTAAGATGAACATAAGCCTCCTTGGTTTGCTCGGATACCCCTTCCCCGGGCAACTTCAGTAGGTCGGCCTCAGTTAGAGATAAGTGACCAACTTTGAAAAGCTCATTACACCTCTGGAGCATCTCGGAGTCAGTAGATGATAAGTATTCCAATTTATCAATAAACTATTAAGAAAAGAAAATCAGCAATCAATAAGGTGCATAGCATGGAAAAACACAAGCATAGGAACAAAAATATTTATCTTTTCATTAATAAAGGGGGAAAGTATATGTACATCTTCAAAAAGAAAAAGAAAAATTACAACTACTGAAAAATGGAAACAAAAAATAGCTCGGATCTACACCTTCTGCTTATCTGCCTTGGGATCAGCTGAAGTAGAAGGAGGCGTAGAAGGAGGAGGAGGATTAAATGTGGAGGGGGCAAAAGAATCAACATCCCGATTCTGATTGGTAGACTCCATAATCGTAAGGGATTCACTGGAACCCCCGTCATCATCAATTTTCTTGTCCATATTTGGAGGGGCCCCAGGATCATGTCGCAAGAATATCTTGGAGTTTTTTGGAGTGCCGACGTCCACCAGGGCAACTGGTCAGCCATCCTTAAAGAATTTCTTCTTTGCAAACTCAATTTGTGAAGAAGTTTCTCCAATGGCCTTATCCCATCCTATGTTGAAGCCAACCTACCTGGCCTTAGTCATTCTCACTTTCTTAACATCTAAATCCTTCTGCAGCTGGGCGGTCTTAACTTTCTCAGCATCTAAGTCTTTTTGCAACTTATTAGCTAGAGCCCGAGTAGTTTCAACAGCTCCTTCAGCACCTTTCACCTTATCTTCCCATTTCTTCTGTTCATTAGCCAGTGCTTGTTAGGAATCAAGCATTGACTTTTTCAGCTAATTAAAAGCCTCTTCAACTTCCCCAGAAGAAGATCTTAAAGCCTCATATTTCTCCAACGTGTTGCTAAGTCAATGAGGAACTGAACACAGACCACAAGGAAAGTCAGTATTATGAAAAACAAATAAAGAGACAGAAAAATAAAGAAGGAAAAAGAATATACCAGAGCAAGGCTTTGAGCAACCTAGTCAGAACTTTTGGAATGAGGCAATGCAGCGGCAGCACCCCTGCGGCGTGGTAAAGTTCCAAATTTTATTAGATGTCTTGCCAATCCAGGGCCAAAGACCACTGGAGAGGAAGAAGAAGATATATCGAACAACTCTCGTTGGTTAGGAAGGGAAGAAGAAACTTTTACTAACTTACAAAGAAGGTCTTTCCATATTCTTTTCATGGGTCTCTCTTCAGTTTTTTTAGTTGGGTGTTTCTTCCCAATTTTATCTTTATTTTTAACCCCCTCATTATCTTGTTTGGAAGGGTGTGACACCCCGCTTGATAAAATACCAAGTGATCAGTTCTATACCAAATTAAACAGGAATCTCATCTGGTTCATTCTTAGCATCACTATCAAAAAACTTTTTAATGACTAATTTAGTCTTAAATTAAGCTAATGTCAAATTTTATCTTATGAATTAAGTCAAAATAAACAAACATACTAGGAAATCAAATTAACTAATACAGGAAGGAAACTAAACATGCCACAAAATAAGTATAAGAGTTTGTTGAGCAACATCGACTACAAGCAATCCACAAAGTGCAAGTATAAACGAATACGGATACATGCCAAGATAGAATATAAAAGTACAATCCCAATAGTACAACCAAAAAAGTCCCTATCTAAAGATATAATGAAACAAGCGTCTACACAAAGATCCGACAGCAATCCACATCAGCTGCAGCTGCGCACCCTGTAGGAAGGATCATGCCTGGTGCCCCTTTGGTAGGACACCTAAAAGGTTTTTGAAAATACTTTATAGCAAGGGTTAAAATCCAAAACATTTGAAATATTTAGAAAGTGTATTTAAATGCAAGAGGTAAAAATGTAAATGCTCTTCATATTTAAATTAGTGTCGCTCACTCCCTTGAGTATACCTAACCCCTCAACTAATGTGCACACCTAACGAAACTATATATGACCATCTAGCAAGTCCATCGTAACTAGTCTTGTCTCATATCTCATTATTTCCACTATTCCAACCCGAGTGAGTATAGTATACATTTTATAGGTTATTAATCACAATAACTTATTTAAATAATTTCCCATTTATTGCCATACAACATTCTCACGAGTTATATCCCTTATACAATTCACATCATGTATACGAGTTATAAGTTATATTTCACACTAACTTGTTTATATCCATATCCAACTTGATGCCATATAACCATTTCACAAGTTATAGTATTTATACATTTCACAGCATGTATATATATCCTGTAAGTTCTCCTTATGGTGCAGACTCTGGTACATACCATTTTTTTAAAATAGTAAAAAAAAGAATTTTTTCATGAAACTTCATGGATATGATGTCCACGATTAGAAGATCATCTCCAATTTTTTTTCATCAAAAAATTCAATAAAAAAATCGTTGAGATGAGATGATATGTCAAAAAAGGGTATAAATATTCATTTTCAGCCGTTGAAATGTTGGGTCGGCGCCAACCACTTTATTGATTGAATTTTTTTATGAAAATTTATTGATATGATATTCTCATTGTCGATATCATATCCATGAAGTTTTATAAAAAAAATCAATCAAAAAGTGGGTGAGATGATCGCCAACATTTCAACGGTCGAAAATGCATATTTATACCATTTTTTTACATATCACCTCATCTCAATGATTTTTTTATTGAATTTTTTGATGAAAAAAATTGAAGATGATCTTCTCACTGGGAAAATCATATCTGTAAAGTTTCATCAAAAAATTCATTTTCTTACTATTTAAAAAAAATAGTATGTACCAGGGTCTGCACTATAAGGAGTCCTTACAGGAGGGGTCTCTCTCTCTCTTTATATATATATATATATATATATATTCCCGTATATAATTCTGCACAATATATACTATCTCAACATTCACACACATGTCGGATATAAATACTATCACCGAATGTAAAGGAATGGACCATAGTTCCCCCCGAAAGTGTCCACTCCATACTGTAACGGTCCTACCCCTAAATACGAACGCTATGGCATGGGTAATATACTCACCTCGCATTCGCTAGTCAGGGGACTCACCCACATCGTGCAACCTCCTATAATAGCATTAATATTGGTATGGCTTTACTATATATATTATTCACAAATATGTATATATATATATATATATATATATATATATATATATATATATATATATATATATATATATATATATAGAGAGAGAGAGAGAGAGAGAGAGAGAACATATATATGTACTGCAAATCAACATATATATAGAAATCGAGGCTATCAGAGTATTATGCCCATACCCAAGCCTAAAACATTTAAGGTCTATGGTCAGACTTCATTTTGATCAATTACACACTAATTAATTCTCATTATTTTAGTGTAACCCTTTCACGTATACCCAGACTCTCTATCTCTTGGACCGAAATTCAATAGTTTCAATTCGCCCTTCAATTTCAAGCAATCAAGTCTAATCGCTTAAACAACAAGATTACAATATGCTAAATCATGAATTACATCTTCAATTTCATTAGTTCTCTAATTAATTTCAAGGTTAGGTATTCCCAAGTTAAACCCTAATCCAGTACTCAATTTCATAATTCAATTAGGGAAGGAACTGTAATTCTCCAACACATAATAGGTCTGAATTAAGGGAATTGCAAAAATCTGGCAAACATCAGAGGTGGTTAAAACTAAGAGCCCTATTGTTCGAACGATAATGGATCTCGTTCGAACAAAATACCAGGCCGTTCGAATGACCCTAGTATTTCTCCTCTCTCTATCTTCTGCTAAAAAACCAATCCGCCGTTAACAAGTTTTCAACCTCTATTCTAGACAGATTTCTGCATTAAAACGTCCATAAATTCATCCTAAATCCATTCTTTTGTTATCACAAATATAACCCTAACAATTTCATTAATTCAATCATTAATTTCATCAATTCTTAAAAACCCTACAGATTTATAACTCCCATTAAAAGGAAATCCCCAATTTGCTCAAGAATAAATCCTAGAATTTAATTGAATTCCGCCTCTTTTAATATGAAAAGATAGATGTAATTTAATAAACACAATTTAAACCACTTGGCTCAAAATTAAGATCCAAGGCTTTGAATGAAGGTGTTGAATTGCAATTGAAACAATCTCTATAAGATTTCAAAGTTACTTTTCTCTTTGGCTCTCCCTTCAAGCTGTTTCCCTTTTTAGTCTTCTATTGTGATTTAATGTTGCCTAACCCTTACACATTTGAGGTTAAAAACCCTATTCACGCTTTTGGGCCCATGCCCTTATAAAAAGGGTCCATACTCTATATATGGATCTTACATCTGTCTAATTAGGTCCCGACACCCAATAAATGCATATAACCACGCATTTCGTGCTATTTCGACCCTATCGGACTCAACCGCGTTCTTAAAATTGCCATCCGAAATAAATTTCTAAAATTTACTCTCACCCGTTAACTTATTTAAATATATTCACTTTTAAATATTCCCATTAATTTATGACACAAGTGAATTTACTAATTACCAAATCAATTAATTAAAGATAATAACCCAAAAATTACGAGATGTTACATACTTCCCCCCTTACAAGGGAATTTCGTCCCGAAATTCGGACGTAACTGCAATAAATAGCTCTGGATACTGTTCCCACATATCCTCATCACGCTCCCTATTGGACTTGTCGTCACTATGATGACCCCACTGAACCCTAACATGAGGTACTAATTTTGATCGTAACTTGCGCTCACTACAATCTAAGATTGCTATTGGACTCTCCTTGTAAGAAATATCAGGCTCCAAATCTATTTCCTCATGTGGAACATGCCAAAACGCCCTTGGACTACTCGTATATTTCTTCAATGATGCAGCATGAAATACATTGTGGATATGCGGAAGATAATCGGGCAACCCAGACGGTACGCTACGGGTCCAAATTTCTCAATGATGGGTAAAGGGCCCACATACCTTGGCACTAACTTCCCTTTTTTTTTGCCAAATCTCATGACCCCTTTCATAGGGGATACCCTCACTAACACCTGATCCCCGATCTCCAACTCTACATGCTTTCAATTTGCATTCGCGTAGCTTTTTTGTCTATCTTGAGCTATACGGATACGCCCCCAAATTAACTTAAGCTTAGCGGACATATCCCGAATCATCTTTGCCCCCAAAATTTTATTGTCCCCCACCTCAAACCAACAAGCTAGTGAGCGATAAGGCCTATCGTACAATGCCTCAAATGGGGCCACGCCAATAGTAAATTGGTACGAGTTGTTTATACGCGAACTCCACCAAATGAAGGTACTTCTCCCATCCTCCCCGACTTCTAATCGCGAAGTATTGGTAACAATCAGATTAATTAACAGGGGCGCCCCTACACTCTGTACCCGTGTTTAACCGCACGAAATGAAACTCAATTTTTACCAACATTTGAACCATAATATAACTTTAATCCCACAGTTATAACATTCCCAATACCCCTCTCTCGACATAAAATTATAAATACCCACTCTTATGTAAAAATGAAACACCTACTACCGTCTCCTTACCAACACTAGTTTCCTTGCATAAAAGTAAAACCCAAGCTATATCTTCCTTCTAAAAAATATGTCCAACCACTCAGAATCACATCAGAGATGTCCCTACTCTCCAGGATTTCAATTTTAACAATATTAATACATTAGCAGGCAACACATTTTATCATACATTACAGTATATATACGCTAGACCCTATCTCAGGTGATACCTAGCAACGATAATTCATACCTTGGTACCACTAACACCCAGTTTTACTATGGCCATTAACTATAGTCCTAACTATAGTTACACAGATGAAACTTAATAAAACATCCACATTACTCCATTAATCCTCGAAAGTTTAAATCTCTCGTATAATGCAACCATCCTCTTCATATAACCCCCAGCCTCACGTGGTTAACACGAAGGAATCCCCGCTATCCCACGATACTTATATATATATATATATATATATATTATGGCTATTATGGCCAACACATCCTCTAATATCCGTCTCACTCACGAATCCTATTGATAGCACACCATAGGTTGTGACGCATTCACTGTCACTTCCAAACATACACATGATTAATTATTCCATAATTTGATGGACCACTTATTCCCATTACTCCGGAATACGCCCAATATCATCGCCTTTGCGTCTTCTCCCCGAATTTGCTATGTATCTGCCCAATAGAGGCTCTAGCTCCTCCTAGGGTGTCCATACACCCTATATCTCGTGCATAATTGCACAAACCTCTGATCATCACTTACGTAATCATACTTGTCTCAATTTTGACCCCCGCATTTCTCAGAGTGGTTATATCCTCCAAATACTTTTGATGACTTTACTCATCACTATTCAATTCTCCCCGGCATTACCCTACCTTTATTATCGATGTGAGATCCTTAAAATACCCACTTAATACCATACCTAAGGGTCCTTGGGATGGAAAAAGTGTCTAAAATAAATCACACAAAACACATCTCAATATGCATAACATAATAACTTGTGGTAGCAAAATTTTGCAGTGTTTCTTTCGCAATACTTTCAGGCTTCACTAGCCCTATCACTTAGTGGCTTTCCACTCAGCGTATTTTCTCCACACGTTTTCTAATTATCATTAAATCCAATGACCTAAAATCCAATGACATCTCTAGACTTTCGACATTTTATCCAGGTTTATGCGTATAACACTTCCTCGCAAAGCCCAAAATAACTTTTTCCCCAATGCACAATTCCTCAGTATCATCTGTCCTTGATTTCCACATAACCCAAAGAATACCCCCGGGACTCTCAAACCTTGCCCCTATACTAACGAGTCTATCATGGACTCCCACGTCTCTAAAGGATTCATATACTACTATGCTCGTACTATCACTAAGCCCTCAGCGCTAAATATTAATAACGATCTATTATAAATAAAATACTGGGATCCAGCATAACTAGACAACTGCACTCTATGAATCCTACTTTACATAATATTGTCGCTATGATATTGCTCAACCCTCTTCCAAGTGAGACATCTCAAGAGAATACACATCCACCACTGAAAAAATAAACACGATAGCCTTGCTATGATCGCCCGCCATTACGAACTCGTCCGTACCCCCGATAAAACCATACCTTAATTATCTCCTCTCAAAGGATCTAGTCCTTAAGAACTACATTATCTCAATGTACCCACCATTCCTTTCAGGTGGAATCGAATAGTATCCCGATAGTCCATGGTAATAATACACGTACTAGTAATATTAACGATGCTTCCACTAAATCCATTGCTCACCCGAATCCAGTATAAATACATTATTGTGACCCGCTTGTATCACATAAAACATACCCCAATCACCTAGAAATAAGACTTGTAGTTTCAGTTACTCATAACACTTCTGGCTCGATGGTTATTAGACATAAACTTGCATCCTAACCAAACTAAAAACTTCTCCAACAGATGCTCCTACTAGGCATCTGGCTCCTATCCCCTGACTTGTTGCGGACAAAATCCACCCATGTATTTCTACTCTTTTACACATAAGACACCTTTCTGTGCCATTCTTCTTTCTTCTTCCTCTGGCCCCACCAGCTATCTTGAGGTTGTCCTTCTCATGGACGTGGTAGTTTGAACCCTATTGGGTACTCCAAATGTCCCTTTGGATCCAGTGATCCAATAAACGAGTTACTGGCCTTGATGGTCCTAAGTAAACCCATCGTCGCTCGGTAGAGATTTCATTGATCTCGATCATTAATTTGGGTCCTCTACTGGGTATTCCTTCCTTTGAAACCTTATTAGCACTAAAAATCCAATCTTACTCTTCTGATATATTTTTCATCTCCCTTAGATCCCCTCTCCCCAGAGCATTGATACGAATGTGAATGTACAACATGACGATAATGACACCAGTCATCCTAGCCAGATCTCCTATCCATGCTTGTATATCCTACCCACGGGTTTACTATTAACTTACAAACCCTACTCTTTCTTTGTGTCCCTCTCATTAGTTACAAAGTTTGCGAATCCTATCATCTTTCCTTACCATCTAGCCAATGTCTGACCCTTATTGGAAAGATTATTGAAACTTCCCTCGTTTCTCAATTTAACCTCCTATGAGAGTATTCATAGTAATTCGAACCTACATGCTTCATTATTCATGGTATCACCCCATGGGTGTGGTGACTGGCTCCCATCACCCCATACTACTCCTAAGAGAAAACTTCCTTGTCCAAAATTTTGACTTGAGTGACACTACACTCCCCCACATGTAATCCCAATTGGATGTTCTCTACCCACTAGTAAATCACTCTTCCGCACCTCCCTCGAATCCTAGTGGATTGATCTTCTGAAATTAAATTTTCTTCGTCCCTCACGCCTTGTCGTCTATACTTGGGGTTTTAACTTTGCTCCATCATACTTCCCAACAGTTTTTGGGGCAACTACTTCACCCCAGCGGTTTCTTCAACTTTAATTATTCGAACAATTATCATGGTGACTCTTATCGCGTCACTATTTCTAGAATGCCCCATGGCTTCTATTGAGTACTCCCTCCTGCAATCCTTCTAACGTCCCACATTGGTTGTTCCATAATGTTTGATCTACCACACTCGACCGAAACCATATATCAATCACATGAGCTACACCCTATAGCAGGAGAACGTAAATCGCATACGTGAAGGAATACAACAATCCTATAATAAGGATCTATATCAAAGAACACTACGCTGAAATGTGAAAAGCCGGATAGATCCTAAGGACACTAGAACCTCATGCTCTAATACCATTTGTGACACCCCGCTTAATAAAATACCGAGTGATAAGTCCTATACCAAAGTAAACAGGAATCTCATCTAGTTCATTCTTAGCATCACTGTCAAAAAACTTTTTAATTACTAGTCACCTAGTCTTAAATTAAGCTGATGTCAAATTTTATCTTATGAATTAAATTAAACCCAACTAATACACTAGGAAACCAAATTAACTAATACAAGAAGGAAACTAAACATGCCACAAAATAAGTTCAAGAGTTTGTCTAGCAACATCGACTATAAGCAATCCACAAAGTGCAAGTATAAACGAATACCGATATATGCCAAGACTGAATATAAAAGTACAAGCCCAATAGTACAACCGAAAAAGTCCTTATCTACAGATAGAATGAAATAAGCATCTACACAAAGAGCTCGCAACAATCCACATAAGCTATAATTGCGCACCCTGTAGGAAGGATAAAGCCTAGTGCCCCTATGGTAGGACACCTAAAAGGTTTTGGAAAATATTTTATAGCAAGGGTTAGAACCCAAAACATTTGAAAATATTTAGCAAGTGTATTTAAATGCAAGAGGTAAAAATGCAAATTCTCTTCATATTTAAATTAGTGTCGTGCACTCCCTTCAGTATACCTCACCCCTCAACTAATGTGCACGCCTAACGAAACTATATATGACCATTTAGCTAGTCCTTTGTAACTAGTCTTGTCTTATATCTCACTATTTCCACTATTCTAAACCGAGTGAGTATAATATACATTTTATAGGTTATTAATCACAATAACTTGTTTAAATCATTTCCCATTTAATTCCATACAACATTCTCATGAGTTATATCCCTTATATAATTCACATCATGTATACGAGTTATAAGTTATATTTTATACAAACTTATTTATATCCATATCCAACTTGATACCTTATAACCATTTCACAAGTTATATTATTTATAAATTTCTCACCATGTATATATATATATATATATATTCCCGTATATAATTCTACACAATATATACGTATCACATCTCAACATTAACACACAAATGTCATCAATGAAGATTCCTATGTATAAATAAAAAATATGTAATCTCAATGAAAGGATATCGTACATTAAGGGAGGAAAAATGCATTTTCACATATCATTGCAATTATTATAACATTTGGACAACACTTACCCTAGGATTATTGATTGAGAGTGACAAGTAGCGTGTGTCAAGACGCTTGTCATTGTTTTCGATTCACCACCTCAATACACAAACCTAAACTATGACTACACTATTTGAAGGGAGTATAACGGCCAATCCGGCTATCGAATCCATAGAGACGAGTTGCTTGAATTTAATTGGTTTATTACTTCTAAAATAAAAGTGTAAAAGGTATTGATAACAAAAAGGAAAAGATAAATAAAGAGAAAATATTATACTAGGTAAAGGTAAATTAAACTACATTAACAAAGCGAATAAAAACTATAGGTAGCGTCGAATATCCCTCACCCCGAGAAAATTAGTATAAAATGGTTACATGGGCTCACGAGTTATTAATATTGCGTCTCGTTTCGACAGTTAATTAAATCAAGAGTTTTCATGCCCCTAAATTCACATAAAAGTCTAATAAGATTTTGGCGTCAACAAATACCCCGAAAATTAAGCACACAAGGTCGTAAATACGGAGCATACATAATATACCCCATTAAATCTCCTAGGCATAATAACTAGGATAAACCAATCGAAATAAACTCGTAAAACTCCATCACCATAGCAAAGCAACCAAACAACCCTAGATGAGTTCAATCCAACACAACCTAGACTAAACTAGCCACTAACCATAATGAACTACATAATAAACACAACTAATTAATTAAGCAACACTAATTAAATAAACACTACAAATTAACTAGGCTTGAAAATAATAACTAAGCATGGGAAACTAGGGCACAAAGCATAAATAAGGGAGAAGACAAAGGAATAGCGTGCACTTACATAAATGGGTGTCAAACCACCAAGAAAATCGAGGAGAGGGGTACTCCACAAATAAACCCCAATATTATCTCTAACCTAGGTCTAAATTAAGAGAGAAGGAAAAACTAGAGAAAAAACTAGATATTTACAAATAAAAAACAAAAGGGTTATGTTATACTAAATTGGGAAAAGAAAATAAAAGAAAAGAAGGAAAAACGGGTTTAAGTTACACATTAAAGAAAAATGAAAAAAAAGAAGAATAAGAAAAGAGAAATGGGGCTACAGATATCTCGGAAAAAAATAGGACACCGGTCGACTGGTGGGCCAATCGAGGTCGAACGCATGTGAAGGCAAGAGCACACTGGAAAAGGCCCATGGCAAAAATGAAAAACCCAGTCGACTGGGGATAGGGGCTCGATCGACCGGTCACAGCAGGTCAGCTACACAGTTTCTTACACATCTCACATAGCAAGTCCCATGGGTGTATCCACGTTTGGCCAACATTAGTTCAAGACACCAGATAACATCGCACAATAACAAAAGCACAACCCCATTTCAAATCGTGAACTACGTGTTAATGCCGAGACCCGCCATTGATGAACCCGAGACAAAACCCATTTCACCAATGGTCCAAATCGTACATGCCGAGACCCCATCCAAGGAGTATGACCAAAACCCAACGCAAATATAAGCTCTACTTGGTCAAAATCAAGACCCAAGCTAAACCCGAGCCAAAACTCAAGCTAAATAAAAAATCTACATTTGTAGAATTTCGAGTGTGCTGCAAAAGAGAAGAAAGGGAAACATAAGGAATTATTTAGACTTTTAAATTAAATTCACCCTAGGATCACATAGGACTTTATATGGGTGTAATGTAGGTTAGGCTAGGGTTATGAAACGAAAGGACTATGTACGAATTCAGCGTTTGGAGATGAAAAGTCGGGATAATGAAAAATGTGGACAATTCAAAAAATTATAGAATACAATCCATAAAAGGCATTGAATATAACAATGGAGAGAGTAATCAAAGCTTATTGAACACTATACACAACATATACCAATTGCTCTTTTTTCTTCTTTTCTTCTTTTTCTCGCTTTTTTCTTTTAATTTATTTTGTTTTCTACTCTCTCTTTTTCTTCTCTTTTTTCACTCTCGCATGCCTAAATTGCAACCACATAGAAAGAACATCATCCAATCCCAAGTAACATTCCAAACAAAGGTATGTAAGTGTATATAAAGTCTAAAACTCCAATGTCGAGTTAGTTATGGGATTTTAAGTTATGAAAAGAAGGGCTATATTTAGGATTAAAGAGATTGACGAGGGAAAAAATATAGGATGAGTTCAAGGTCAATATGGGTGATATAACAAAGATGGCCTATGATCATTTCCTAAAGTTTACGCAATTCTCGAGTCAAAAAAACTTTGAAAATCATTATCAAGTAACACATTTCAAGAATGAACTCAATTAATGAACGATCAATGAAAGAATAGAGAGATTACCGACAAATTTAACGTTTTCAAAGAGGAAAGAATAGTGTATACACTCACAAATGATGAAAGGTACAAAGCTTACTCGGTGTAAGTATATACAATGCAACAAAAGATTACCGAGTTATAAAAATCTTAAACCAAATGAATAAAACAAGAAAAGCGCATGTGCTCATGGGATAAAGTTTAATTCATGAAGTTATTCATAATATCAATAATTTGAGGACTAAAGTCTAATAACTTCTAAAATCGAGAAAATGCATCATTGAGTTGTCTATTGGATCAGGCAATTAATAAAATTTATCATCGAAAACAAAGAAAAAATGCCCAATAAAAGAGAAAAAGAAAGAAAATCTTTTTGAAAATTTTAATTTTTTACAAGAAAAGCATGCTTGGAAATAACATATAATCAAAATCATGTACACTACCAATGAATGGACAGAATATGCCACACCCCTAACTTAAAACCTGACATTGTCCTCAATGTAAATTAAGAACCAAGTTAAAGAGAGGAAAAGAGTGATATTACCTAAAATGGAGCGATCTTGTGAAAGTACAAGTCCAATGATTCTACAAAATATGTTAGTACCAAAGCATAACAAAAATAAATAACCAAAAACTTAACTTACTACACTAGACTATAAGTAAAAAGAAAAATAAGCTATTATATAAAACTTACAATTTTAACTTCTAACTAACTATACACTAGAAGTTGAAAATTTTGAGGGTCCGCCCAAAATACAATTTGGCTTTGAAAGATCCACGGGGGACCGTCCCTTTCATGCATACCTTTCGAAAAATAAGAATTCCGTTTGAATAACGCAAGGCATGTGTAAGGCAGAAGAAATAAACCATCCCCAATTAAAAATTTTGGAGGGAGGATGGGGGATTTGGATAAAACGGGTAACAAATACATAAGGGGGACCAGAAAAATAGAATTATCTCCCAAATATTTTGCAATTGGAATGGGAGATGGCGCACATGGAGGCAAATATGCATTTATGGAAAACGACTCGAGCGAGTACTCCTCATCGGTGAAAAGGTTTGAAACTATAAATTTTTGAACCGATTCACCAGGTACTAGCATCGGTGTGACAGTATAAAATAAAAATGGGGAAGAAAAAAATTCAATCCCAAGAGATGCGTTATCATCTCTTAAAGATTGAATTTCGAAGGAGAAATGATCATTTTCAATGAAACTTTCTTCTTTGGAGGCCAAAGAAGAAATCATTTCATCGCAAATGGATACTATATCCATTTCACCCTCACTTTCATTATCTACTATATTATGGGCCAAGTGAAGAATGGTTTATTCCAAACTAGGCACAAAGTCCTCATTTGGTTCAAAATATTCCTCGACTCCAAAGGTCTCGGAAGAAAAATCGTCGTCAGATTCAAATAATAAATCCAATTCACGCTCCCACAAACGATTTTCTTCCCAATAACAATTTTTAATTCTCTCATTTTTAAGCATGTGCAAGCCCTCACCGAAAGTCATCGGTCGAGGTACGGATTCTTGAAAATGTGAACTTTGAAAATTATCATCAGATCGACTATCAAAATCACTATTATAAGAATTTTGAAAGCTATTGCAATTTTTTTCAAAATTCTTATCATAAGGATCTTGCGACCCAAAATCGAAATGATCATTCCCAAAATTTTCGTAATCCATACTTTGACTTTCATAATACTCACCCAAAGTCATATTAGATGTTGCAATTTTTTTGGGTCTTTAAATATTCACCAAAAGTCATATAGGAACACGAGGATTTTGAGAATTATCATTATGATTATCGAAAAAAATTGGAATAAGACATGCTTACCCTAAAAATAGCTCAAGAAAGAAAATTCCACAAAGAATTATGTGCGGTCGAAAAAATTCAAGCGTTTCTTGGCGCTCAAATGTAGAACTCCAGCAAATATAGTTAACAAACAATACAAATAGAAAGAAAATACTATGAAATATTAAATCAAAAAAATTCTAAAACAAAATCATACCTGGCAATGATGCCATTTTAATTAAGCAAGTTGTCGGGATCAAAGCACTAAACCAATTAAGATTCAACGCAAATCATCCTCGGCAATGGCGCCATTTTTATTGAGGGTGTAAAGTAGCGTGTGTTAAGATGCTTATCGTTATTTTAGATTCATCACCTCAATACAAAAACCTAAACTATGACTACACTCTTTTAAGGGAGTATTGTGGCCAATCCGGCTATCGAATTCACATAGACGAGTTGTTAGAATTTAATTGGTTTATTACTTCTAAAATAAAAGTGTAAATGTTATTTCTAACAAAAAGGAAAAGATAAATAAAGAGAAAAGATTACACTAGGAGAAGGTAAATTAAACTATGTTAATAAAGCAAATAAAAACCATAGGTTGCGTCGAATATCCCTCACCCCGAGTTAATCACTATAAAATGGTTACATGGGCTCATGAGTTATTAATATTGCGTCTTGTTTCGACAGTTAATTAAATCAAGAGTTTACACATCCCTAAATTCACATAAAAGTCTAGTAAGATTTTGACGTCAATAAATACCCCAAAAATTACGCACGGAAGGGCGTAAATAGGGAGCATACATGGTATACCCCGTTAAATCTCCTAGGCGTAATAACTAGGACAAGCCAATCGAAATAAATACGTAAAACTCCATCGCCATAATAAAGCAACCAAACAACCCTAGGTTAGTTCAATTCAAAACAACGTAGATTAAACTAGCCACTAACCATAATGAACTACATAAATAAACATAACTAATGAATTAAGCAACACTAATTAAATAAACACTACAAATTAACTAGGCTTGAAAATAATAACCAAGCATGGAAAACTAGGTCACAAAGTATAAATAAGGGAGAAGACAAAGGAATAGTGTCCACTTACATTAATGGGTGTCAAACCACCAAAAAAATGGTGGAGAGGGGTACTCCACAAATAAACCCCAATATTATCTCTAACCTAGGTCTAAATTAAGAGAGAAGGAAAAACTAGAGAAAAAACTAGGTATTTACAAATAAAACACAAAACGGTTCTTTTATACTAAGTTAGGAAAACAAAATAAAAGAAAAGAACTGAGAAAAGGAAAAATGGGTTTAAGTTACATATTAAAGAAAAAGGAAAAAAAAAGAAGAAAAAGAAAAGAGAAATGGGGATACAGATATCTCGGACAAAAATAGGACACCTGTCGATCGGTGGCCAAATCACCGTCCACCGCGTGTCAAGGCAAGATCACACTCAAAAAGACCCACTACAAAGACCAAAAATCCAGTCGATCGGCGACAGGGGCGCGGTTGACTGGTCATAGCAGGTCAGCCACGTAATTTCTTACACATCGCACACAACAAAGCCCATGGATGTATCCATGTTTGGCCAACAGCAGCTTAAGACACTGGATAACAACGTACAATAGCAGAAGCACATCCCCATTTCAAATCGTGAGCAACGTGTTAATGCCGAGACCCACCATTGATGAACCTTAGACAAAACCCATTTCACCAATGGTATAATCGCACATGCCGAGACCCGATCCAAGGTGCGTGACCAAAACCCAATGCAAATCGAAGCTCTACTTGGTCAAAATCCAAACATGAGCTAAACCCGAGCTAAATAAAAAATCGTCATTTGCAGAATTTTGAGTGTGCTCCAAAAGAGAAGGAAGGGACACATAAGGAATTATTTAGACACTTTTGAATTAAATTCACCCTAGGATCACATAGGACTTTATATGGTGCAATGTAGGTTAGGCTAGGGTTATGAAACGAAAGGACTACGTGCGGATTCAAAGTGTTCAGAGATGAAAAGTCGGGATAATGGAAAATGTGGCAATTCCAAAAATTGGAGAATACAATCCATAAAAGGCATTGAATATAACAATGGAGAGAGTAATCAAATCTTATTGAACACTATACACAACATATACAAATTGCTATTTTTTTTCTTTTCTTCTTTTTCTCACTTTTTTCTTTTCTTTTATTTTGTTTTCTACTTTATCTTTTTATTCACTTTTTCACTTCTTTCTTTTCTTTTTCTTTTTTCACTCCCGCATGCCTAAATTGCAACCACATAGCAAGAACATAATTCAATCCCTAGTAACATTCCAAACAAAGGTGTGTAAGTGTATATGTAGTTTATAACTCCAATGTGGAGCTGGTTATGGATTTTTAGGTTATGAAACGAAGGGCTATATTTAGCATCAAAGAGGTCTTAATTTATTTCCTAGATAAAAAATTACACAAATTACCAAGTGCGTAAGGGTTGATTTAGGACCCCCGAAATTTGTGGGTTAACTTGAATTGGAGTACCACGTAGATGGAATCACAAATACAAGTATGGTGCAAGCCTTGAATAGTATCATTATGAGAGAAAAAAATTATCACTATGGGTTACCTGTTAAACCCGTCCACGTTTTGTTGAGTTTGGAGTACCACGTGTCTTATTCACTTGGTACTTTCGAAATGCCTAATATTATTTAAATATAGGCTTTATTGAGACTATATGTTGAATAAATAAGAAAATATTTATCATTTGTTGTGAGTGATGTTATAATAATCAGCTTATCAAACTAGTTTTTTTAATCGGATGATCCTAACCATTGTTTACATCTTTAAGTGATAATGAATTATTACAGGTATGTACTTATTGCTTTGGTTTTTAATATATTATGTATTATTACTATTTTTGTTTTTCATGGAAGCATAACATCTTGACCCAGTGATTATTTTACCTTTAGTTATATATTCTCACATGTTTGGTTCTCTGATGTTGTTATTTCCCTAACCATGCAGGCGAAATTATGATATTAAGATTGTTAGAGATAATTGCAAATTATGAGGATCCTTTTTCCCTTGCTGTATTTTGTTTCCAAAGAACCATATCAATGTCTCCTATCCTTGTATAAGGGGGGAGGTAATCGAACTTTGAACCTCCCAAGTGGAAGGGGAAAGCTTTGGTCACTGATCCGAAATCTAATAGTTTTCTTGTTTACCATATGGTACATATGGTAAAGGGTGGGACTACTAACACTCCATTTTTGTAATCGTGTTCATCAAGTGTTATAAACATACTCATAACTATCACAAAATCCCTTTATGATGTGTGCAAAAAATAATTATGTAGTATAGTTAAGCAAAAGTGGAGTGCTAACAATCAAACTCTAACAAAATTCATTCAGAAAATAAAATGGCTTGATGCACTGAATTAATCATATTGAACTAAAGATGTGGGAATTTAAGACTTGTACAAGTTTTCTACGAAGCTTCAATAACCACATATTCGGGATATTCAGTAAGCTACTCATGTGGTGAATCTAAAAGATACTGCATTTGCACAGAGGGCTTCTACAGTAGAAGTTTTCTTCTTTATTATATGAAAAATAGTCGGACACTTCCACATCATAAATATTTCAAAATATTTCACAAGGGTAAGTTAGTTTTCACTTCCTTTCCACTTTTCAATAATAATATTACACTATTATCATAAACATTTTAGATCTTTAAACGTTGAATCTGAAACTTACTTAAGATATACGTGTAACTTCCAACTATTGTGTTTTGAACTATACGGTATGATATTCGTGTGATATGTAGCATTATCCGTATATATATTTTATATACTGTGATAAATCATTTTTCAAGTTATAATCTGAGTAATTTTAGGGAGACAGATAATCCTAGCGTTTTATATCCAGACACTGACTAGTGTGAACATGACACATCACGTAGCTTTTATAATCCAAATAATTAACGAAAGGTGCTCTTTTTTAGTAATGAACGATGATATTTTATTTTATTTTATTTGGTTATTTTATTTTGTTGTGTCGTTAGTTAGATTTTTTCTTTTACTTAATCATTTTAGTTTTGTCCTCTCTAGATTTTGTTTCACTGGCAGACCAGAGCATAAAAAACTACACCTAGACATCCGGAAGGTACTTCTTCATTTACGATTTCGATTACATTGAAATAATAATTCTACAATGATTCTAGTATATACTATTATGGAACCTTATGAGTTTTGGGTTCTTCATATGCCCGTATACAGATACAGGGCCGGTCCTAAGATTGAGAGTGTCCTGTGCGAAAATTAATTTAGGTCCCTTCTAAAAAAATATTGTACAAAGATATTAAATACTTAAAATGGGCCCCTAAAAAAATAAACTTATTTTTTAGGGCCCCATTTTAGTTGAGTGAGATTTTTGGGTAGTTGAATCATTCTTTGTACAAATTGTTTTCGGGTAGTTAAAAAATGGGCCCCTAAAAAATTAAACTTATTTTCAAAATTGACATTTTTAATATAAATAAAATATTTTTGGACCCCTAAAACATACATATATAGGTGCATACTCTAAAATGGGCCCTGTGCCATTGCCCATTTGGCACATGGCCAGGGCCGACCATGTACAAATAAACAATTTAATAATTATTCTAAAGATGATTCATTCTGTTTTTAACTTGTATTTTTAAGCATTATGCATTATGTTCTACACAAATGATTATTAGTTATGTTTTTAAGCATAATAGATTATGCACTACACCTAGTTGTATGATATATCAACTTTAGTTTTTAAGCACTCTGCATTACAACTATGATTTATTCAGAACATACTCTTAGGTGTGTTAAGATGCTAAGACTTGAAATGGATATTAGGGTGTGTTTGGGAAATCCAACATCGTGCTATGATATTAGAATTGGAAAATTTTCATTATAGCTTCCCCCTTAAAGAATTCCAATTCCATTGCATTAGAATTCAATTGTTTGGCTTCGTTGTGAAATTTATAAGATTTCTAAATTTATGTTTATGTATTAGTGTGTGAATTTTGTATGTGGGAAAAAAAGTCATGTAGTGTGTGGAATTGTGTGAGAAACAGTGTGCACTGTCTGAAACTATATGAATTGTGTGAACTGTGCGGGTGCAGTATGGTGCTATGTGTGAACTGTGTGTGTGTGTGTGTGTGTTACATTGTGAATGGTGTGTGATGTGTGTGTGTGTGTGATGTAGTGTGTGCGTCCATGTTTACTTGCGTGTTTATGTATTTGTGAATTTATGTGTAATACACATTTTGTAATTATCTACTTCTACTTTGGCATTCAATTATAGGACATGGAATTCTTAGAATTAGATCCTCGCAATAATTCCAAAAGCATCCGTTCTAAACAAACAATGTAATTACAAGTCAAGGCCCCAATTCCAATTCCAAAGCTTGGAATTATAATTGCAAAAGACTCCCTTAGTGCAAACATATGACCTTATATTTGTTACATAGACACCAGAGCATACATATTACTAGTAAATTTCAGGGACCTCAATTATGATGCTATCTTCTTTCTTTTGTTTATATTTGGCTATATTCAAGACTAATTTGCTTCCTTCGAATCTATATGTATGTATGTCTTGTCTGACCTCATTTGTTGGTTTTCACGAGAATTTATCTCCTAAGAATGGACAGTATGTCTTCATATCTGCAATATCTGGACCAGTTGGTCAGCTTGTTAGGCAATTTGCAAAGTTGATGGGTTGCTATGTTGTGAAAATGCTGGTATCAAGGAAAAGGTCAGTGGCCATCTAACTATAAAAATTGTTCTGTTGGTGCAATTTATAATTCATAAAGATCAAAGGGTGCGCAGTATTCAATCAAATATTGTGCATTCAATTATGGGTGTCAAGCATAACTATCTCCCGAATTTTTTGTTGTTTTATTGATTTATTTGCAAAAGACAAACTTATTAAGGAACATCTTTTTCCATGAATAATTGCAACGTTTAATTTTTACGCACATATTAGAAAACTGAATGTTACATATAGTACTGATGGTGGAACAATCACTAGTGCGGGATGATTAGTACACATTTGTATTTAAACTTCACATCTTCATTAGAATGGTTTTCGTATTAAAAAATAACTCTTTTTCTCTTTGTTCTTGCACTTTTTTTTTGGTTTTACAAGGTTGATTTGTTGCATAACGAATTTGGGTTCGATGAAGCTTTTAACTATAAATAAGTGAAAGACTTTGTTGTAGCTTCGAAGAGGTCAATACTCATTTTTCCATTAAAAAATAGATGGTGCTTTCTTGCCTTGCCTAGGCCCAAATATATATATATAAAATTGACTCTTGTTTTGGTGCATTGTTATTACTACATTGATTTGGTTATGTAAATTCTTTTCTTGGAATTGTCAAATTTACCTTAATAAATTCTTTTCTTGGAATTGTCAAATTTACCTTAATAATTAGTTATTTGTGGTATCATAAGTCGTTGTTTACCTAGCAAAATGACAAGTATACGCGAGTTTTAGGATATAAATGGGGCGTTAAGGAGTGAAATATAAAAAATAAATCCAGTTAGTCCGGAAAGAGGCACGAGCACCCCGAGAGGGACCATTACAATATGTGTGAACTGATCAAGTCTTTATCTGACTCTCGACTTAACAAAGTGATAAGTATACATAAGGTTTAGGAGAAAAATTTAACATTAGGGGTGGTGAAATATCAAAATAATAACCAAATGGCCACGAAAGAGGCACGAGCACCTTGGTATCGACCGTTGCAACGTGTGTGAACTAGTTGTGTCCTTATCGGACTTTCGGTTTAACAAAATAACAAGTATACACAAGTTTTAGGTTAAAATGGGGCGTTGGGGGTAAAATTTCAAAACAATAATTAACTGACCTGGAAAGTATCACGAACAGCTCAAGATGAACGATTGTAAGGTGTTTGAACTATAAATGTGTCCTTATTGTACTCTCGCTTTAACAAAATGACATGTATATGCAAGCAAAAGTATTATAAATTTTTTTTACTTGAATACAACTTTTCAAATATTATTTTATTAGCGATATATTCTCTTGTTTAGAGGATAACATTTTAGCGTTTTCTTTTATCCACGTGAAACACTGAATAAGCTGAGGATTTCCTTGAGCGATTTATTGAGCTATTATTACACATGAACAAGTTCATGTTCTACCTTGGGGTTTATTTATGTATTGTATTTGATGACATTAGGGGTTTCTTACATGATATGTTATGGACGGGAGGGATTATGCGATCTCATTATTAAATTTTAAGTTTACGTAGGCTTTATATTAACAAGTTTCAAGAATTTCCAGAAAACAGAGTAAACTCTGCTGATTTTTTTTGTTTGTGAAATATTAAGACTTGTAATATTTTGAAGTTTAATAGGTACATTAATCTATTAGAAAATAATATAGTATGTTCGCATTTGCTGATTCTCCTTGTTTAATTGCAAATAATAAATATTTTTTATTTATTGAAAAACATGGAATGGTTTAAAACAATTTCAGATTGTCAAACATGAGTATGATTATGACACAATCTTGCACGCTTTATAACCGTGCCAAAAGCGCGCCAAAAAATAAAAATCTGACACGATTTTAAGCCGTGTCAAAAGCGTGCGAGACGAAAATCTTGCATGTGCCAAAAGTGTCATATTATCAAATCCGACATGGTTTTAGATCGTGCCGAAAAATATGGTACGTGTTTAAACCGTGCTAGATTGGGTTTGACTCGGTTTAAAATCGTTCCAAATTATTTTTTTGGTGTGGTGGTACAAGTTCAACGATTCTACAAAATATGTTAGCACTAAGCATAACAAAAAAGAAAAAGTAAAATTTTAAATAATTATACTAGTCAATAAGTTAAAAAAAATCAACCTAATATGTACAACCTACAACTTTAACTTTTAACTAATATACATTAGAAGTTGAAATTTTTTAGGGTCCACCCAAAAAATAATTTGACTTTGAAGAATTAATGGTGTGCCCTTATTTGAATGCATACTGTGGGTACCTCGTGTGTGATTGCAACTATTCTAATTTATGTTCTTTACTTTTTTTGGTGTCGCATTTATTTGTAATTTTCATTGAGATTTATTGTCACCACACATACCTTTCGAAAAATAAGAATTCCGTTTGAGTAGCAGAAGATATGGTTTGGGTGGGGAAAAAAAACCATCACTAATTAAAAGTTTTTGGGGAAAGATGGGGGTTTGAATTGAGTGGGTGGCGAATACACATGGGATACGAGAAAAATAGAATTTCCTCCCAAATATTTTGCAATTTAAATGGGAGGTGATGCACATGAAGGCAAGACTACCTTCATGGAAAGAAACTCAAGCGAGTAATCCTGATTGTTGAAATAGCTAAACATTTTAAAATTTTGAACTGACTCATGGGACATTTGTAAAAAATAGATAATGGGGAATGAATATGAAGAAGAAATACATTCAATCTCAAGAGATGACTCACCATAGCTTGAAGATTGAATTCCAAATGAGAAGGATTCACTTTTAATCAAATATTCTTTTAAAATTATTTGAGGTGAAACATAAGTCTTAACCTTTTTTTTCCCAAAGAAGAAATAATTTCATTACAAATAGATAATACATCTATTTCTTCTTCATATTCATTCTCTATTATGCCTTGAGCTAAGTGAAGAATGGTTTGTTCCAAAGTAAGCCTCTATTCCTTATTTGGTTAAACACATTCCTCAACTTCAAAAGTCTCGAAAGAAAAATCATTGCTAGATTCAAATAGTGCATCTAATTATTTTTCCCAACATTGATTTTCTTCCCTATAACGGTTTTCAAGATTTTCATTGTCAGTAATGAGAATTCCCTCTTGCAACGTCATAGATGAAGGTGCGAATTCTTAAAATTTAGAAGTTTGGAAACTATCCTCGGAACTACTATCAAAATCGTTATGATAAGAAATTTGAAAGCTATTGTAATTAGTTTCAACTTTGTTATTGTAATTACTTTGTGTCCTAATATCATAAATATTATTCTCAACATTCCTAGAATCCATAACTTTTGTAATAATCACCCAAATTCATTTTAGATATTTTAAGTTTTTGACTTTGCAAGTATTGACCAAAAGTATAGGTTTATGGGGATTTTGAGAATTATCGTCACGATTACTGAAAATATTAGAATAAGACATGCTTACCCCCAAAGCTCAAAATGGATATTTTCATGGAGTGATGTGTGACCGATAGATTTAAGTGTTTCTTGGCGCTCAAATGTAAAAATCCTACAAAACTACTAACAAAGAATACAAATAGAAAGAAAAATGCTATAAAATATTAAATCAATTACAATCTAAAATAAAACACTCCCCAATAATGATGTCATTTAATAATCGTGGGAAACCAATCGTCCGTGTTGATTACACTATCAATTTTATAGGCTCCCACAACTATACAAAAACCTAAACATTAACTAAACTCTTATAGGAGTATAACGACGAATTTGGGTATCGAAACCACATGGATTGTTATTAGACATTAATTAAATTATTACTTGTGAATAAAAGTGTGAAAGATAATGGTTTAAAAAAATATTAACATAGGCATGTATTGAAACTAGTATTAATCAAAAGGAGTAAAGACTATATATTTAGAATAATATCCCTTACCTCGAATTTAGTATAAACGGTTACGTGGAAAGGAAATTTTATCAAGATCAAATCTTATTTTCACAATCAATAAATCTAGAGTTATCATTCCCTAAATTATTAGAAAAGCCTAATATGATTTTGGCATCAATAAAAATCCCAGAGTTTACACACTCAAGGTTGTAAATAAGGATCACACATGATATACACTATTAAATCTTCTCAGGTATAAATCAAGAACTACATAACCCATTAAAACTAGCCTAATCCATCACCAAAGTGAAAAAACCAACTAATCCAAGGTGAATTCAATCATCTCAACCTAATCTAAATTGGCTATAAAGCATTGTAAAAGGTATGTATTGGATGAAAGCAATCAAAGAAAAAAAGTAATTAAAGCAAGAAAACTAAGTTAACATAGAATTAAACAACAATGAAAGCTTGAATTAAATGGATGAAGACAATGAATAGAACTTACATACACAAATGGGATGAACCCTAGGAAAGAGAGAAGAACTAAAAGCTAAAGAAAACCCCAACCTAAACTAAAATCTAGATTAAATATGAAATAAACTCCACTTACTATTTCTAGTAAGTGGATTAAACAAAGAAAAACAAATCAAAAATCTCAAAATATCAGATTTTCGATGGTGAGAATCGATTCTCATAAGTGAGAACCAATTCCCTTCATGAAATTCCGCAAAAAAATAGAGAATTAGAAAAGACTCAAAATTGATTCTCAAAAAGTGAGAATCAATTCCCTTAATAAATTCATCTCCCGGAGCATCATATGGGCATCAACATAACTTCTTCATTCGAAATCAGAATGATGCACGATAATCGACCACGCAAAGCTAATTCGATGAGATAAAAAAATATGTATTCCAAATGCACAAATTCTGAAGTTTGAAATTACAAAAACTCCCTTGATGTTGCATCATACGAGGAAACTTTCACGAAACACAACCAATTGCTCTATTAAGCATTCCAATACATACAAAAGCTCAAGTAAACCTTGTAAAGTATATATATAAACAAAGGTTTACCAATATATGAGCATAAAAGTATGAAATTAGGGATACAATTATGCTAGAATGCATAAGAATAAATGGCGATAATATTCAATATTTGAGACATATCAAGTAATTTCTCATTCGATTAATGAATTAGAAATTCAAAATTTATTGGTGTTTGGAAATACATACCCTATTAGGAATTTTTAGGCAATTTTCAAAATAAGCAAAAGAAAACCCATATCAAGTATGACTAGTGTAGGAAGACTAAATCAAATTCTAGATGCAAATGAAGGAGGATATGTTGTCCAACCTATACGAGGGTGACATGTGGCATTAATTCCATTTTTACCCTTATTATGATAGGTCACCAATTAAGAGGCATGAAAACTTTGCCAACAAATGATCGAACTTAACTAGGGCAAGCCCAACCTCTAGATTCTTGAAAATATCAAGGGAACGCATCAAATATAAAGACCATGTCCAATAGGATTGAGTCACTACAGAAGATAAAGATCATGCTAAAAGAGGATCTATAAAGTAGAAGAGGATACTATATTGAAAAAATTCAAATTGTAAAGGACTCATTTGTCTATATGAAGCCCCTCATCTATGTTGAGGGCACCATACTAAATTGTAACCCTAACAGCTTGGCTTTCGATTAACTATGTAGCACACAAGGCATACTTTTTTTTAATAAAATCAACTATATTTTCTTCTCCTATTTACATATGAAGGATGAAAAACCATGTAAATAATCTTTACATTTACTCTTGTTATTGTACATTAAGGATGAATTATGCAACGCATATTGTTGTGAAATTTATTCCTCTAATATATATATATATATATATATATATATATATATATATATATATATATATATATATATATATAGCCTTCTCATGTACCAACCGTCCGTATGGTGAGGACCATTTTTTTAAATGGTAAAAATTTAGGGTTCTTTCTTTTTGTGTGGGTTTTAAACATTTTGAGGTACCTAAAAAAATCAACTCAAAATGATTTTTTTTTTTTTGCTATTTTAAAAACATTGTTCAATGTTTGACAATTTTGAAAACAGTTTGAGAAACTCACAAACATTGACCAATTTTTTAAACAGGAAAAAAATATTTTTGATTTGGTTTTTTTAGGGGTACCATGAAATGTTTAAAACCACTTTTATATTTAAAAAAGATTTGCACCATGTGGACCTATTTTGAAATACCCCATTATTTTAGAGAATATTTTCGTATAGTAAATAAATTATATAAAAAGATAATCGGATCTAATTTCGAGGAACGAATATAATTTTTGAGTCATTACGTTGAATGGAATTGATGCGGTAAAATTTTCAAAGTTAGATACGACAAATTTGAATTTTTAATGATTAATTATGTTAATTGTAATAATTTGGGATGAATATGGTTTAACTATTAATTGAGTATTAAGATTTTAATGATTAAGGTTTGGTTATTAATTGCATTGAATGTTATTGTTTTAATGAGATGGCTTTATTGTTAATTGTATTTAATTGGTCTAGCATAAGTCAATCTGATCTTTTAATGAAGTTTAGGTCCACTTAGGATTTGGGCTTAGGTGCTACTGATAAAATGGTGTAGGGTTGACATATATATATATATATATATATATATATAAGGAATTGATGGGACACTTCTTATTAGGGTTTATTGGTTTGTTAATAAATGAAGAAGATAACATAATTTATATTAGAAAGAGTGAGGGATTGAGCGATGTGGAAGAGAGAACAAAAAAGGGGGCGATGGTTTTTAAACATTTTTTTGCAACTAAAAAATTTAAGGTGAGAGAAGGAGAGGTCAATGTTGTGTTGTATAAAGGAAATAATGGTGCCGCTTTCCAGCTTTAGTCGACAGGAACCTGGTATAAGGAAGTGACCACATATGTGGCTCTAATTTTTAATAAGAGAGAGAGAGAGAGAGAGAGAGAGAGAGTAATGTTGGTGTGGACATCTGATATTTAATGGTTTATCCTCAAAAATAAATATGGAATGCATGGATCGAGGAAGAAAATCATTTTTCCGCCACTCGCGCGATATTCGTGAGCTCGCACTGACATAAATCGATCGTCGTCATATAATGAATTAAGTTGTCAGCCTATTTTGCTCAAAATAGGAAAAAGATGTAGTCGTCCCCAATTAAATGGAATTAAAGACAAGTTGATGCATACGAAACCAAATAGATCACGGGTGCGAGGACTAAGTTACGGAATGGGGAGGTGTTAGGAATCGATTCCACCCTTTCTCTCATGGGGTATGATAATGTTCTCCATTTTCTAAAAAATGCAATTTGTGTATACAATATGTGTATAGTGAAATAAGAGAGAAAATAAATTATCATGCCCACGTCATGAAAAAGACGGGGATGAGTCATTCTAAGGAGTATAGATAAAAAGGAAATAAAATGATCTAAAAGGTAATAAAAATGTGAGCAGCACATCGGGTCACAATCCATCGTAAATAATGGAATATGCATGTCTGACAGTGCCGCTAAAAATATAATAAAGAGAAAAGGTTATGCTGTATGAAATACACCAGATCATAATCCACTATGAAGAAGTGGGGATGCTTGTCTGACGAGATTGCGAAAACAAAAGAGAATGAAGAATATAAAAATATAATATAGTGTGAACAACACATAAGATCATGATTCACTATATGAAAGTGAATATGCATATCTGAAGGGGTTGCTAAGAACATATAAACTATTATATATACACGTACATATGATACTAATAAAAACAATAATGGAAAAAGTGAAAAAATTAAGAAAAGAGGAATTGAATCCAGAGGAAAATTTGGGGCATCTACATAGACAAAAATGGCATTTAAGTCCACGTAGTTAAAAAATACATAAGAGTGGGATTTAACTCATAAACCCCAAGTAGAGTTTTCTTATTTTGGTTTGTTAAAAATCGTACACAAGTGAGGAAAATGCAGTGATAATATAAGGAAAACTCTAATTTGGGGTTTAAGGATCAAGTCATTTTTTCTAGTTTTTTTAGTTTATGAAAATAAAGTTGGTAAATATATAAATAGTTGAAATTTATTTATGTATGGAAATGACAATTGAATGTGAACAATATACTAGAAAGCAAAAAATTGGGTGATAGTAGTAAAGTAAAAAGTTTGAATAAATGAGATTTAAACTTTTTGAAGCTTGAATTCTGACTTCGATGGTGGTATAATTTTTGTAAAGGGGTGAGAAAGGTGAATTTTATGGGTGATGTAGTGGAATATTATAGGAATGTTTCAAAGGGGATGTGTAAAAGGTGACACACTAATTTTGAGGAAAATGGGGGTCTTGCGATCTGGAAAAGAAGGTCCTTAACAATGAGGTCTTGGCTTCCTTAAATAGGAAAAATCTAAGTCTAGGGGGTCTGTCGATCGTCATAAGCCTAGGCCTATCTATCGACAAGTAACTTACCCCTATGTGCCAGAGGTTCTTATAGGTAGTCCGAAATGAACTTTTTTGAAAAAAACGGGCATAATATTCAAATCGGAAGTCCAAATAGCTCATGGCCAGGACCGTTAGAAAAAGCATTCAGAACTCTATAAAATTTCATTGGGAAACTCTTAGGTTTGAGAGTTAACTAAAGTCAAACAGATCTCGAAAGCAGCTAGTGACCTTTTAATTAGAGTTTTAGATTAAAAAGGCAAGTAAACGCAAATCATAAGGAAGATTCATACATGGTATGGATGGTTACAAAGGATATTCATATCCCTATGCAAGTTCATTGAGTTACCCTCGATTGTAAGAGTCGACCAAAGTCAAACAAATAGCGAAAGCATCTAGTGGCATCGTGATTTGGGTTTCGAAGGGAGGACCGGGGTCCGAGGGTTTAAGGAATTGTGTTTGGGACCTATGAAGGTGCATGAGGGATAATAAAATTAGGGTACTAGAATTGGGTTCCTATATTTGGTGGGTCTAATGTCTAAATTAATGGGAGGCTATCGACTTATAGGGAGATAGTATGGCGAGCAATTAAAGGGGGGAAATAACATCTTCTCTCTTTAATAATTTCTTAGAAAATATTTGAGGAATAGTGATTCATAACGGGTTTTAGTCGTGTGTGTGTATTGATTTGACCAATGGTAATTAAGAGGAGAGTAAATCTTCTTTTTTCGACCTTTTTTTCTATCACCGAATTTATTTAAACCTTTATTTTCGACACCTCACCTAAACTTTACCCTATTTTTACAAATTACCGAAACATGTTTAAAAGGAATTTTTTAAACCATTTTTGAGTATATTCAAGTATCCCCTTCCCCACCAAAAAATAGGACTTGAACACGCGTTCGAGGTAAGTAACTTTCTACTTTCCTCCTTATATGTTCATAGTTGGCAATTTCACCTAAATTAATGTTCATGCTAAAAATTAATTAGTAACCCTTAGGTTTTGGGTATTTCTAATTAACTCCGATTGTGTAAATTTTAATAGTCCTAATTATTTGAGCTTTATTTCTATATGGAAATCAATTATAGGCCGAAAATATAAAAAAAATGATATTTAGGTTTTGGATCTATATGTAGAATTTGGATATTGAGGTTTGATATTGTGATGTGAATTTAAATTTAGAATTATTAAATTTTAAAGATAATGCAATCTTGGGTGTACCATGTGCTTTAGAAGTAATACTTTCGACACGCTTGTGCTTTTTAGATGATATTTCGCACGTGGACCGTATTTATGTTATGTGAACTAATAAAATAATATTAAAAATGACTTAGGACAATTGAAATATATTTATGAACCCCTATATGATTTAGTGTACACTTGTAAAATAATTAGATGTCCTATTTATGCAAGAACACCATATGAGCCCTACTTGCACTACACCAAAAACAATTATTTAGCACACCCTGCTATTAAAAATCTAGCACAGTTTTAAACTGTGCCAGATTCTAGCACGGTTTAATGACAATCTGGCACACTTTAAAACAGTGCCAAAATTTGGCACTGTTTTAAAGTGTGCCAAAATTGAGTACACTTGATTAAAATATAAAAGACCCTAAAAAAATTATTATGTTTACTTTCCCTCTTCACTTTCCTCTCTCATCTTTTAATCTCCCGCTCCCCGTCTCTCTCCCTCCCCTTACCCACTTACAGACTCCAATATCACACTCTCTCTCTCTACTGCGGCATCTAGTTGCTCCATTCGACAAGCCTCCGGCCACCGCTCTACGGTAAGTCGCTCCCTCCCGCAGTGGAAGTACCCGCTATTTTGGGGCTCGGGGTTTCTCTACCACAGCTAGTCTGCTCATCATCCCGCCTGCCTTCCCCTCATCTCCTTATCCTAGATTGTTCCTATTGTTCATCACTTCGCCCGCACCTTATCATCCTGTCGCCACCCAAGGTAAAGGTAACTGTGTTCCTGTCGTTTCTTTTGAGATTTGATATACACAACACAACTTGTGACTGAGAATTCACTCTCCCCATTCGTTAAAACCCAACATAACTCAAGAAAACAATCCTCTGCTCAACAAAACCAAACATCTCTAAATACTTACATACATAAATGTCAGATAAAAAAGATCTCGTGATTAAGTTATTTGGGAAAACCATCCAATTGGTATCTGACGATGATACTAACATTCATGTTTCTCATCCTCAACAAACCTCTTCAACCCAGATTTATTCTCATGACAACCAGGTATATACATAATCATCCATTTATCAGTATTCACTACATTAAAATATAAAATTTATTCTTTCCCTAGTGTTTATTTTTGCAAAAATTCTTCTTTTGAGCTTTAAATCGTTTACAAAGTACAAAATGTACATACCCAGATTGTATTTTGGCATACCACACTTTTTCCCCATAATTGACATGTGTGTGGTTCAAGTGGGTATTTTATGGGATTAGTTTAATTAATTATAATTGTGGTTATAATTATAAAATTATAGTTACTAGACCTGCCTTGGAGTTATAGACTGACTATAGTCAGTTTTGTTTTTACTATTAAAATGGAGTTGTATGAAATTGAAGTCTATCATGAACTCAAAAATTGAAATTCTAGTTTTTGCTCAATTTCAAACCATCTGGCCAGTGCTTTCTAGTCTTATTCTAAATTAGGTTGAGATTTGTTCCTGCCGCCCAAGGTAAGTGTTGTTCCTGTTGTCTCTTTGGGTGTGCTACCGCCTAAGATTTGTTTGCTTCAAGTAAAACCTAAGTATTAATAATGTATTTGTTTGCATTTTTTGTTTGAGATTTGTTTGCATTTGTTTGCATTTTTTTTAAGATTTAACAGATTAACTGTTGTTCATGTTTAGATTTTTTTAAAGCTTGCATTTTTTGTTTGAGATTTTTTTTATAGATTTAAATGTTGTTCCTGCTGCCCACTATTAACTGTAATGTTTTATAAAGTTTGTATAGGTAAAAATGAGATTCAAATGAATTTTTTGTTTGAGATATTTTTTTGGAGTTGTAAATGAATTTTGGAGTTGTATATATTAAAAAAAAGAAATGGGTTCCCCGCGGGGAAATCGATAAATGTTTTAAATGGGGACGGGGATCCCCGAACCCGTTATAACGGGAAACGGGGCAGGCACGGGGATGGAGATTTCTAATGGGGATGCTTTCCCCTACCCCGAACCGACCCGTTGCCATCCCTAGTTCTCCCCATCTCGTCTTCTCCTAACAAGGCTACATGTATGTTATTCTTCCCATTTCCTTTATCCAATCTATATATTAGAAACCCAATTTAACTAATGATTCCACCATTCATCTATTTCGATTCGTTAAACTTCTGCTATAATGCTCAAATTGTTATGAACTCTTTGTTCTCATAGACTTCGTTCTCATATATTGTTTAGAATTAGATTGTTATATCGTAGGTCATATTTGGGATTTGTGTTTTTAAATTTAAATTAGGGTTTCCAAAATTAGTTTTATTACGCTTAAATTTTATGGCCACTTTTGAATTTACAATACGGTTAAAGGTATTTTAGGAGTTTGTTGATTAGAATCCATACTCAATTTTGAATGACTCTTAAATTTAACGAGTTATTGATACAATGGTTGAATGTGTAATATTTGGGTGGACAACTCCTTTTATTTTTAGGTTTTATTAGCAACCATAATACATAGGCGGGTAATAATCAAGTTTTTCACCCCACTTCTCTCTGCACGTATATATTTCATTTTTATACTCGAGAGGTTATTTTAGTTGATTTAGGCAATTGGTGTAAGCAAAATGAAGCTTTGGAGTAGTTACATATTTTTAGAGCCAAAATGGCGTACAATACTAAAATTGACTTGGTGCCTAAATCATTAAAATTGTTTTCCAGGTAGCTTACGTTGAACTTTTAATATGATTGTTATCGATGTTATTATGTTTAAGGATTGCACAAGACAGTTTTTAAATTTTCAAGAGATTTGGCCTTTATTTAAATGGTACAAAAAAAAGGATTAAAGGTGAAATGGTAGGGAAAAAAATTAAAATTAACCTGAATGACATTCCCTATGCAAATAAAAGTGAAAGGTTCAGTTCAAGAAGGAAAGGTACAAATTGATTTTACCCTTACTAAATTTGATTTTAATTTATGTGTCACAATAATATTCTTGACATTGTGCATATTACACATGTTTCACCCGCATCATCAACTAGCATGGTTTTATTCTTTCATGCATTGATTTTGAATTCAGGAGCATGTAACTGATGTGAAACCTCGCATCGTGGAATTCTTCAACACATCGTATTGGAGTAAAATAATGGATGATTTGATGAATGATAAGTGAAATTTTCAGTTCTTTCCCCCTTTTATCCTTTTTGTATTTTATAAGACAAACATTCTAATATAAGTCTTCTGAAACTTCAACAGTCATAGCACAGTCTCGGTCTCATAATGAAGAGCTGAGAAACTTAAAAGATAAGATATCGTCTAATGAACAACTAAATGCCTCTCAGAATAGAAGATTTCAGAATTTGCAGACATTGTTAGACCAAATGGGATACTTTCGAGAAGTTATGGTGCGAAGAGTTCATCGGGTGGCTATCAAAATACAAAAGAAATCTGGTTAGTCTCAAAGTCTCAAATTCTCTTTAAATGTTGCAGCATTAAATAAAAAAAATGGCCTAAAACAGCGGCAACAAGTAGCCAAACGTAAAATGACTTACTTTATGAGCTTATTTAGTTAAATTGGTGGAAGGGATTTTCTGGTGGTTTGATTTTGGAATTTGTTGCTGCTGTTGAGTTTATTTTAAATGTTAAAACATGTTAGATTTAACGAATAAACAAATGAAACAATGTTAAAATTTTCTAAAATCAATAAACGTTCTAAATTGATTAAAAACATACCGTTAGAGAATGAAAACCCAAAACAACCTCCAAACAACCCCAAAGAGGCATGAACACCTCGTACGGGTTCAATGTAACACATAGGATCTCACCGCCTAGGCACTGTTTATGCCAGCACTGATTATGTCCAATGAAGGGTGCTTTGGGAAGAACTTTCTAATACACATCAATGTAAGAGGCACGAACACCACGCACAGGACCAATATAACTTATAAGAACTGATCGTGTAGTCACGGGTTAACTAGTTTAAGAATATGACGATAGTTTAAAACATTCAAATTATTCTTAAGAACATACCGTTTGAGGGTGAAAACCTAAACCAGCCTGTTAAAGGTTAAAAACTCAAACCAGGCCCCAAACGGCCCCTAAGAGGCACGAACACCTCACACGGGACCAATGTAACTTCCAGGAATTGACCGCGTCGTCACGGGTCTCTCGGTTTGATAATATGATGATAATTTAAAAATATCTAGATTAGGCTAAAAAATAAGCCGTTAAAGGGTGAAAACCTAAACCAGCCCGCAAACATCATCGTAAGAGGCACAAACACCTCGCACGAGACCAATGTAACTTGTAGGAACTGACCGCGTAGTCACGAGACTCCCGATTTGAGAATATGATGATAATTTGCAAATATTAACACTTAGACTTAAAAACAAGCCATTAAAGGGTGAAAACCTAAATTATCCCCCAAACGACTCCGTAAGAGGCATGGACACCTCGTATGGGACCAATGTAACTTGTAGTAACTGCCCGCATAGTCACGGGCCTCTTGGTTTGAGAATATGATGCTAATTTGAAAATATCTAGATTAGGCTTAAAAATAAGACGTTAAAGGGTGAAACCCCAAACCAGCTCCCAAACGGACCCGTAAGAGGCGCGAACACCTCGCACGGGACCAAAGAAACTTGTATGAACTGATCGCGTAGTCACAGGTCTCCCAATTTCAAAATATGAAGATAATTTGTAAATATCAACACCTAGGCCTAAAAACATGTCGTTAAATGGTGAAAACCTAAACCAGTCCCCAAACGGCCTCGTAAGAGGCACGAACACCTCGCATGCCACTAATGTAAATTGTAGGAACTGATCACGTAGTCACGGTTCTCTCGGTTTGAGAATATGACGATAATTGGAAAATATATAGATTAGGCTTAAAAATATGTCGTTAAATGGTGAAAATCTAAACCAGCCCCCAAACGTCACTGTGAGAGGCACCAACACCTCGCACGGGACCAATGTAACTTGTAGGAACTGACCGCGTCGTCACGGGTCTCCCGATTTAAAAATATTACGATAATTAGCAAAAATCAACACTTAGACTTAAAAACAAAGCCGTTAAAGGTTGAAAACCTAAACTAGCCCCCAAACAGCCCTGTAAGAGTCACGAACACCTCACACGGGACCAGTGTAACTTTTAAGAACTGACCGCGTAGTCACAGTTCTCTCGATTTGAGAATATGATGATAATTTAAAAATATCTTCATTAGGCTTAAAAACAACCCGTTAAAGGGTGAAAACCCAAACCAGCAACAAAACGGCCCCGTAAGAGGCACGAACACCTTGCACGGGACCAATGTAACTTGTAGGAACTGACCGCGTAGTCACAGGTCTCCCAGTTTGAGAATATGACAATAATCTTCCAAAGTCAATACTTAGGCTTAAAAACATGTCGTTAAATGCTGAAAATCTAAACCAGCCCCGTAAGAGGCACGAAGACCTTGCACGGGACCAATGTAACTTGTAGGAACTAATCGCGCAGTCACGGTTCTCTCGATTTGAGAATATGATGATAATTTTTAAATACCTAGATTAGGCTTAAAAACGTGCCATTAAGTGCTAAAAACCTAAACAAGCCCCAAATGGACCCGTATGAGGCACGAACACCTCGCACGGAACCAATGTAACTTGTAGGAACTGATCGCGTAGTCACAGATCTCCCGATTTGAGAATATGACGATAATTTGCAAAAATCAACACTTAGGCTTAAAAACATGTCGTTAATTGGTGAAAACCTAAACCAGCCCCCAAATGGCCCCGTAAGAGGTACGGACACCTCGTATAGGACCAATGTAACTTGTACAAACTGATCGCGTAATCACTATTCTCTCGGTTTGGGAATATGACAATATTTTGAAAATACATAGATTAGGCTTTAAAACAATCCGTTAAAGGGTGAAAACCTAAATCAGCCACCAAACGTCACTGTAAGAGGCATAGACACCTTGCACGGGAACAATGTAACTTGTCGGAACTGGTCGCGTTGTCACGGGTCTCTCGTTTTGAGAATATGACGACAACTTGCAAAAATCTACACTTAGACTTAAAAACAAGCCGTTAAAGGGTGAAAACCTAAACCAACCCCCAAACGGCCCCATAAGAGGCACGAACACCTCGCACGGGACCAATGTAACTTGTAGGAATTGACCGCGTAGTCACAAGTCTTCTGCTTTGATAATATGACGATTATTTGAAAAAGCTAGATTAGGCTTAAAAATAAGTCGTTAAAGGGTGGAAACTTGAAACAACCCCCACATAGCCCCGTAAGAGGCACAAACACCTCGCATAGGAGCAATGTAACCTGTAGGAACTGATCGCGTAGTCACGGGTCTCCCGGTTTGAGAATATGACGGTAATTTGGAAAAATCAACAATTAGACTTAAAATCAAGCCGTTAAAGGGTGAAAACCTAAATCAACCCCCAAACGGATCTGTAGGAGGCACGAACACCTTGTAAGGGACCAATGTGACTTATAGGAACTGACTGCGTAGTCACAGGTCTCCCGATTTGAGAATATGACAATAATTTTAAAATATCTAGATTAGGCTTAAAAACAAGTCGTTAAAGGGTAAAAACCTAAACCAGCCCCTAAACGTCACTTTAAGAGGCACGAATACCTCGCACGAGACCAATGAACTTGTAGGAACTGATCGCATAGTCACGGGTCTCTCGATTTGCGAATATGACGATAATTTGCAAAAATCAATACTTAGACTTAAAAACAAGTCGTTTAAGGTGAAAACCTAAACCAGCCCCCAAACGAACCCATAAGAGGCACAAACAACTCGCACACGACAAATGTAATTTGTAGGAACTGGCCACGTGGTCACGGTTATCTCGATTTGAGAATATGATGATAATTGAAAAATATCTAGATTAGACTTAAAAACATGTCGTTAAATGGTGAAAACCTAAACCAGCCCCCAAACGGCCCCGTAAGAGGCACGAACACCTCGCACGGGACCAATGTAAATTGTAGGAACTGATCGCGTAGTCACGGTTCTCTCGATTTTTGAATATGATGATAATTGAAAAATATCTAGATTAGGCTTAAAAACGTACCGTTAAATGCTGAAAACCTAAACCAGCCCCCAAATGGCCCCGTAAGAGGCACGAATACCTCACACAGGACCAATGCAACTTGTAGGAACTGATCGCGTAGTCACAGGTCTCCCGATTTGAGAATATGACGATAATTTGCAAAAATCAACACTTAGGCTTAAAAATATGTCGTTAAATGGTGAAAACCTAAACCAGCGCCCAAACGGCCCCGTAAGAGGCACGGACACATCGCACATGACCAATGTAACTCGTACGAATAGATCGCGTAGTCACGGTTCTCTTGGTTTGAGAATATGACGATATTTTGAAAATACATAGATTAGGCTTAAAAATAAGCCGTTAAAGGGTGAAAACCTAAACCAGCCCCCAAACGTCACTGTAAGAGGCACAGACACCTCGCACGGGACCAATGTAACTTGTCGAAACTGGCTGCATTGTCACGGGTCTCTCGTTTTGAGAATATGATGACAACTTACAAAAATACACACTTAGACTTAAAAACAAGCCGTTAAAGGGTGAAAACCTAAACCAACCCCCAAACGACCCCATAAGAGGCACGAACACCTCATACGGGACCAATGTAACTTGTTGGAATTGACCGCGTAGTCATAAGTCCTCCGGTTTGAGAATATGACGATAATTTGAAAATTCTAGATTAAATTTAAAAACAAGCCGTTAAAGGGTGAAAACTTGAAACAGCTCTCAAATAGCCCCGTAAGAGGCACGAACACCTTGCACAGGAGCAATGTAACTTGTAGGAAGTGATCGCGTAGTCACGGGTCTCCCGGTTTGAGAATATGATGGTAATTTGAAAAAATTAACAATTAGACTTAAAATCAAGCCGTTAAAGCGTGAAAACCTAAACCAGCCCCGAAACGGCTCCGTAGGAGGCACGAACACCTTGTAAGGGACCAATGTAACTTGTAGGAACGGACCGCGTAGTCACAGGTCTCCCGATTTGAAAATATGACAATAATTTGAAAATATCTAGATTAGGCTTAAAAACAAGTCGTTAAAGGGTGAAAACCTAAACCAGCCCCCAAAAGTCACTATAAGCGGCACGAATACCTCGCACGAGAACAATGTAACTTGTAGGAACTGATCGCATAGTCACGGGTCTCTCGATTTGGGAATATGACGATAATTTGCAAAAATCAACATTAGACTTAAAAATAAGTCGTTTAAGGTGAAAACCTAAACCAGCCCCCAAACGGACCCATAAGAGGCACGAATAACTCGCACAGGACAAATGTAATTTGTAGGAATTGACCACATAGTCACGGTTCTCTCGATTTGAGAATATGACGATAATTGGAAAATATCTAGATTAGACTTAAAAACATGTCGTTAAATGGTGAAAACCTAAACCAGCCCCCAAACGGTCCCGTAAGAGGCACGAACACCTCGCACAGGGCCAATGTAAATTGTAGGAACTGATCGGGTAGTCACGATTCTCTCGATTTGAGAATATGACGATAATTGAAAAATATCATGATTAGGCTTAAAAACATGTCGTTAAATGGTGAAAACCTAAACCATCCCCCAAACGGCCCCGTAAGAGGTACGAACACCTCACACAGGACCAATGTAACTTATAGGAACTGACCACGTAGTCACAGGTCTCCCGGTTTGAGAATATGACTATAATTTTTAAAAATTAACATTTAGGCTTAAAAACATGTCGTTAAATGGTGAAAACCTAAACCAACCCCCAAACGGCCCCATAAGAGGCACGAACACCTCGCACAGGACCAATGTAACATCTAGGAACTAACCACGTAGTCACGGTTCTCTCGGTTTGAGAATATGACGATAAGTGGAAAATATCTAGATTAGGCTTAAAAACATGTCGTTAAAGGGTGAAAACCTAAACCAACCCCTAAACGGCCCCATAAGAGGCACGAACACCTCGCACGGGACCAATGTAAGTTTTAGGAACTAACCGCATAGTCACAGGTCTCGTGGTTTCAGAATATGACGATAATTTGAAACTATCTTGATTAGGCTTAAAAACAAGCCATTAGAGGGTGAAAACCCAAACCAGCCCCCAAACGGCCCCGTAAGAGGCACAAACACGTTGCACAGGACTAATGTAACTTGTGGGAACTGACCGCGTAGTCACATGTCTCCTGGTTTGAGAATTTGATGATAATTTTCAAAAATCAACACCTAGGCTTTAAAACATGCCGTTAAATGGTGAAAACCTTAACCAGCCCCGTAAGAGGCACGAACACCTCGTACGGGAACTATGTAACTTGTAGGAACTGACTGCGCAGTCACGATTCTCTCAATTTGAAAATTTGACGATAATTTTTAAACATCTTGATTAGGTTTAAAAATATGTCGTTAAATGGTGAAAATCGAAACGAGCCTGTAAGAGGCATGAACACCTCGCATGGGACCAATGTAACTTGTTGGAACTGATCACGTAGTCACGGTTCTCTCGGTTTGAGAATATGATGATAAGTGAAAAATATCTAGATTAGGCTTAAAACATGTCGTTAAATGGTGAAAACCTAAACCAGCCCCCAAACGGCCCCTTAAGAGGCACGAACACCTCGCACGGGACCGATGTAACTTGTAGGAACTGACCGCGTAGTCACAGGTCTCCCGGTTTGATATTATGACAATAATTTGGAAAAATCAATACTTCGGCTTAAAAACATGCCGCTAAATGGTGAAAACCTAAACCATCCCCCAAACGGCCTCGTAAGAGGCACGGACACCTCGCACAGGATCAATATAACTTATAGGAACTCACCACATAGTCACGGTTCTCCCAGTTTGAGAATATGATGATAATTTGAAAATATCTAGATTCGGCTTACAAACAAGCCGTTAAAGGGTGAAAACCCAAACCAGCCCCCAAATGGCCCCATAAAAGGCACGAACACCTTGCACAGGACCAATGTAACTTGTAGAAACTGACCGCGTAGTCACAGGTGTTCTGGTTTGACAATTTGATGATAATTTGCAAAAATCAACACTTAGGCTTAAAAAAATGCCGTTAACTGGTGAAAACCTAAACCAGCCCCGTAAGAGGCACGAACACCTCGCACGGAACCAATGTAACTTGTAGGAACTGACCGTGCAGTCACGGTTCTCTCGATTTGAGAATATGATAATAATTTTTAAACATCTAGATTAGGCTTAAAAACATGTCGTTAAATGGTGAAAACCTAAACCATCCCCCAAGCGGCCCCATAAGAAGTACGAACACCTCACACGGGACCAATGTAACCTGTAGGAACTGACCACGTAGTCACAGGTCTACCGGTTTGAGAATATGATAATAATTTGTAAAAATAAACTCTTAGGCTTAAAAACATGTCGTTAAATGGTGAAAACCTAAACCAGCCTCCAAACGGCCCTGTAAGAGGCACGAACACCTTGCACAGGACCAATGTAACTTGTAGGAATTGACCGCATAGTCACGGTTCTCTTGGTTTGAGAATATGATGATAATTTGAAAATATCTAGATTAGGCTTAAAAATAAGCCGTTAAAGGGTGAAAACCTAAACCAACCCGCAAGTGTCCCCGTAAGAGGCTCGAATATCTCGCACGGGACCAATGTAACTTGTAAGAACTGACCGCGTAGTCACGGGTCTCCTGGTTTGAGAATATGACGATAATTTGCAAAAATTAACACTTAGACTTAAAAACAAAGCCGTTAAAGGGTGAAAACCTAAACCATCCCCCAAACGGTCCTGTAAGAGGCATGAACACCTCACACGGGACCAATGTAACTTGTAGGAACTGACCGCGTAGTCACGTGTCTCCCAATTTTAGAATATGAGGATAGTTTGTAAAAATTAACACTTGGGCTTAAAAACATGTCGTCAAATGGTGAAAACCTAAACCAGCTCTCAAACGGCCCCGTAAGAGGCACGAACATCTCGCACAGGACCAATCTAACTTGTAAGAACTTATCGCGTAGTCACGAGTCTCTCGATTTGAGAATATGATGATAATTTGCAAAAATCAACACTTAGACTTAAAAACAAAGTCGTTAAAGGGTGAAAACCTAAACCAGCCCCCAAATGGCCCCGTAATAGGCACGGACACCTCGCACGGGACCTATGTAACTTTTAGGATCTGACCGCGTAATCACAAGTCTCCCAGTTTGAGAATATGTAAGGACATTTTTCTCATATCCGATATGTTTCATTTATGTATGTCGTACGCCGCTACATTTGGCACGTCTCTACACGATCTCATACGATGGCCTAAATCCAAATTCCGGGAATCAAGCATTAAACATCTCCATCATGTGTCCCACATCTGCCTCAATGACTTCACGTTCCATAATTTTAGGGATTTTATGCAAGTGGTTCGCAAGAGAAGTCAAAATAGTGAAAGAAGGCAAGAGATGAAAGTTCAAGGGAATTTTGGTAATTTTACAACCACCGTCCGGGGGTCCAATCAACTAGAAAGTTGAATAACTCGCCGTAACGAAGATATTAGAATAAACGATACCTCAATCCGAGCTACGGTGAAGAAGTTATGACCTTTTGAAAATGGAGAAAATTCTAAGAAAAGACTTGGAAAAATGCTGAGTCCTTTAAGCCTCAAACCAGCGAACTTTTGCGAACCGAAGGCCAAACCGGTTCGAGGGAAAACCGGTTCGTAGTAGATCCGAACCGATTTGGGGTACCTAACACTGACAAGTGTTTTAAAATCGTGAAATTCCTTTTGGTTTCCTATAAAAGACAACTTCCGGGGAGTTATTTCATAAGACTTGGAGAGACGTTTTTAAGAGTTCTATTAGCTCAACTCTTTATATTTTTTAGTCTCAAAACTCATGTTTGATTCACACCAAAATTCCTACATACTTTTGTGAATCTTTTGAGACCCAAGAACACAACTTTGCGTTTGTTCAACCTCAGTGGAGAAGGCATCCCCATATTTGATCGGTGGATACCGAGCGTAGTCATTCTGCGTGTGGACGAGCCGACGACGACGAACTGACGCCTGGAGGGTATTTCGCCGTCTCTCATATCTTTGAAGGTTTGCTGAAGGCACCATTCATTACACACTTATGGGAGATTATCAGGTTGTAGTCTTACCAATTCTTCAAAGTGTTATAAAAGGTTTTACCCGAAAGGGGTTTTTTCCTATATCGGTTGTCTTTATTTTTCATGCATGGCTTGACCAATTTATCTCTCTTAGATGCATGTTTAGGGGATGAATTAATAGACTCTAATTAAATAAGGTTTAATTGGATATTTGCGAATTACTTTAAATCGGTATCACACAGCCGCACTTTTCAGAAGATAACGCTAATTTTGAAATATCTTGATTATGCTTAAAAACAAGCCGTTAAAGGGTGAAAACCCAAACCAGCCCACACACCGCCCCGTAAGAGGCACGAACACCTTGCACGGGACCAATGTAACTTGTAGGAACTGACCGCGTAGTCACATGTCTCCCAATTTGAGAATATGATGATAATTTGCAAAAATCAACACGGAGGCTTAAAAACGTGCCGTTAAATGGTGAAAACCTAAACCATCCCCGTAAGAGGAAGGAACACCTCGCATGGGACCAATTTAACTTGTAGGAACGGACCGCGCAGTCACGGTTCTCTCGAATTGATAATATGAAGATAATTTTTAAATATCTAGATTAGGCTTAAAAACATGTCGTTAATGGTGAAAACCAAAACCACCCCCCCAAACGGCCCCGTAAGAGGCACGGACACCTCGCACGGGAGCAATGTAACTTGTAGAAACCCACCACGTAGTCACAGGTCTCCCGATTTGAGAATATTACGATAATTTGCAAAAATCAACACTTAGGCTTAAAAACATGTCGTTAAATGGTGAAAACCTAAACCAGCCCCAAACGACCCCCATAAGAGGCACGAACACCTTGCACAAGATCAATGTAACTTGCAGGAACTGACTGCGTAGTCAAGGTTCTGTCGGCTTGAGAATATGACGATAATTTAAAAATATCTAGATTAGGCTTAAAAACAAGCTGTTAAAGGGTGAAAACCTAAACCAGCCCCCAAACGTCACCGTAAGAGGCACAGACACCTTGCACGGGACCAAGGTAACTTATAAGAACTAGCCACATAGTCACGGGTCACTCGATTTGAGAATATGACTATAATTTGCAAAAATCAACACTTAGACTTAAAAATAAGCCGTTAAAGGGTGAAAACCTAAACTAGCCCCCAAACGGCCCCGTAAGAGGCACGAACACCTCGCACGGGACTAATGTAACTTGTAGGAACTGACGGCGTAGTCAGAGGTCCCTGGTTTGAGAATATGATGATAATTTGAATAATCCAGATTATGCTTAAAAATAAGCCGTTAAAGAGGTAACACTTAAACCAGCCCCCAAATAGCTCCGTAAGAGGAATGAACACCTCGCACAGGAGCAATGTAACATGTAGGAACATACCGTGTAGTCACGAGTCTCCTAATTTGAGAATATGATGATAATTTGTAAAAATCAATACTTAGACTTAAAAACAAGCCGTTAAAGGGTGAAAACCTAAACCAACCCCCAAATGGCCCCGTAAGGGGCACAAACACCTCGCACGATACCAATGTAACTTGTAGGAACTGACCGCGTAGTCACAAGTCTCCCGGTTTGAGAATATGACTATAATTTGAAAATATTTAGATTAGGCTTAAAAACAAGCCGTTAAAGGGTGAAAACCTAAAACAACCCCCTAACGTCACCGTAAGAGGCACGAACACCTCGCACGGGACCAATGTAACTTGTAGGAAATGGTCGCATAGTCACGGGTCTCCCGATTTGAGAATATGACGATAATTTGAAAAAATTAACACTTAGACTTAAAAACAAGTCGTTAAAGGTGAAAACCTAAACGAGCCCCCAAACGTCCCCATAAGGGGCACGAATAACTCGTACAGGACAAATGAACTTGTAGGAACTGACCGCGTAGTCACTGGTCTCCCGGTTTATGAATATGACGATAATTTAAAAATATTTATATTAGACTTAAAAATAAGCCGTTAAAGGTTGAAAACCTCAACTAACCCCAACGTCACCGTAAGAGGCACGAACAACTCTCACGGGAGCAATGTAACTTATAGGAAATGACCGCGAAGTCACGGGACTCCCAACTTGAGAATATGATGATCATTTGCAAAAACCAAAACTTATACTTAAAAACAAGCCCTTAAAGGGTGAAAACCTAACCCCTCCCCCAAACGACCACGTATTAGAGCGTACATGACCACTAAAACTGAATAATTGACATATGCTCAATTGTTTTATCTGCTCTGTTCTGAACTGTTTATTTTGAATATATATATATTGTCATCTACTTTATATATATTACTTGAAATTCCTATCTCTATGTATATACCTTCTGTTCTAAATTGAATAGGTATCTATTTTCTGAAAACCTTGGAATATTTGGAGATTGAATCTCATTCGGCTTTCAGCTAATGTTTTATAATTAACCATTTTTCAGGAAATAATTAGGCAAGTGGATGGAACATAAGGGGACTATGTTGAAGATTTAGCTTTTAGAGCTCTTTTTGTTACATTAAGTAGAATTTTGTTTTATTAGATAAAGGATATTTGGCTCTTTAATTAAAAGGCTTTAAAATTTCTGTCAAGTTGTAACTCGTTGATATTTTAATACAAATGAAGTTACCTTTAGAAAGCTCTGATGATGTAATTCCTTCACCTTCAGTATTTTACGAATCATAACCATGTGATTATACTTCCGCTACATAAATTTTAAAACAAAAATTTTAAGGCCATAATATTGGATGCCTTGGTGGCATGTCAAGACACCCGTTCCCGACTATTTTCGTGTCGGGGTCGTGACGCTTTCAACTTTTAAGTCTCAAATAAACCACTATGACTAAGTGTTCATATGAGAAGTGTTTGTGAGGTGTACTATATGAAAATATGCAACTCACCCTCTCAGATTTATATAAACAAACAATCCTATCAAATTACAAACAGATCTAAGATGAATAGGATATTTCCAAGTCTGTATATTACAAATCAAGACTTCTTGATATTTCTATTAATCCACAGATCTCAATGATACCTTGCTCAGAAAACGACCAAGGTCTTAAACAATTTCAGTATTTTGAAAATAGTTTTGAAATTGTAAACCTCCAATTGAGATCCAAACTAGACTAGAAGTCTATATTATAAAAACAAAATCAGAACTAACAAGCAGAGATTGACAAACGATTTTGTAAAAGAAGATTCTAAATCAAGAACAAATCTTGATGAACAACCTTGCTTTCAAAAAATCCAAGGTCCTATGTGTCTTTTGTTTTAAACACGTTTATTTCACAAAATGTGAAATAAAACCAAGAAACACAAATGCTCTTAAGACTTTGGTTTTCTTGAAATCCTAGAAGTTTATTTTTCAAAAACTTTAAAATCAAGTGGATCTAAAGACATAGATCCAAAAAGAGAACTGAAAAAATAGGTGTGTGATGTTCTCTTTAGAAAATCTCAAGTTTCAATAAATGAAATTTGCTATTTTCTAAAAGAGATGATTTGAGAATGAATTAAAATGAAAGAGGTCTTCAACAAGACGTCAACCCAACTACCAAACTCAGAGAAACCCTAGATTAGTTCTAACTCTCGTGGTTTTTGTTTTCTGAAAAGTGTGTGAGGTTTAAAATTGTTTGGGTTGAAGGAATTCACTCAGAGGTGATGACGGATAAAGATGGATGGTTCTTCTTCCTTTTTCTCTCTATTTTTTCTATGGTTTCTTCCATTTCTCTCTCTTCTCTCTTTTATTTTCTCTCTACGACGATTTGAACAAAAGTCTCAAAATGCTGAGGGTAAGGTCAGTTATATAGTATGCAAAGGAATGATCTAGAAGATCGATCGCAATCAAGGGTTGAGATTAAGTCATACAATTTGACTAAAGATCCAACGGTTTATAATGAGGCTTTGAAATAAATGAATCTCATTGGATGAGAGTTAAGCACTGGGATTGTAACCTTACACATGCAAGCTGTTGATTAAACGAATCCAAGGGCTGAGATTGGTGTTCGAAGTTGTGTCTGTGAAAAAGCACAAATCCACTAATCTAGCTACCAACATGTGTATGGCTATGATGAAAGTAAAACGCATGTTTGTAAAATAATTACACAGACACCTTATAGTCTCTAGCGCATTTATACTCTACCCAGGCTGACTTTTAGAGAATAAAATAACTTCCAGAAATTCAAATTTCTATCACAACACTTTTAAAAACAAGTTTTAATTAATTCAAAAATTATTTTGAAATTGTATAAAATGTCTTTGAAATGACTTAATTGAGTTTGAAAAGTCTTAAGGTGTTCTATAACCATAAATGCAAATAGGAGATATAAATGATGTAGTGAGTGTGTCCTATTTGTGGTTTTAAGGTTAGAAATAACTTCCCTTTTAGGATTGCATTGAATTTGACTGCTTCTTCTTCTTCCTTCTTCTTGAACCATTGGGAATGGAGCAACTCATAAAGACTAATCCTACTTTGTCTCAATATCCAAACTAGTTGGAACTCCTATATAATATAGACTCAAGCAAGTCAATTATATAGTGTGTTCTCAATCTCCCCCTTTGGATATTAGAGACAAAATTCCCTTGAGTATTCTGAACTCGTGGCTGAAAATTGAAAGAAATCTTAGTTGTCCTATACAAAGGTTATAACTACCCTTTCCCATCCTAGAACCGAAAATAAGGTAAAAAAATACATCAGTCAACTATATACGGATCAATACCCTACAAAAGAGTAAGAAACTATACAACGGGTCTGAGATGCTTGTGACAAAATAAACACTAAAAGGAATATTAGTTTAGTGAGAATCAGTAATAGATAGTCAAATCACTTAGTAATACTAAAGATCTTCTCCCACAATTTTTCTCAAATATACAAGGGGTAAAAATCACAAAAATAGAGATTAATTAGGAGTTATCATGCCTATGTTTGTTCGCAAATACTCAAATCGTATGTTGTCTAAAGGTTTGGTAAAGAGATCCGCGAGCTGCTTTTTGGTGTTCAGATACTCAATAATGAAATCTTTTGATTCGACAAGGTCACTGATAAAATAATGTGTAATCTTAATATTCTTAGTTCGGGAGTGCATTACAGGATTTTTTGATATATTAATGGAACTTTGGTTATCACAAAACAAGGTTAATTTTTTTCGGTGACACCATAATCACTAAGCATCTGTCTAATCCATAGTAATTGTGAACAACAACTACCAGCTGCTATGTTTTCAGATTCGGCTCTAGATAATGAAATAAAATTATGCTTCTTACACAACCAACCTACAAGATTATTGGCTATGTAGTAGCAAGACCAAAAGTGCTTTTACTATCGTAAGAATAACCAGCACAATCGGTATCGGTGTACCCTACAATAGAACTAGTCATATCATTTGTGTACCAAATGCCAAATTGTAGAGTACCCTTAATATATTTAATAGTTCTTTTCACACTTAATAAGTGGGATTCTTTAAGGTTACTTTGATATCTAGTAGAGATACAGACAACGAAGGATATGTCGGGTCGAGATGTGGTAAGATACAACAAACTCCCAATCATACTTTTATAAAGAGTGGGATTAATATTTTTCCCATTATCATCCTTAAAAAGTTTAGTTGAAGTAATCATAGGGGTTCTAGAAGGTTTAGCATTTTCTAAGCCGAATTTTTTAACTAAATCTGTAGCATACTTGGATTGAGAAACAAAAAGACCATCACTACATTGTTTTACTTGTAAACCCAAAACATATTGTAGTTTACCCATTAGAGACATCTGAAATTCGGTATGCATGATATCAGAAAAATTCTCTACTTGTTTAGGACACGTGGAATCGAAAATAATATCGTTCACATATACTTGTGTGATTAAAACATGTTGATTTTCCTTTCTAAAAATCAATATTTGATCGTTTCCGTCACGGAAAAATTTGTGAGACACTAGAAAGGTAGACAATCGCTCATACCAAGCTCTAGCATCTTTTTTTAATCCATATAAATCTTTCCAAAGTTTAAAGACGTTGTCCGAGTGTATAGGATTAACAAATCTGTAAGGACATATTTTTATAAATGTCCGTCATAATTAATTACGTCATATACCGTTACAACCGTCGAAGAAGTTCAAGAGCAATCTACATCAAGACGGATCTGAATATATTAAGGTTCTTCATCAAAAAGCCTCCGCAAAGTTTACTTTGGTAAGGGTATGTTTTAAATACCTTAACTTTGCACTTAGAGCTTGCGATATTTTTAGTAAATATTTTCTAAGTGTTGGAGCGGAATTTTTTAGTCAAAATTTGAGAATGAGTATTTTTTCTAAGTGTTGGAGCGGATATTAAAATAATATTTTCTGATGTTCCAGTCGTTCAAACGACTTTGCTCTGTCGTTCGAACGATATTGCATTGTCGCGTGAAGTCGCTTGAACGACATATGCATCTCGTTCGAGCGAGATCTCCTTTTCGTTCGAACGATCGAGTCAGAGAGATTTTCTATAAATACTCATTAAATGGTTTCGTTTTCATTCAGAAGTCCCAGCGTTTTGAAAGACAGAAAACTGTGAATCTGCAGAATTCTTTTTGACTTCTTTTTTTAGGTTTTTCATCCCTTTTGTTTGCAATTCACAAAAATCCCATATGCTTTGGTGAATTATTTTGGTGTTCAAGAACAAACTTTACTTTTTTTCATTCTTTGTGAAGAGAGCTCTACAATTGACAGCTGCATGCTATTGTGGAGGGACTCCTTGTGAAGATTTTAGACTCCGTGTCTGGACTGCGCGTCCTGGTGGTATAGCTGCATGTGCATATTTTGATTCATATTTTCTATTAAATTTTTTCGTGACACTCCTTGTTTTAGTTTGTTTCTTCTTATCTATCTATTTTGGGGACATCATAAAAAAGGGAAGAACAAATTATGAATTTATGGGGGAGCTTTTTCATTATTGGGGAGATTTGATTTATTAATGATTTATTCTTATATCATTTCAAACTCGATACGTCACGAAGGTTTCTGCTTTATCTCATGTGTGTAGGTACAAATATTGATGATCATTATGTTGCACACCATGATGAGAAAATCTTTGAGACTTGATGAAGATTTTTGAAGAAAAATTTGAGAACTTAAAAATTTGTACCCTTTTAATTTTGAGATTTATGGGAGGGTAGATTTGTATAGGCATTTTCATATTTGATAATTCGGATGTTTTTATGTATGTTCCGGCATAGTCATAGGGGGAGATTTGTAAGGACATATTTTTATAAATGTCTGTCACAATTAATTATGTCGTATACCGTTACAATCGTCAAAGAAGTTCAAAAGCAATCTACATGAAGACGGGTCCGAATATATCAAGGTTCTTCATCAAAAAGCCTCCGCAAAGTTTACTTTGGTAAGGGTATGTTTTAAATACCTTAACTTTGCACTTAAAGCTTTAGGATATTTTTACTAAATATTTTCTAAGTGTTGGAGAGGACTTTTCTCGTCAAAAATTGAGAATGAGTATTTTTCTAAGTGTTAGAGCGGATATTAAAATAATATTTTCAAACGTTCTAGTCGTTTAAACGACTTTGCTCTGTCATACGAACGACATTGCATTGTCGCGCGAAGTCGCTTGAATGACATATGCATCTCTTTCGAGCGAGATCTCTTTTTTGTCCGAACGACCGAGGCAACGCGATTTTCTATAAATACTCGTTAAATGGTTTTGTTTTTATTAAGAAGTACCAGCGTTTTGAAAAATAGAAAACTGCGAATCTGCAGAATTCTTTTTGACATCTTCTTTTAGGATTTTCACCCCTTTTGTTTTCAATTCACAAAAATTCCATATGCTTTGGTGAATTGTTTTGGTGTTCAAGAACACACTTTACTTTTGTTCATTCTTTGTGGGGAGAGCTCTACAACCGACAGCTGCGTGCTATTGTGGAGGGAGTCCTTGTGAAGATTTTAGACTGCGTGTCTAGGTTGCACGTCATGGTGGTATAGCTTAGTGTGACCCATTTCTGAGTTATTTCTATCCGTTGCTTTGGAGGTTTGATGAAGACACCGTGCGTTACTCTTGTGGGAGAAAGCAAGATGGTATGTAAGTCAATGGTCTTGTAAACTTATCAGAGTTCTAGAAATAAAAGGTTTTGCCCTTCGGGAATTTTTCCTGAAATTTTGTGTCACGTGCTATATCTTATTTGGTCTGATACGTAGTTTCATGTTTAGGGGCTGAATTAATTTGGTTTAAAAAAAAGACTCTAATTAAATAAGTGTGCCAAATTAAAAATTTGCGAATTTAATTAATTATCACACCGTCATATTTTACAACTTGTTGTTAGAGCGGGTTACGCTAATTTATCGCTTGATCCAGATTTTTCAAGGATTTTTTTTATAGAATTTGACTTCTCACATCCTCAAATTGGTATGAGAGCAAGTTACACTATTTTATTGTGTATTCTTGTTTTTCGCAAAAATTTGTGTGATATTGATTTTTTTTAAATCATTTTTTTGTGAAAAAAATCGCAATTTAGATCGAGCACTTATCTAATTGGATACCCCCCTTTGATAACACGAGTTAGAGTTTTGATGATATAAATCGTTTGAATTTGACATTTTCTAAAAGAATTGATTTTTTGGAAAAAGAAAATTCTCGTTTTAAATTCGCTATGGATCACTTGCAAGCCGTTCAAAATCAAAGAGATTTTTATCGTGAAAAATTTGTTGCCTTGGACCATAACGTTGTTTCTTTAAAATTGTCCAAGAAGGAGAGTGATGATAGGGTCCTATTTTTAAAAAAATAATTAGAGGACCTTAAAAATTCGATGGTTTGTGTTTGTGCCAAAGAGGATAAAAATATTTTAATAAATGAGTTTCTGGAACATGAAAAGGCTCTTAGGGAAAAGTTTGTTTTTTATTGAGGGGTAGCAAGATAACCTTCTAGGTTTGATTGATAATTTGAATAAGGAGTCCCTCAGATTGGAAGAGCCTAATTCTTTGCTTGAGTAAAAAAAATTGAAGTTAAAAAATGATTTGACAAACTAGAGTAGGCTTGATAGTGATGGTAATGGCTCGTTTTGTTCTCATTCTTCGAGTGTTAAAGCCAAAACCATAGTTTTTTTAGAGGGTCGCCTAATTTTAAAGATGTTAGAAAAGGTCAACCCATAGGTGTCGTTCCACCCGTTTACACATGTTCACATTGTGATAGGAAAGGTCTCCTTAAGGGATTTTGTTTTAATCTTGGAAGAAGTCCTAGGAAGTCGAAGTCTAGTATTTTGTTGGTTCCCAAAACTCCCACGCGTCTTGTCACATCCGTTTGGGTTAGGAAATCTCTTTCGGATACGCTAGATTTTATACTTATTGATTCTCACATGCTTGCACATGATTCTTCTCTTGCCATATCATATAGACGATTGTTTTTTCTTGTTTATCGTACACTCGTTGTGGTTTCATGATATATATATTTTCTAGTGTGTTGACATGAACTTTTTGTATTAGATTTTTATTTTTGAAAATTTCAAAAAATGCAAAAAGATTTTATTTTGATAAAAATTTTGAAAAATTCAAAAAGAGTTTTGTATTTTGTTTACACCGTTTATGGATGGATACTTAGGATGACCGAGTCACAACATCATTTCATTTTTCATGTGACTATTTGATAGTATTTTGAGACAATATATCATGTCATCATTGTGCTTTATAATGATTGGAGTCATTGAGATGTAATTAAGTATTACTTCCTACATGTTTGACTCTTGATTTCCTTTATTGCACACATGCATGGATTTTTTTTATTAATGTGCTTGTCTTATCACATTTTGGTTGGGTGTTTTCACTTCAATCCCATCCTTAAAACGAACCAAATGTGATAAAACTTGACAAGAAAGTAGTGCATTTAAGAACCGTTTGGCAAGGTTGTGTGCTTTATTTGAAAACGAGGAAGGGTTGCGAAAGGTTCATTTAACCTTTGCGAATACTAAGCCACCGTTATATCGGACCTAAAAATTTGAGAAATTTTATTAACCGGGGTCCAAAGAGGTTTAAAAGAGCCCGAAAAAATTAAAGGCAATAAAAAGAAATCCATGCCAAAAAGGGGCCATTAGGTTTTTGCACCAATTCTCCAATGTTTGAGAATTTAGATTACCTCTAAAACAAAATATGCATGAGGGAGTTTGGATGGAATTTAAAACGGGTTTCCATGTCCTTGAAAGTCTTGAAAAAGCGTAAAATAGTTTTGGACGTTATTGGTGTTGAAATCACTTTGACTTTTATTTGTTGATTTTCATAAGACGATGTCATCTAAGTTCAACAATTTTTACACCTAAGGATACTTTTGATGTTCATTCGTTAGGAGTACACGTATGCATCGTGCACATATGATTGATTGAGTTTATTTACTTATCGAATCTGTTCACATCTATTCATTCCATTTCCATGACTTGGTTGTTTTAGTCAAATCCATGGTGTGATTTTTGTAACATTATTTTTGCTTTGAAAATTTTGAAAAATCTAAAAATAGTTTTTGGAATCTTTTGAGATACTCCTTTGCATGTGCATATTTTGATTCATATTTTCTATTAAATTTTTTCGTGACACTCCTTGTTTTAGTTTGTTTCTTCTTATCTATCTATTTTGGGGACATCATAAAAAAGGGAAGAACAAATTATGAATTTATGGGGGAGCTTTTTCATTATTGGGGAGATTTGATTTATTAATGATTTATTCTTATATCATTTCAAACTCGATATGTCACGAAGGTTTTTGTTTTATCTCATGTGTGTAGGTACAAATATTGATGATCATTATGTTGCACACCATGATGAGAAAATCTTTGAGACTTGATGAAGATTTTTGAAGAAAAATTTGAGAACTTGAAAATTTGTACCCTTTTAATTTTGAGATTTATGGGAGGGTAGATTTGTATAGGCATTTTCATATTTGATAATTCGGATGTTTTTATGTATGTTCCGGCATAGTCATAGAGGGAGATTCGTAAGGACATATTTTTATAAATGTCTGTCACAATTAATTATGTCGTATACCGTTACAATCGTCAAAGAAGTTCAAAAGCAATCTACATGAAGACGGGTCCGAATATATCAAGGTTCTTCATCAAAAAGCCTCCGCAAAGTTTACTTTGGTAAGGGTATGTTTTAAATACCTTAACTTTACACTTAAAGCTTTAGGATATTTTTACTAAATATTTTCTAAGTGTTGGAGAGGACTTTTCTCGTCAAAAATTGAGAATGAGTATTTTTCTAAGTGTTAGAGCGGATATTAAAATAATATTTTCGAACGTTCTAGTCGTTTAAACGACTTTGCTCTGTCATTCGAACGACATTGCATTGTCGCGCGAAGTCGCTTGAATGACATATGCATCTCTTTCGAGCGAGATCTCTTTTTTGTCCGAACGACCGAGGCAATGCGATTTTCTATAAATACTCGTTAAATGGTTTTGTTTTTATTAAGAAGTCCCAGCGTTTTGAAAAATAGAAAACTGCGAATCTGCAGAATTCTTTTTGACTTCTTCTTTTAGGATTTTCATCCCTTTTGTTTTCAATTCACAAAAATTCCATATGCTTTGGTGAATTGTTTTGGTGTTCAAGAACACACTTTACTTTTGTTCATTCTTTGTGGGGAGAGCTCTACAACCGACAGCTGCGTGCTATTGTGGAGGGAGTCCTTGTGAAGATTTTAGATTGCGTGTCTAGGCTGCACGTCATGGTGGTATAGCTTAGTGTGACCCATTTCTGAGTTATTTCTATCCATTGCTTTGGAGGTTTGATGAAGACACCGTGCGTTACTCTTGTGGGAGAAATCAAGATGGTATGTAAGTCAATGGTCTTGTAAACTTATCAGAGTTATAGAAATAAAAGGTTTTGCCCTTCGGGGATTTTTTTGAAATTTTATGTCGCATGCTATATCTTATTTGGTTTGATACGTAGTTGCATATTTAGAGCTGAATTAATTTGGTTTAAAAATAGACTCTAATTAAATAAGTGTGCCAAATTATAAATTTGCGAATTTAATTAATCATCACACCGTCATATTTTACAAAATCCTTTGGGTTGTTCTACGTATACTTCTTCAGATAAAATTCCATTTAAAAAGAGAATTTAACATCCATTTGGAATAATTTGAATTGCATATGACAAGACATGGAAAGAAGGAGACGAACTTATTCTAGACGAGTGACATGTGCAAAAGTTTCGTCGAAATCAATTCCCTCAATCTGGGAGTATCCAGTGAAACCAACCTAGCTTTATTTCTAATGACCTCCCCATTTTCATCAGTTTTATTTTTAAAAATCCATCTTGTGCCAATAATCTTCGAATCTTTTGGTCTAGGAATAAGATTCCACACACCGTGACTCTTCTTCTTGCATAGAATTTATCTAAAATGAGTCAGAAAGGGAATCATTAACATATTTAGGTTCCTTAAGAGAAGCAAAATAAGAAAATTACGCGACTTGTTGAAGTTGGGGTCTAGTTCGAACTGGTTCCCAAGGATTACCGACAATGGTTTTAGTGGTATGATCTTTAGAAACCCAAGTGGGTATTGAAGGACTCTCAGGTGGTAGTGAATCATTATCATCTTAAGGATCAGTGGTTAAATTAGGTTCGTCCTCATCAAATGCTACTGGTTGACTGTCACTTTCCCTTACACTAGTGTAATGTACAATTACATTAACTGATTCCATAATGGTTTTGGTTATATAGTTAAAAACATACAAAGCCCTACTATTTTGGGAATAACCAGAAAAATTCCCTTTTCTCATCGGGTATCAAATTTTGAAAGCTTCTCTCTATCTTTGCAGATCTAGAAAATACTCTCGAAGGTTTTAAATATTTTAAGTTTGGCTTTTTGTGGAACCATAACTCATAAGAGTTTTCTTTGGAATTTTTTCTGAGGTAGATACGATTAACAATATGACACACGATTTGGACAGCTTCTACCCAAAAATATCTAGGGAGATTCTTAGAATGTAATATGACCCTAGCCATTTCCTGTAAAGTTCTATTCTTACGTTCAGCTATACCATTTTGCTGTGGGGTTTTGAGAGGGCTAAACTCGTGTTTATAGACATTAGCTACACAGTACTCAAAAATACTAGAGTCCTTAAACTCTCCACCTCTATCACTCCTAATTTGACACACTTGGGTGTCCTTCTCATTCTCAAGTTTCAAGAGGATTCTTAAGAATTCATTGAAGGTATATGGTTTTTGTTTCATAAAAGCTACCCATGTATATCTCGTATAGTCATCTACTATAATTAGAATATAAGAATTTCCACAGTAACTAACATTTCTTAAGGGATCCATGAGGTCCATGTGGATAAGTTCTAGAGGCTTAGTGGTCATGACATCTTTAACTTTCTTGTGAGGGGATTTACTTATTTTGCCTTCCTGACAAGCTCCAGATACAGGAGAAAAAGATTTTTTAATTTGAGGTAAACCTCTAACTATTTCTTGGGAACTTAATCTTCTAACGTTATCATAATTTGTGTGTCCCAATCTATTGTGCCATAGATAAGAATCCTCTAATCTAGAAACATTGTAAGATTCAGAATTGGAGATTACTGTGTAACAGTTTTTTGGGGTTCGGTTTCTAGTTAAAATACAATTACCTTTTTCATCAATAATTTTGCAATCTTTTTTTGAAATAGTAACGGAGTGATTGGAGTCACAAAATTGTGATATACTTAAGAGATTAGCTTTAATCCCTTTAACTAAGAGAACATTACTCAGTTCAGGAAGCCCATGTTCACTCAATGTTCCCTTATCTATGATGTGAGATGAAACACCATCTCCAAACATGACACTACCTCCAAGCAAGTCTGTCTTATTTTTCAATTTGGTTTCGTCCCCGATCATATGTTTAGAACATTCGGAGTTGAAGTACCATCCAGTTGAAGTGCTTTGTGCATTTAAAGCAGAAATGACAATGTTGCACTTGAGATGGGGTAATAGATCATCTTTTCTAATCCAAATAGGCCTAATTTTAAAAGATTTGTTGCCTTTTAACTTAGAAAAGGTTGGAGGGGTCTTTCTGAATGATTTTTTTCTTTGTCTTGGACCTTCCCTTTTTCTTTTTAGAGTTAGAGTTGTTTGTGTCCTATCTAAGGAGTACATAAGTATTTCTTAATTTCCTAGAATAGTTAAAGTTTATTGAAGTTGGGGTGTATAGCCTTTTCTGGAAACATTCATCAAGATTGTGATAAAAAATATCGCAGTAGGAACAGTACTGATGGGTATAGTAATTGACTTTCTTACTAGAGTCTTTGAAAATTGTCTTGGATCTATTGGGTATAGTAGTCCAGTTGTCATTAGGTTTAGGATTCTATCTTTGGTCTCCAGTAGAAGGACAAACATATTTGGTCTGACTATTTGGATTCATCTATTGATTGTACTGATTATGTGTTGTTTGAGAGACATTGAGACTAGATTCACCTCTTTGAACGTTTTGACAAGTTTGGCCTTGTTTCACAAAATTAACATTTTCAGGAGAAACTTTTGTCTTACTTGTGGAACTATTTCTCCAAAGCTTAGGCCAGACTTATCTTCAGAGTCAAATTTGCTTCCAGTAACAATTTTTTCATCAGACTTAGTTTGTGTTTCAAAGTGTTGGGATTTTTTAAATACATTTGAAACCATTTTCTTTGACTCTTCTAGTTCAACAAGGGTTGCCTTGTATTTTTGTTCAAATTCATGGTTCTTTTTAGTCAAATCTTTTATTTTCAAGGCATAGTCTTCAATCTCAGTCTCATGAGAAACACATTGGGCAGTATAATCTTTTGTATTTTTCCTAATGGTATAGTTAAGCAAATCGATACGCTCACTTAAGGTTTTTATCATTTTCTCTAGGCGATCACTCTTCTTAACCGTTTTAGTGTATAACTCATGTAAATCAGGCAAACCATCATCAGACTCGCTATGTGCATCGTGTAAAGTGTCCCTTATGTTTTAGATAGGTTCTTTACTCACACACATGTTCAATTCGTCATCAACATTATCACTTTGACTCACACACAGTCTTTCAGCAGTTATAGGAACAAAATTATCAGCAATATCATTAACAACATCAACAGGCATGGCAGGTTCATGAGAAGGCAAGCATGCATCATCATTATATATTGTCTTAGCAAAGAAAGACATGCATTACTCATTTATCTGGGTTGACTCTATTTCATCCTCATCAGAATCACTAGAGTCATCCAATGTCTTACACATATTTACCTTGTTATTGTTATTAAGACTAGTTGGACATTTACTAGCAAAGAGACCTAGTTTATGACAACGGTGACATTTAACATCTTTTATGTCAAGTTTAGGTCTGTTGGGGTCATAGTTCTTCCTATTGTCATAAGTGTGTTTGGTATTGTCTCTCTCAAGAGGTCTGTGAAATTGATTACCTTGATAATATGATTTCCCTTGTTTAGAGGCTACAACATTTCTAAATTGCGAAATCTATTTGAAATGCTTGCTTATAAGAGCTATTTCATTGTCAATATTTTCCAAATCACAATTTTCAAGACAGGTAGTGTCAAAATCTAGAGTGTTAAATTTAAGCACTGGCAATTTAGAAGAAAACACAGCATTTGAACTGGAGGCTTTATTAGTCTGTCTGGTCCATTAATTTTTGAAGTCTAGTTCCAATTCTACAATCCTCAGTTTACTACTAAGTAATTCAGGAGTCATATTAGGGTCATTCATTTCTTCAATGGCATATCTCTTTTTGTCAAATTTAGATGGCAATGGCCTAGAATCTTTGAAACAATTTCCTTTCTACTGTATGTTATACCATTATCATGAAGTTTATTAAAGATATCAGTTAACCTTGTGTACAAGTCGTCAAAAGATTCATTGTCATTCATAATCAGGGTGTTATATTGCTGGATGAGAATTTGAGTTTTTCCAGCTTTGACACGTTCATCACCCTTATGAGCAATGACTAACGGGTCCCATGCCTCTTTTGAAGTAGTTCATATGGATATTCTTTTGAATTCATGTTCGTTAATGGACATAAAATGGCATTCTTTCCTTTGTTATTATCTAGAGAGGCTTTTTTTCTCTTCCTTAGTAAATTCACTGAGTAGTTTCTTAATTCTTGTTGGATCAGTGGTAGAAGTAGGTTTAGTAGGATGTTCAAACCCTGTTTCAATCATTTCCCAGACTTCATCACCAAGGGTTCCTTAAATGAAAGCAGTCATTCATACTTTCCAGTACGAAAAAAAATTCCATCAAAGAGTGGTCGTCTGGATAGGTTACCTCACTTCTCAAATCTTTCTTCCATATTCACAAAGAAGTTTCGAAAACAATTTCTCAAGTTTCAGGATCACAAAAGGTGTTCCTGCTCTGATACTAGTTGAAGAAAAGCTTTAATGCTAAAATCTTGTTTACAAGGTTAATAACAAACTGTTATAAATTGTGTAAACTCCGAATAAACTTTTGGGTAAAACTCTTTTCGAAAAACACAAGATGTGTTGCAAAAACTTTCTCAATGTATGGATTAGATTCGATAGTTGATTACCTTTCTTTTAAATTTTAAGAAACATCTACTAAACTTACCATGCAGTCCCAATCACAACAACAGTTAAGAACATTCAAAGAAATAAACAAAGGAATTTTTAACTTGGTAAAACCCTTAATCAAGGGAAACATCCACAATGCCCTGTACGGCACAAAACAAAAATTCACTAGAATAAAGAATCAAGTTACAACACTTAAGAAAACACACAAGGATCCTAAATCTAAGTTCAGAATTATACCTACATGAGCTACTCCACTCTAAAGGCTTATGACTAGAACTGGTCTCTTATTTGTTGCTCCTTTGCCTTTTCCTTGATCTCATTCTATTTGAATTTATATTCAAGAAACTCTTTCAACTTTTAAGACTCAAAAAAACCATTGTGACTAGGTGTTTGTGTGAGAAGTCTTTGTGAGGTGTAATATATGCAAATATGCAACTCACCCTCTCAGATTTATATATATAAACAATCCTATCAAATTACAAACAGATCTAAGATAAATAGGATATTTCTAAGTGTGTATATTACAAATCAAAACTTCTTGATATTTCTATTAATCCACAGATCTCAAGGATACCTTGCTCAGAAGACGACCAAGGTCTTCAAAAAAATTTTAGTATTTTGAAAATATTTTTGAAATTGTAAACCTCCAATTGAGATCCAAACTTGACTAGAAGTCTATATCGTAAAAATAGAATGAGAAATAACATGCAGAGATTGATTCAAACGATTTTGTAAAAGAAACTTCTAAATCAAGAACAGATCTATAAGAACAAGCTTGCTTTCAAAAATAGCCAAGGTCCTATTTATAGGCTGGGTTTTCTCCGCGGCACGAGCATCACCTACACGCCGGTCATTTTGAATTCGGCTCACTAACTCTATACAAAAACTAAACTTATGACTACACTCAATGGGTGAGTATATCGGTCAAGTCTAGGTATCGAAATCCATGAAGACGAGTTGCTAGAATTTATAAAGTTTAATATTCCTAAATAAAAGTGTAAAAGATGATTATACACAAAAAGGAAAAGATGCAAAAAGGGAAAGATTAATATAGGCAACTGTATTTAAACTAGATTAACGAAGAGGTAAAAACTATAGGTTGCGTCGAATATCCCTCACCTGAGTTAATTAGTATAAAATGGTTACATGGGTCGACGAGTTATTAAGACTGCTGTGACAACCCGCTTAAAATAATAACGGGTGGCCAGCCCTATACTATAATTAATCAGGAATCTCAAGTGGATCATTCTCAACATCTACTGATGATACTAAAATAAACATATCTAACTACCCATTACTATAAAAAGAGGGTGCCAAAATTTTTAAAACATACAATGCATTAATCAATTAACAACATAATAACTACTGAACATGGTAAAGTACTCACACATGCTAAGATAAAAGAGAATAGTTCTTTATTACGAAATATACAGAAAAAGGAAATACCCAAATATGTTGTCGGGTCACAGATAATACAATAACCTGAGGAAAGAAATATAAAAGTTCTACAAATACAACCCTAGGGTGTAAACCCAATATACAAACTGAATCCTAAACTAGATTTACAAAGGATAGGAAACGACTATAACAAAAATCCCACAACAGTCCGCAGCTGCTACTGCTCCATGAATACACTAGATAGAAAATATAATTGGCATCCTTGCAGAGGAACACCTCAAATAATACAATATATATAGCAAGAGAAGAATATAAACGGGTTAGAAACCGAGGTACGAAAACATTTTATCAAGTGCATTAAAATGCATAATAATTATAAATGCACTATAACATGATAAAGGTGGAGTCGCACTCTCCTGGAAATCCAAATCACCCCTCAACTAGAGCGCGCACCTAAACGTATGCACATGGTCCTCAAATAACTACCCAACACTTTCTAAGGACAATTCAAACCAACCTACGCCAAATCCACACTCGCGTAACCATCATCTAAAACATAACCATAAACTTCATATTCTATCCTACCCCACGTGTGCATCTAAAATCATATTAACATATAAATAGTCATATACATATCTCTTCCTAGAATTCATTGGATTCCAGTTATTAACTTACACGAGTTAATAGCATCTAAATGCTAAGGACTAAACTTCTCCTAACTCTCAAAATTGCACTGCGTTTCGTGCGTGGGACGTCTCACAAAGCGAAATCCAAACAAGGAACCCCCCCGATACACTACTCCTTGACAATGTTGATCATCGAGGTCCATTACGCCCTCGATGCATGACGCATATAACATCAACTACTTATTAAAATCTTTCTCCAGTTTATTCCCATAAAGCATTGTTTCACTATAACATATAAATCTGAGTACTAAGGACTAAACTTCTCCCCACTCCCAACATTGCTCTGCGTTTCGTGCGTGGGAAGTCTCGCAAAGAGAAATCTAAAAAAGGAACCCCTAATACACTACTCCTTGACAATGTTTATCATCGGGATTCATTACGCCCTCGGTACCGAACACAAAACTTCGACTACTTATGAGGAGTAATAATCTCTAATATATAAATAAGATAATGCTCCAAACCTTTTTTTGGGGCGATATAACATCATTCTAGTTCCGAACCTGAAAGTGAGAACAAATCATACCCAAGACTTCTCACCCATAATAAAATCACACAATAAATAAAGGATGACTATGACCTGGGGACTATACGCATCCTGCTCCTCAAGCTAGGTTCCTTACCCACATCGCGCAACTTCCCATGATAGCACTGGAGGGTATGCTCACACAATAAGTATATATATATATATATATATATATATATATATATATCATTCACACTAGATATATATGTAATCACATCATATAAGTGCAAACCATCACACAAGGTATATACAATTACGCCATATAGGTATACATACTCTTTCAATTCCATATGTATGAAAGAAGTGAATTCATTTATAAGTATATAACTCTCATTATACTAACCATTGCTAACTCGCATACCTTCCCCTTTAATTCATACTACGACCCCTCACTCGAAACTTACTCATCCGTCACACCTATTAGTATGAATAGTCTCCCAATTCAAACAACAATAAGGATACCATCTATATTCGAATGCACACCGATCAACAATAATTATCCCCTAAGTAGAAATCTCGATGCTAGGAGGATTCCCCACTAAATCGATACGATAACTTAAAATCACACTCTCTCGAAATCAATTAATATGACCCCAACATTTCATCATATGGGAAACTCCCTAAAAGTTTTCAAAATATTCTTCTAATAACATATATGAAGGTTCTAAATCGATAAACCCTAACGGAACGAAGCGAAACTCACTCTAGAAAAACCTCAAAAAATATCCCTGTTTCCGAATCGATTTGGCCCACAAAGCGAATTGATTTTCCCCTAATGCGAATTGATTCGGTCCAAAGGACATGTAAGTATGCCTTAGGCCGAATCGATTCAGCTTTGGGGCCGAATCGATTTGGTCACTCAGACCTCTATCTCTGCAACATTCCGAATCGATTCGAAAAAAGATCGAATCGATTTGGCGTGTTCAGCAAATACGAAAATGGCTATTTGTCTCCAAAAACCAAAATTCCAAAAATCATTATAATCATCTTCTCTCCAATATTCTTCAACCCAAACATATTTCTAACATTAAAACTCATTATATTTCTACCCAACTAATTTTAAATCCTTAAATCCATATACCCACACCTCAAATACAAGATTTACCCAAAATCTAGGTTTTTGACATAATAACCCAAAATCCATAATTTTATCCACAAGTCATGAAATAAATGACACACATGAATTATTTAGCAAGTTTAATAACTTGCCTTAAAGTTGTAGAGGTAGATTCTTCCTCGAAATCGTGTAATAGTCGGAATCCCCAAGCTTTTCTTCCTTTCCTCTTCTCTCTTTCTCTCTAGGACTTTCTCAATCTCAAGAATGGGATTGTTATCTCACGGAGTCTTAATAAGCCTTATCTCCAAAATACCCAACTTTAAAAGATAATACACACTTTAAATGACTCGGTTACTCCAATTCGAGTCAAACGAACTTAAAATATTCTGAAACTCAAATAACACCCAAGTACAGTCATTTTGACTATCTCGACCCATCCGGGATCAACCGCACACTCAGAATCGTCATTCGAAATACTTTATAATATCCTCAAATTTTGACCTCAATTAACAAATTTAAAATTCTCCAATTTAAATAAACATTATTTCTCCCAAAATAATTTAATCATCAGTCCTAAAAATCACGGGGTATTACAACCGTGTCTCATTTTGACAGTTAATTAAATCAAGAGTTATCACATCCCTAAATTCGCATAACAGTCTAATAAGATTTTGGCGTCAATAAATAACCCAAAAATTACGCACACAAGGTCGTAAGCACGAAGCATACATGATATACCCCGTCAAATATCCTAGGCGTAATAACTAGGACAACGCACTCAAAATAGACCCGTAAAACTCCATCACCAAAGAGAAGAAATATGTCAACCCGGGGTGAGTTCAATCCGACACAACCTACACTAATTTGGCTAGAAAGCATATTAAAAGACATTAATTAAATGAAAGCAAGTAAACCTAATTATGAAAGAAGTAAATAGAAAGAAGTAAATATTAACTAGGCATGGAAATTAATGGAAGCAAGTAAACAAAGCAATAAATAAATGAAAGAAATAAAGAAATAAGCTTACATAAATCAAAGTGTGTAAAACACCCAAAGGAAATGGAGAAGGGAAAAATCTCCTTACAAACCCTAAACCTAATGTGAAATGTAAGAAAAGCAAAATAGAAACCAAAAATTGGTTTATATAGTAAGTTGGAAAAGAAATAAAGGAAAAAGAAAAGGAGAAAGTGCAAAGTATTTGGTATACGCGATCGACCGCTGTCAGGGGGCCGGTCGATCGCGCCTTCAAGACAAAGCCAACTATATCCTTTCCATGGAAAAACCCAAAACCGCGGTCGACTGGTACTCTATTTTTGGCAGCTATTTGATCCATAAAAAAGGGGGAAAAGTCCATTACGAAAATGGACATAACTTCATCGTCTGGACTCCAAATGATGCGTCATTTGCGGCCATGTGACGCTAGGTCAATGAACTACGTATCTGTGAAATATCTATGAGCTGAAGATGAAATGTGAATTGACTAAAATGTCCTTAAAGTAACGTTCGACGATGGAACTTCTCTGAAATGCAATGGATCCTCACTTTTAGCATTCCAATACCTACAAAAGCACAATTAACCCCTACAAAGCATGTATATATCCAAATCGAAGGTTTTCTGGTTAATAAGCATAAATATAGGCATTTAGGATCGTAAAAGTGCTAGAATGCATAGAGATATAGGGCGGAAATATGTTATATTCGATACGAATCACCTATGTGTCTCTTTTTTATTTTTGAACACGTTTATTTCACAAAATGTGAAATAAAATGAAGAAACAAAAACGGTCTTAAGGATCTGGTATCCTTGAAACCCTAGAAGTTTATTTTTCAAAAACTTTAAAATCAAGTGGATCTAAGGACAGAGATCCAAAAAGAGAACTGAAAAAAATAGGCGTGTGATGTTCTCTTTAGAAAATCTCAAGTTTCAATATATGAAACTTGCAATTTTCTCAGAGACATGATTTGAGAAAGACTTAAAATGAAAGAGGTCTTTAATAAGACGTCAACCCAACTACTAAATTCATAGAAACCCTAGATTGGTTCTAAATCTCGTGGTTTTTGGTTTCTGGAAAGTGTTTAAGGTTTAAAACTGTTTGGGTTGAAGGGATTCACTCATAGGTGATGAAGTATGAAGATGGATGGTTCTTCTTCCTTTCTTTCTCTATTTTCTCTCTAGTTTATTTTATTTCTCTCTCTTCTTTGTTTCATTTTCTCTCTGGTACTATTTGAACAAATGTCTCAAAATGCTGATGGTAGGCCCAGTTATACAGTATACGAAGGAAGGATCTGGAAGATCGATCGTAATCAAGGGATGCGATTAAGTCATACAGTTTGACTGAAGATCTAATGGTTTATCACGAGGCGGTGAAATGAACAAATCCCATTGGATAAGAGTTAAGCATTGGGATTGCAACCTTACACATGCAGACTGTTGATTAAACGAATCCAAGGGCTGAGATTGGTGTTCGAAGTTGTGTCTATGAAAAAGCACAAATCCACCCGTCCAGCACCAACACGTGCATGGCTATGATGAAAGTAAAATGCGTGTTTGTAAAATAATTACAGATGCACCTTATAGTCTCTAACGCATTTATATTCTACCCAGGCTAACTTTTAGCGAATAAAGTAACTTCCAGAAATTTAAATTTCAACCATAACACTTTTAAAAACAAGTTTTAATTAATTCAAAAATTATTTTGAAATTGTATAAAATGTTTTTGAACTAACTTGATTGAGTTTGAAATGTCTTAAGGTGTTGTATAACCATAAATGCAAATAGGAGATATGAATGATGTAGTGAGTGTGTCCTATTTGTGGTTTTAAGAATAGAAATAACTTCCCTTTTAGGATTGCATTGAATTTGAGTGCTTTTTCTTCTTCCTTCTTCTTGAACGTTTGGGAATAGAGCAACTCATAAAGACTAATCGTACTTTGTCTCAATATCCAAACTATTTGGAACTCTTATATAATATAGACTCAAGTAAGTCAATTATATAGTGTGTTCTCAGTATGTGCTGACTTCTTAGTCACTGGAAATTATGCTTCGCCTCTAATATGTGTGTTTTGTGTTAATACAAATCGAGAGTGATTCGGATTAGTATTTCCCTTTGTACAAGATATATGGGTACTTGATAGCAGAGTATGCCAGCACCATAGAGGTATGTGGGGTGACCTATTTGTATATATATTATGAGTGTTAAATATATATACATGTGATTAATCTACTGTGCTTGTAAGTAGATAAAATGGAATAATTAATATTAAATGAATTAAGTGGATGAGAACTTAAGTCTGTATTTAGATGAACATAAATGGCTTAATTGATTCTTAAGAAAAGGTTATCGAATATAAATTATAGTGATGCAATTACTTGAACAGAGCTTGGTGAAGGGAAATTGGGTTAAACTAGTAAGTTGGGTTAGTTGTATCTAGATTAGTTTAGTGGTACGTTAGGCGTGTACACTAGTTGAGGGATGAGAATTCCCAAGTGAGTGCCGAAGTACTAACATGTATGTAATATCAACTGGTAATCACTTTAAATACTTGCTAGAATATTTTTTAAAGTTGGTTTACACTCGGGCTCTGGCCCGTGTCCAGTCATCTTTCCTTTCTCTTATACATATATGTAGTACAGGTTCACAGCCGCAGCAATAAGTTCATCGAGGTCGTAAAGACCGCGAAGGTAATAGAATTTGCATGAAGAGCCAAAAGCGTCAGGGCCAACATTGACAAGGTCAGAATTATGTCATAATAAGGTGCTTTAAATGTGGAAGAGACGACCATAAATGTCAAACTTGTTAGGGTCAGGCTGGGGAAAAATCCACACATGACCAACAAGGACAGTAAGGCCAAAGAAAGAAAAGACTTACACGACTCTACTATAAGTGTGAATAAGAGGGTCACAAGTGGAAGGACTATCCTCAACCTGATATCATTTTTCATCAAGATGCTCAGCAGGGACAACAGGGCCAAGGAAAAGGTGAAACTGAGCAATAGGGTCGAAAATAACAAAGTCATAATGTGAGAAAGTTTATTGGTAAATGCTTAAATTATGGCAGGATGGGTCATAGGGGGTAGGATTATCTAGATAAGAGCAAGATACCCCAACAATAGGGGAAGTTATAGTATGGGTGTGTGTACAACATCCAGTAGGCAGCAGTTTTGCAGCTGCCATCCGCCGTTGAGGGTATGCTTCCAATCCATAGTACTATAGGACATATTTTATTTGACATTTCTACATGGGTCATAGGGTTGTTAGTCATAGAAGAGTGTACAGTGACATGTTTAGACTCACCATTGGGTAATCGGTCATTGATTTTCTTTGTATAGGCCGGGGAGTAGGTAGAGAGATTGGGAGTCTGATTTTGTCTATAGACATGTTAGTCTTAGATATGCATGAACATGATGCCATTAGTGGCATGCATTGGCTTGCTTCTTATAAAGCTATGATATAATGTTTCAGTAGGAGTATTATTTTTGTTATTCCGGATCAGGAGATATTTCTGGTGATGATGCCTCATCCTGAGGGAGGATCGTCCACCCATTTATATTACATCGAGGAGGAGACCTCTAAGGAGGTAGTGATTACCATTTATTCGATTCCTGTAGTTCTTGAGTTTTTAATATGATCCAGAATATACAAGGGTTTCCACTTAGTCGAGAGATAGATTCCATTATAGATTTGATATCGGGCACTCGGCTGATAGCCCAAGCACTATACCATATGGCTCTATCTCAGATGAGAGATTTGTGGGATCAGATTGAGCCGCTATTGGGACAGGACTTCATTCATAGGAGTATTTCATCTTGGGGCACTCCCGTGCTATTTGTGAAGAAAAGAGATAAGTCAATGAGGTTGTGTGTGGACTACCAAGAGTCGAACAAAGTCACTACATGGAACAAGAATCCATTGCCCCGAATTAATGACTTGTTCGACCAGTTAAGGGGAGTTACCTTCTTCTCAATGATAGACTTGAGATCTAGATATCATCCATTATGGATTAGGTAGAAGGGTGTGTTGAAGACTTCTTTCTTGATGCGATATGAACTTGTACAGAATGTTTTGTTATGGAAAATCGTCGCCTACAAGAGGGACATGCTCGCATTTATATTATATATTATAGGGAATTCGAAAGGTATAGTGATCTTGAGATATTCGATACTTTTGAGGGGAAAGATTTAGCTCGTATGATGTTTAATGCTCTGGACTTAGTATTAGGAAGGCCTCATTGTTATATCACTCCTTTAGAGACATGGGAGTTAATACTTATAGTTATATGTCTGGGGATAGGATTTCGAGAGTCCCAATTGTATGTGTACGAGGTTATTGAATGTGATTACCACCAATGTTGAGTTATAATGCCTTTTGGGGAGAAATTTCCTCATTTAAATGTAATTGCAAAAGGAGACGTGACTTTTATGTTGAGAGACGGGAATATAGGGGTACATGTTATGGACTGGGGCCTAATGAATTTCGATAATCGACAATTCTAGGTAGTAGTGTATTAGGGGGGTTCCTTGTTTGGATTTCTCTTTGCAAGACATCCCATGCATGAAACTTAGAATAAGGTTGGAAGTAGGCAGTTGTTTGGTCATTTGTCCATAATTTCGGTACCTCGGTCCTAATAGAAGTATGTAGCTATAACTGTAAGTTGAAGGTTAAATTACGATATAGGGCCAGTGGAGCCGGTTGTGAGGTGAGGAAGCATTGAAAATTCTGTTTTACCACCACGAGTGAAGGGTGGAACGATGTTAAGGAGGATTTAAAATTTCAATTTGTAGGGTAATTAAGAGTACCCAAGTTTTGTATCCACGTTGTGAGTACAGGGGAAATAAAGAATGGGGTGTTAGGTGTGAATCATATGTGATACTTACACTAGTATACACGGTTTATAGGGTGTGTGGGCACCCATAATCGTCTGGGTTAAAGGAACGTGGGAAAAGATGTGTGAAATATATGTATGTGGGATTAATATAATGAAGTGTAAGTGGTATAGTGGATTAAGCGTCATGTGAGAGGGACGATAATCCATATATACATATGAGATCAGAGTAGCACCCTCGAACTTGGTGGAAAGGCTGTGGGAAGCCTTTTAAAAAGGGGTATCCCTTAAGAAGACTAAAATTTAATTATTATGGCAAATTTTGATCGGCGTTCTACCCAGTCGAATGTTGAGAGTGACTGGAATGAAAATAGAAAGATGATGTCAATAAGGTATAGGAGTCCAGAAGTGCACATCGTGGAAAATAGTGAACGGGTTAGAACTTTTCGTATACGCCGAGGGAAGAAGAGGATTATTAAGTACCACATAATGTGAGGCATTTTAAGTGGAAGTCGATGTTGAGTGGGATATAGTGAGCAGCCTCCATGTGCACCACTCATCGATAGAAATTGATTGGAGTAAGATGATCAGCCAAAAAAATTTGTCTCAAGCCAACGATTCCGGTAATGGAAGAGGACATTCAAGTTGGTAAAATTTCCTTAATGGGATGCCAACCTCAAGGTAAAGTCAAGAGTTCCTTCGAATGTATGTAACAAGTTGACCAACAAGGGAGCGATTGATACCCCTTTGGGGTGTATTATAATATTAGATAGTGTGCCCCATTCTTCCTTTGAAAAGAATGATCGCGTTGGTACGTGGTCGTGCCTGGTATTATTCTGAACTAGGATGAGATTCTTGAACCCCACCTTCAATATGGGATTTCAAGAAGCAGTGGGGATAACATTTTGTTTTGAGCAGGTTGTATCACCTATAGCCCGGGGAGTAGGCGAAATGTGATTAATGACTGATGAAGTCGTATGAAAGTAATATTGGAATTCATCGTTCCACAACATATATAGATAGTAAGTGAAGTATAGTACGATAATTGGGAGGGATATCACCTAATGGTAGGGTTGTACGAAAGCACTCGTACCTGTGTATTATTTTAGGTGTGGAAAAACCTTAACTATTCCCCCTCTAGATGTTTACAGGTTAGCGAATAATCAGAATTTTGGAGGGTCAAGAGTTAGAATTTGAGGACTAAAGTGGAATAACCACATACTCTCTTAGGAGACCTTTTAACTGTCGTAAGAGTTACGTCACCAGGAATCAAGATTTGAAGAACTAACAAGAGTAGTCAGATGTTCATATTGTTTCTCCTAGAATGGGAGTTTTATGTTTAGATAAATATGGGAGTTGAAACGAAGTGAGGGGCGGACTCACAATAATATTGAGACAATGGGGCCAATGACGTATAGACTAGTCTTATTCGAGTTTTGTTTGGTAGGAGCACAAGGTGAGGTGTCGCTATTGAGGTGCGAACCTATAACTGATAAAATATCGAGAGTGTTAAACAAGCTTGCTGTGAAGCGGGGGACTATAGTGATCGAGCCTTACTTTGAAGTTAGTTTTGAGTACTGGAGGAAACCTGTTTTTACCAAGTATGCCTTATTTTTCAAAATTTCGAGACAAAATTCCGTTATTAGGGGGGAAGTATGTAATACCCCGTATTTTTATGGCTTTTAATTATGAGATTAATTAAATCAAATTGGGATAAATTAATTTAATATTAATTCGGATGTTAAAATAAATATTTACTAGCATGACGATAGTTAGTAATTACTTAGTAGAAATTTTGTTGAATATTACTTAGTGAGTAAAGTAATATACGAGATTGAATTTATTAAAAATTGTCGCGAGTGAATAATACGCACTACACCAAAATGGGCAAATTATCACCTTTCAGCCGGCCAGCCTTGTCAAGGTCATTGACCGTGACAAAAAAACACGCGTTTTATGTCACGGTCATTGACCTTGACACGACCGTGACAACTAATTGTCACGGTCAATGACCGTGACAAGGCCGTGACAAATTTAATTGGAAATCTATTTGGAATTCTTTCGACCTCCACCTTATTATGAAGTTAATGACTGATTCCCCAAGTTTCTATTTAAGCAGCTCTAAATTGAGGCGGGTAACTTATAACTCTTCATTTCATTTGTACTGTGACATGAATTTGTGGGCAACATCTTCCCAACTATAGATTCTGGACTCCTCAAGAGATCAAAATCGGCGAAGAGCGCTATCCTTCAGTCTGTTGGAACATTTGGGCCATTATTTTCTCGGAGGCACCTAAGAGAGTCATGGATCGATGGTAACTTCGGAGATGAATAATTGGGGGTTCACTACCCCTGAACTTCTTGATGTTGGGCATCTTGAACTTTTTTGGAAACCTTGCTTTAGGATAGGGAGACATGTGGATGTAATCCATGTAGTTCTCGGAGATTCGGACCTGGTAAAACTTCTTGGTCAACATATTGAGGCCCTACTTGACCTTGTTCAACTCTTCTTCCTTCAGATCAACAGTTATGGGTAGGTTTTATCCTAGCTGGGCAAGATTCAGTATAGGGAGCTGAGTTAGCGGTGGGCTATTGGAATGAGGGACACATTAAGCGTGCTCATATTCCTTAGGGAACCAAATAGGCTCAGGTGCTGGAGGAGCCATAGAACGAGGGAAGAGGACCTCAGGCTCTTCGAGAATGGGACCGATGTTTTTTACATCTCATGAACCTCAGTTTAAAGGTTGCCAGTCTTGGCAATGAATTAGTCTAGGACTATCATCAAATTCGGCTGCACATTCGGTACTTGGTCTGTGTTCTCCATAGAAGGCGGATGAAGGTGAATTTTGGAATCGAAATAAGTAGTGAGGGGATCGACGGAGCCTTGGTCGATTCGACGAAAGATCGAAGCTAGTAGGGAGCCAAGCCAAGGGTAGGGTATGCGATCGACCTGAGATGGAGAAAAATTTTGAATTTATTTTTGAAAGAGAAAGGGGAAAATTGTTATGTTTAGAAAAGGCAAGAAAATGTTTTTGACGTTTTTGGAAAAGGGAGGTTAAAATTTTTTTGGGTACAAGGGAGGAAAAATATTTTTGGTATAAGGAAGGGAAAAATGCTTTTGATATTTTTGATAAAAGAGGAAAAAGTCTTTTTGATAATTTTGGTAAAGAAAGAGGAAAAATAAGAAAAAATAGGTCTCAGCATGATTACTATTATATTTATTATCTTCACACTTGTATTAGGTTTACCTAAATGCAAAAAGGAATGTCAGACGGGACCCAATCTTGGGAAAATTGGGTTTGAAAAATATGTAAAAATATGGTTGGACTTGTTGTCAGGCTCATGGACAGGGTCCCATTTTAAAAAAGACGAAATCGCACAAAAATTTGGGCGGCATGTTGACCCGTCATTTCGGTAGAGTTTCGGGTAAAAATTGACAAACTAAATATGAGTGTCCTAGGTTTGATACCTATATGAGGGTATGCAGTTGTTGGGTTAATTTTAAGGGTTATCCCCTTTGGCATGACCTCCATGATATATGTCTTACTTTTGAGGGCCATCAGTACGGTGGACAAGCCATTTGATATGCCTGAGTGTACGTGAATTAACTCACTATATACCTCTTAAGGACAATATATGTGAGAGAAAATTTGATATACTCGATGTACGTGAATGAGTTCCTTGTGATACACCTCTCCTCATGACTTCGGTCAAGCAGTACGATGCTAGGGGAACCGTTCGACATAAGTCAAAGGTACTTGGCCAATGGAAGGTAAGATTCATATCTCTTAAGCTAACTGCAACCTGTCGGATCAGTGCCCATCATGAAGTGACCCCCCAGTTACGGGATGAAATTTGGTCAATAGCCATGCTCTTTGGTGATATAGTGTGCAAAATGCATGATTCTTGATTTGTATATTATGCAGAGAGTATCTTTATTTGGCATGACTAGCATTATACTAAGCAAGGGATAATATACAAGTATGAAAATTAAATCTAACATGGAGCATGAATATTATACTAAGTATGGATATGTGAGAGTGTGAATATCTACAAGTGGGTGTGTGGTAGTGGACCTAAGCATGGATCAACTACAAGTGGTGTGTGATAAGTGTGAGTGAATGTGGATATATATATAAGTGTGATAAGTGGAGGTGTGTGCTAATGACACCTAATCATGGATATTATAAGTTAAAGTGTACATGGAGAATATCTACAAGTGTGTTAGTGAGTAGTGATATAAGCATGAGGTATATATGTGCAAGAAATAATAGGGAAGAAAAAAGGGAACATATAGGTAGGCGCATATGCACACAAGAAAAATAAAACACCCATGTAAACATAGTATAGCCCTCTTATGAAAAAATTTCCCCACCAGAGTCACCATTGTGGATATTCTGAAATGTCTCTATCCTCACTATCCCCTGCAGGGCGGGGAAAAAGGAGGGGGGAAAGGTATTGCGCCTTCGTACTCTCTAGGAGTGCTTCGGAAATCGTCGGTATGAGGTGGATGTAAAAAGATGATGTCTTCAGTCTATTTTGCGCCAAACAGGCAAAAGAACATGTCGCCGCTTCGAGAGAGCAACATCAAGGACAACTGCTGCTTACAAAACTAATAGTTCGAAGGTTCGAGGGCTAAGTTATGGAATGGGAAGGTGTTAGGCATCCATCCCTCTCTTTCGGTCTCTCATGGTCTTGTGTTACTATTTTCATTTATTTCTCCATGGAGTGTGTGTGCATGTATATATGTAAATGGAGATCGGAATCACCCATCTCATACCATAGAAGAAATAGAAGGAGGTCATCCATAGGAATGTTCCTAAAAATAGTATTAAAAATATAATTTATGCATTTGTCGCATTATATATCGTTCTAATGAAACGATATTATGTGTTGGATAAAATGCTTCTAAGCATCATGAACATAATATGTATTAAATAAATGTGGAAATGGGAAAATTGGAAAAATTGGAAATTTGAAAAATTAGAAAATTAGAAAATTAGAAAGTTGTAAAATTGGACTCGAGTCTCGAGTTTTAATTCGAAACGCCTACGTAGCCTATAAAGGCATCAAAGTATACGTAGTTCGCACATAGCATAGGGGTCCCATATATTCAAACGGAATTTTATTATATGTGTGTGTGTAGAAAATGTGTTTTAGTTTTGAAAAAGTGTGATGGATAATCCCGTTGGAATTTAGAGGTGTAACCCTCTTTTTGTTTATTTTTTTAGAAAATAAAGTATGTGCAATATAACTAACAAAAATGTAGAATGTTAATGTGTATGAACTAAAGTAAGAACTAGATTATGAATTTAATGTAAAAATGGGGAAATTTAAAGAGAGACAGAGAAAAGAATTTGAACCTTCTTTGAAACTTGAAGCTTATTCTTGACCTTGGATGAACTCCCTTGAATGTTAAGATGAATGTTGGATGAGAGAGAATGTGATTTTTCTAAATTGGGTATGAAAAGGATGGGAATGTAAGATTGAATGGAATTTCACATGAGGAAACCTCGCTAATTGTAAGAGAATGTTGCTGAGATCACTGATGCTGATGGATCTGAGGTATCCTATGAGTGATGTCATGCCCTCTATTTATCGGGTCTGGGGATGCCAATTGTCATGGTTCCATCCCTACCAATCAGTAGGTAACCTTAGACACATTGTCGATTGATAGGGAAATGGACCTACTAATCGGTAGTTTCATGCATATTTTGCCAAAAAAATGGTTATAGAATGTAATCCGTTGATCCAAATCGTGCACGAGGCATAGGGTTAGAATGGTCATTCAGAGACCTTCAAGAGTCCTTTGGATTTCTCCCGGGTTCAGGAGTTTAATTTGGGTCAAATATGGCTCGAAAGCACACGTCGGTCATTTGGACGGTAGATCGTCGGACAAAAACGGATTGTTTGTTCGAACGGTAAGTCATAATCATGCATAGGGCAGACCATTGGAAATTTTAATCAATTTACTTATACATTCTAAAGAACTTCTCTTGGTTCAGAAAGTTGAACACGGTCAATCGAGGCCCGAAAGTGCTCGGTGACCTCTCGGAGTAAAATGGGTCGTTCGTCCGTACTAAAAGTCAGAATCGCATACGGGGTATACTTTTGGAAAGGGTAGTCTTATTTGATATGAAGAGTTAACATTGGTCAAATGGAGTCCGGGAGCGCCCGGTGGCCTCCGAATCAATTTTTAGAGGAAAATGAATCGTTCGTCCGAACGGTTATGCCGTTTTGCACATGAGTTGGATCATTGGAAAGGGGTTCCAGTTCCATTAAAATATTCATTGAGCTTTCACTCTGACGATGAAGTTGATTGGGGTCAAATTGGGGCCTGGGAGCGTCGGGTGGCGTTTAAATTTATTTTTCGTAGTAAAATGGTCCGTTCGTTCGAACCATCATGACGATTCGTACACGGGTCAGACCATTGGAAAGGAGATTTAGAGCCCTTCAAATATTCAAAGAGTGTTCACTCTGATGATAGAGTTGACCGGAGTCAAATGGGGCTTGAGAGCGCTCGATGGACTCTAGATCAGTACTCGGAGTATGACCTAGGGTTTGTAGTGAAATGAAGAGGTTCTAGGGACCTAAGGAGAGACTTAGGGGGAGTCATAAAATGTGGTGTCTATAGTTGTTTGACCTAACTTCTTTCAGGTTTTCTACGACCTTGTTGGCAGGGTGGACCCTGGTCTCCTTTGTAACATCCCGTAATTTTAATGATTTTTATATTGCGATTAATTAATGAACAAATGGGAAATTGGTTTGGTTTAAAATAAATATTAATTAACGAGACAAGGGTTAATATTTACTTGTAATAATTATATTGAGTTTTACTTAGTGAACAAGTAATAAATTACTAAGAATGCATTATGATTGTCATGAGCGAGAAATACGGCAGTTACGGTAATTTAGTCGAGATATGCGTGTCAGTCGTGCGGGACTTAAATCTACGAGATAAAATATAATTTACTTATGAGCCATTCAAATGGTTATTTTGAGTGCTCCGGTTTGTCCAAAGGTTCGAAATATCCAGAAACGTGTACTCGGGGGGTTTGAATTGGGTCCTGGGGAATTTTTCGGCCAAAACGACACCTGGGAGGGTATTTTGGCCTTTTCGATTTTTAGATAAGAGGGACCTATGAATATTATATGTTTATATTAGTATATGTGTTGAAGGGGTTAGGGTTAATAGTTTCAAAATCTAAGAGAGGCTATTAGAGGAGGAAGGAGAGGAGCTTTAAGGCTTCTCACACTATTTTTGCACCACCACCACTACCGGAGTGTAGATCGGGATAATAGGAAGGCAACCCCAACATTGTTTTGCTGAAAACCAGACCTATAATTCTAGGCAAGTGTTTATCTTTCTCGATTTGAGTGCATATACTATCCATGTTAGAGTATGTTTAAATATATGCGTAAATAAATAATTTTTAGCTTTGAATTGGAGATTTAATTCCCAATCTTGAATAGGATTTTCATGTAAATTGATTTCCTATGTGAATAGAAAACAAAATCAGAACATATGAGATGATAATAATAGAAGAATCTGGGTTTTGTTGATGTTCTTGAATAAAAATAATAAATTAGGGCTTTGGGGGTTAAATTGAAGGATTAATGTGATTTAAATGACCCTCCTTGATGTTTCTATGTTTTGATTGTGTTGGAAATCCTTTATACATGTTATTATAGGGATTATGAAGCTTGGTTGGAAGTTGGGGACTGTATTATGAAGGTTTAGAGGGTTAACAATGGTGGACAACAGTAATAGTGAGGAAGATGAGTTTTCAGGTACCTAGAACCGATTCGACCTACCCCTCAAATCGGTTCGGTTGTACACCCAAACCCCTCGCTTGTACACTAGAACCGGTTCGGGGGACCTACTAGCCCCATCATTAATTTGCTTAAATTGTTAATAGGTTAAGGTTGGAATTTTTCCCAATTTAGGAGAATTAAGGCTAGAAATTATTGGGTATATTTTAATATTAAATGATCTTGAAAGAATTGGAATGGATCACGAAGAGTACGAGTGACCCTAAGACCGTCCCAGTAGTAGAGGGATATTATAAATACTGAAATAATATAAGGGGTAGTTAGGACTGATTAGGCATAAATTCTTTTGATTTATTTCTTTAATTTAGAGGCTTTTATCACCTCGGGTGATGTAAATTGCGTTGATTTATCTCATATCTATGATACTGACATATTTTAACAAGTACCCCGAGTTTTGTGTATTTCTCAAAAATTTTACAGGTATTTAAGGCATAAGAGAAAGAAAGAAATCAGAAGAAAAGCAGAAAAGTCAAAAGGGCAAAAGAGTAATTTTCACCTAGAATCCGGATGAGGACCTAAAATAAAAGTTAAAGACCTCGAGTCTACAAGCATGTAGGAGGAAACGGAGTCCAAATCCGAGTCCCGGAGCAAAAGTTACGAGCCTTGAAAGATGAGAGAAAATCATTAGAAATTGATGAGAAAATCAAGAAAAAATGACCGAAGGACCCGGACCGATCCGGATTTCACCATAAACGAATTTGAAGTCCACTGTATAAGATTTGTGAAGCATATCGATTTGGGTTCCATACAAAATGAACCGGTTCGGGCCCTTAAACTCACTGTATACCCTGCTTGAAGTGGACCGATCCTATTTAAAGAGAAAACGAATTGGTCCGGTATACACCAGACCTAATCGAAATAGCATGTTGGAACGATCTGGAGATTAAATTTTGTAATTATCTTATTTTCTATCTAGAGTATTTCATGGCTAAAACTCTTGTAATTTCGTAGGTTATTTATTCAAAATGAATCCCAGAACATTGGGGAGCTACTTTTTACCTAGTTTTAGAGAGAGAAAGTAGAGAAGAACCCTAGAAGCATACAATTTCACTTGTTAAGTCTCAATTACAATTTATTCAGTAAAGTTGATTTCTTTCTCTTCTTTATTATTTGGTTTCAATAATTCTTGCATAATTAGTTTATTCCCATTAGATATTACATCTTTATTCTTCTTTAGAAGTAACTTCATTACGAGTTTAGTTGCATGCACCGTAAAAACCCTAGTTTTTGTTATTTGCACCATGCTAGGCTAGAATTTTAGGGGTTGGGATGCATGAACCCAACCGGATGTGGTTTGCATGTGTGTAAAACTAGTTCCCTGAATTAAGTAAATGATCAAATCGTGTTATGTGTGATTACAAACGTTATAGGACTTTTGATCTCATTTGCCCTGGGTAACCAGGATGCTTAAGAGTGCAATGCGCGTGTAGCTACTACGACACCACTTTATTCTTAATTTTGATTATGTATGGTGTGGGCTAGTACCCTCATATATATAATGCTTGAGATTAATAAAGACTGGATTTAATCAATTATTTAATTCATAACTAGTTTTATAGATGGTAAACGTACTAGGGTCGGAGGATTGTATTCTAACCTATGTTTTCCATTCATACTTAGTAAATCATAATTAGCTTACTCTTGAATGTTTAGTTTCATGATTAATTTAATTAATTTGCATTTAATTGATATAAATTATCTCACTTTGATCATCTTTTTTGTTTTGTTTTTAGAGTCAGGTTAGGGTTGATCGTCTTACCATTCGTCGTCACGAGTATTCGTCCTATTTACTTGTGGATTCAACCCCGTCTTACCGGGTTTATTACTTATGAAACAAGCTTTCATTTGAGCTTATATAAGCCCGTACTTTAGACATATTTCTGGCCGCATCAATTTTTAGGCGCCGTTTTTGGGGATTTAGGTAGACTAGTTAATCTAAAACTTTGACCAAAAATTCATTAAAATCCAAAAAAAAGTCCAAAAAGATACAACATCTCTCAGAAGCCCATTCATGCAAAATTCGCAACAAACTCCTCAATCAACTCCAAATCGTATTTATGAGAATTTATTAGTTGTGTACGATTGTGATAGTCCACATACTCCTAACATCCCTCAATTTTGGGTTCCACAGCCTACACCGCCAAACTCCATAGCAAGTCACACTCCGAGTGGTCCTTCGAGTTACACTTCAGGTTACACTTTAGGTTACACTCCGAGCATACCGAGTGAGTATACTGAGTCACTTGAAGAGTGGGACATGTCTGATCAAGCTAGTCATGGTACTGGTGAGGGAGAGGCACTATGAAAGCTCGTAATTTCCTTTGTATGTAAAAACTCTATGCGGAAGTGTAAACAGTGTGATGGTTCAACAAAACAAATACTAAAATTCCAAATTTTAGATAACTCATAAACGAAAGTGAGAATTAATGAAACAAACAAAACAATTAATACTCACTAAAACCGATTAAGTCCAATTAAATTCAAGTCCTAGAATTTGCCTAAATTATGATTGTTCATATTTCTAAAGTTAGGCCAAACCAATTTGAGTTCGTGACTTGAATTACACAATTTTACCCAATATTAAATTAAAGTCCCATTTAAAGTGAGTGTGATAAATAAACCAAATTTTATCTTGAATTGAACCTAAAGCATGGATTCTAAATGATGAGCAAGATAAAATAAACAATATCACACTACGCCGAGATGTACGAGGAAAAACCCAAGACGGGAAACAACCTCGGACGGCCCTAGCCACAAGTCCACTAGATATGGAATTACAATTACAAGACAGATAGACTTACAACGACTGACTCGATCCCTCTCAAGCCTCGACGCTTCTTCTCGTAGAAACCTCTTCCTAGCGAACAACCTCGGAACACCACCGTGGTCTCGGAATCCACCGATGGGACTTTATACCCAAGCATGGAGCCTTTCTCCAAGTGGGTAGAATCTCAACAAAAAGTCTTCTTTGTGATGGGGTGTAGAAGCAAACCCGAAACGTCTCTTTTTCAATTCGGTAGAGAAAACCGGTGCCAAAACTCCAAGTAAAGGATATGCATATAGAAACTTGGAATAAACAACTATTGGGTATAAACTAGAGTGTGTATGAATTTTTCTTTAAAAATTAACACTCAAAACATGAACATTTTCCCTAAATAAATTAGCTCTCAAGTTCTCTCTAAGAGATGGCTATGGAATGGAAAAGTTAATTGGAAAAATGTGTTTCCCGCACATATTAAGTCTTGAAAAAGTTGGTTAAAAACCAAGTGGGGAAAGTGGGAGAAAGCTGCAAAAAACTGCTCAAAACTGTTCCCTCCCTGGCGTCTCGTTTGAACGAATTTGACTCTCGTTCGAACGAGACTTCTAACGAGCGACCATCCTGGGCTCGTTAGAATCTCGTTAGATATCTCGTTAGAACGAAAAACTCGTTCGAACGACATATCGAACGACTGACCAGTTTAGGGTCGTTGGCAAACTCGTTCGAACGAAACCTGGTTCGAACGAAAAAACTCGTTCGAAAGACATTTCTAACGAACGACCAGAAAGTTTGTAAAATTCGATTTTGGCCCAGAAACTTTTATATACTTATTTTAAAGTTCTAATTGATTCTTTCTGAAAATAAAATGCAGTTTTTATTACACCTAACACCCAATACATATTGTTCCAAGCTCCTATATAAATATAATTACATTCATACCTTGGGAGCATGGAACCTTAGTTGATGACGTAGAAACGAGGCACGCAAACCGGCATTTTGATGAAGCTTTAAATTCTTTGCCGCTACGTCTTCAACACACACTTCATAGGCTTGAGAATATTACAATCAAATACATTCCTATGAATAAATGTTTTTGTCCGGAATTGAGCCAAAACTATATATGGACTCAATTGGAAATTTGTGTCCTTACAAATCTCCCCCTTTGGCTATTCCGGGACAAAAACCAAACAAAAAATCATAAAGGGCCGTCAAGCTCTACTAGACTCAAAACATAACTAGCCCAATCTTGACTCAACCCAAGGATCAAACGCTTTGCCATTAAACAATGCTGCTTTAGTAGAATACCTGCACACTTAAGCAAACTCATCAAATGCATAGGGAATATCAAAATATAAAATGCAATTAATTAAATTATTCCCCCTAAATTAATTCTCCCTTTAAAAACATGACCTACTTAGAAAGACGTCTCCCCCTAAGATAAATCTCCCCAAACTGAGATACGATAATAATAGGATTAGATACCATTTCTCCCCCTATCATCATTCTCCCCCTTTTTGTTCAGGAATAGGCAAAGGATAAAGAACTAATAAACAGCATGTGGAAGCTTAAATAAAAGACATGACAGCATATGGGCAATAAAAGCAAGGCAAAGACAAACAAATATCACATATATAGATACTAAAAAATATACCAATAGAGCACTTGCATAAATATATAGATATAAACACACACATGACACAAAATACAATAAGTTTGCACACTCGTATGGAAAAAATGTGTCATATGGAAACGGAAGTGTAGGGGTGTGTACTAGCAACAATTAAATTTAGACCCAAACACTTAATAAACGTTCACGGAGTTCTCATTTGATTGCAAACTTTATCACATTTAAATATAACCTCATGTGACAATATAAAGATTGAACTCAATGAACAAACATACACAATGCATACAAGCCTAGCATGATAATGATTCTACAAACCAAATAGAGTCATGACATTAAAGACAACTAGGATAAACGGACATTGTGCAAACCGTTGATATTCCATCCAATTCTCCCTCAATGAGCATATATATTCTTTCGTTTTTGAATGAATATATCATACAAACATAGGCCTTGGCAATTGCTTTCTGTTTAATGCCAAATATTCTGTTTTTAGGCCTTTGGATCACGTATTTCTTTTAGATCCAATCAACGGTGGCTTACAATCGCAAAGGATTTAATTCATCCTTTCGGAGCCCTTCCCCGTGCATATATAGATTTATCATGTTTTCATTTTTCACACAAATCTCACATGCAACGGATTTTGACATGCACTAGTCCTCCTAGGTCAAAGATATGTAGATGACTAGATTGATAGGAGAACACCTCAAAAAGCTCAAATATAACATGTGACATTAAACTTTCAAAAGAGCTCGTGCACGTGTGAAAGGAGGCATATAGAAATAGAATCCATTTAAACAATACAAAATCCAACTACTCCATATAAAGCATGGTAAAGAACATTTTAAGGATTGAAAATCTACACCAAAGGTTCTAGCCACATGGGAGCGTAAACGATAGGATTCAAACACAAATATATGCCACATAAAGTGTGTCAAACTAAAATACACATAAAATAAAATCTTTTTGAGTTTTTAACATTTTTAATCAAAAATAAATATTTACTCAAAAGGACAAACAAAAATCATTTGTATTTTTCATTAAGCTTAAATGAAATAAATAAAACACAAATGATAAACAAAAATCTTTTTATATTTTTCAATTAATTCAAACACAGAATATAATACAAAAAGATAAACAAGTCATGATTTCTAGCATGTGATGTGAAATAAGGTTATGTCTAGAAAATGACTAAACAAGCATGCATTTAGCATATGAATATAGCATGAAGTACAAACGCTAAAGTATGCAAACACTAACACATTCATCCTTTAGATTTAGCAAGGGAGGAAGCATGTGTAAGTAAATGAGAATCAACAACCCTATTTTGTAAGGCAACCAAGTCGGATTTCCTAACCCAAATTAATGAGGAATGACTATTTTGGGGTGTAGGAACGTTAACTACCGCGGTTACTTTACTATGGGGTTTTCTAGGAATTCGTTTAAGATCTAAACAAAATTTCCTAAGATGACCTTGTCGACCACAATGTGTAAAAGTGAGAACATGTCGAAAAGATTTACTTAAGGAGTGATCTTTAAAAGTATTCCTAGTTGATTCTCCTAAAACATTGGTTTGGGCATTATGAGTAAATTCATTACAAGGATTGAAGCCTAAACCACAAGTGTCATTTTTAATTTGGACCGTTCCTAACATTTTATCTAGTTTTTAGAACGACATTCCAAATCAAATTTGACATTACTAGAATCTTTTAATTTATTTTCCAATTCAGCAATGTTAGATTCTAGTAAAAAATTACGCTCTTCAAAAGCAAGAAGCTCCTTTTTCAAGGATTCCATTAAAACCCTAAGGCTATCTCTTTCGCCTTCTACATAATCAAGATTCTCTTGAAGAGTCCTCACATGTGTCCTAAGGTCTTCTATTAAGGCACTACCATCAACAACCTTGACACTTTTTCTTAAACAAGCTTCTAACTTCAAATTAGTTCTTTTCAAATTAATAGATTCTTTATATAAGTCATGAAAAGCATTTTGAAGTTCACTCACATCAACCTCTTCTTCATTTTCACTCTCTTCTCCACTCTCACTATCATTAAAAACAAGGGAATCATGAACAATGACCTTGGAAGTGGCATGTGCTATCATTTCATCAATCGATGAGTTATCACAATCACTCACATGACTAGCCATAAAAGCCACAAAATTTTTCTTAGTGGGGGAATCGGGCTTTTCTTCCTTATCACTATCACTAAGGGTTGCATTATATGCAGTGGGTCGTTTACCCTCTTTCCTTAGTTTAGTGGGGCACTCATAAGCTCGATGGCCATAACATTCACAACCAAAACACTTGTTAGACTCGTCCCTATCTAAATTTTTATTACTAGGTTTAGGGATCCTCTCGGCTTTAGAAATCTTCTCGCTTTTATCATTTTTAGAAGAATCAAATTTCTTGAAATCATTTTTAAATTTATCTTTGTTAAATTTAAGAAATTTTCTAAATTTGCGAGCAAACAAAGCCATATCTTCCGAGTCACTTTCACTATCGCTCTCTACTACTTGTTTGACCTCTTTTCGGACTTTTAAAGAAACACCCTTTTCAATTTTATTTTCAGTTTTAGAGGGAAACATATCTAGTTCATAGGTTTGTAAATCACCTACAAGCTCTTCTAATTTCGTAGAGGCTAAAGTGGGTAAAGAATTTAAAACGGTCACTTTAGGAATAAATCTATCGGGTAGGGACCTCAAAATTTTTTTTATAAGACGGTCGTCAGGTATTTTCTCTCCCAAGTTAAAGGATGAATTAACAATATCAGAAAGTCTAGCATAAAATTTATCAAAAGTTTCTTTTTCATCCATTTTGATAGTTTCAAATTGAGTGGTGAGGTTTTGGAGTTTTGAAGCTTTAACGACACTAGTTCCTTCATGAGTTAATTGTAAAATATCCCAAGCTTCTTTAGCGGTTTCACACGTCATAATACGTCGGAATTCATCCTGTGCGACAGCGCTAAACAAGGCATTTAAACCACGGGAATTAAAATTAGCAAGTTTAAACTCATTTTCAGTCCATCTATCGGCAGGTTTGATAACACGTTCATTTTCAACTAAGTAAGTTGGTGGGGAGTACCCGGTAACAACAGACATCCAAACTCTCTCGTCGATAGATTTTAGTGCCGATCTCATTCGCGCTTTCCAATATGCGTAGTTTGAACCATCGAAAATAGGAAATTTTGAAAATGGGGAAAAATTCATTTTAGCCAAAAAATAAAAAGATCTTAACGAAATAATTTATCGTTTTTGGCTCTGATACAAATTTGAAAGCACGTAATTTCCTTTGTATGTAAAAACTCTATGTGGAAGCGTAAACAGTGTGATGGTTCAACAAAACAAATACTAAAATTCCAAATTTTAGATAACTCATAAACGAAAGTGAGAATTAATGAAACAAACAAAACAATTAATACTCACTAAAACCAATTAAGTCCAATTAAATTCAAGTCCTAGAATTTGCCTAAATTATGATTGTTCATATTTCTAAAGTTAGGCCAAACCAATTTGAGTTCGTGACTTGAATTACACAATTTTACCCAATATTAAATTAAAGGCCCATTTAAAGTGAGTGTGATAAATAAACCAAATTTTATCTTGAATTGAACCTAAAGCATGGATTCTAAATGATGAGCAGGATAAAATAAACAATATCACACTACGCCGAGATGTACGAGGAAAAACCCAAGACGGGAAACAACCTCGGACGGCCCTAGCCACAAGTCCACTAGATATGGAATTACAATTACAAGACAGATAGACTTACAACGACTGACTCGATCCCTCTCAAGCCTCGACGCTTCTTCTCGTAGAAACCTCTTCCTAGCGAACAACCTCGGAACACCACCGTGGTCTCGGAATCCACCGATGGGACTTTATATGGTCACCGTCACCCAAGCATGGAGCCTTTCTCCAAGTGGGTAGAATCTCAACAAAATGTCTTCTTTGTGATGGGGTGTAGAAGCAAACCCGAAACGTCTCTTTTTCAATTCGGTAGAGAAAACCGGTGCCAAAACTCCAAGTAAAGGATATGAATATAGAAACTTGGAATAAACAACTATTGGGTGTAAACTAGAGTGTGTATGAATTTTTCTTTAAAAATTAACACTCAAAACATGAACATTTTCCCTAAATAAATTAGCTCTCAAGTTCTCTCTAAGAGATGGCTATGGAATGGAAAAGTTAATTGGAAAAATGTGTTTCCCGCACATATTAAGTCTTGAAAAAGTTGGTTAAAAACCAAGTGGGGAAAGTGGGAGAAAACTGCAAAAAACTGCTCAAAACTGTTCCCGCCCTGGCGTCTCGTTCGAACGAACTTGACTCTCGTTCGAACGAGACTTCTAACGAGCGACAAGCCCGGGCTCGTTAGAATCTCGTTAGATATCTCGTTAGAACGAAAAACTCGTTCGAACGACATATCGAACGACTGACCAGTTTAGGGTCGTTGGCAAACTCGTTCGAACGAAAACTGGTTCGAACGAAAAACTCGTTCGAACGAAACCTGGTTCGAACGAAAAAACTCGTTCGAACGACATTTCTAACGAACGACCAGAAAGTTTGTAAAATTCGATTTTGGCCCAGAAACTTTTATATACTTATTTTAAAGTTCTAATTGATTCTTTCTGAAAATAAAATGCAGTTTTTATTACACCTAACACCCAATACATATTGTTCCAAGCTCCTATATAAATATAATTACATTCATACCTTGGGAGCATGGAACCTTAGTTGATGACGTAGAAACGAGGCACGCAAACCGGTATTTTGATGAAGCTTTAAATTCTCTGCCGCTACGTCTTCAACACACACTTCATAGGCTTGAGAATATTACAATCAAATACATTCCTATGAATAAATGTTTTTGTCCGGAATTGAGCCAAAACTATATATGGACTCAATTGGAAATTTGCGTCCATACACACTGTATCGCCCTTTAAGAGAATTTTTATATCCCAAGTGATCAGTCACTCCGGGATGCATTTTACTCCCATATAATGCAGGACAATTTCACTTTAGGAACGGGATGATCCAAATACTTCCCACTTATTATAGAATGGAGTCGGATAAACTATATATCCACGTTCGTGAGTGCGAGGAGGCATGTGAGACTTTTAGCGCTCAACATACACAAAAGATGTGATCCGCCTCAAGATTTTTCCTTTCTCGCTAAAGGATGAAGCTAATTCCTGGATATGGTCTTTATCTCCAAACTCGATTACATCGTGGAATGAGTTGCAATCCAAATTTCCCAAAAATTTCTTCCCTCCGCATCGAACGAACTCCATTAAGGCTCAAATTCAAAGTTTCCAATAATTAGAAAATGAGTCGTTCGATCGATGTCATGAGCGTTTTAACGAGCTTGTCACTTCATACCCTCACCATGGTCTTAACAAGTAGCAACTTATCTCGTTCTTTCATAATGGGATAATATCAACTCCAAGTAACTCGTTGAAACTATGTGTGATGGACCCTTTTTTTAGCTAGATGCTAATGATGCTGAGATCCACCTTAAGTATGTCGCCGAGCCTACTCAAGCTTGGGACACATATGATCCTAATGACCAAAATAGACCTCGTCAAGCATCCATCACTCCCTCTTCATCCGGTCTGTACCACGTAGACAAAGATACTTTATTAGACTGTTGATTGGACCAATTTCATAGGAGCATGAGAGAAATTCTAGATGTACGGGTAAGAGAAGCAACCAACTCCATACACACCCCCATAGAAAAGGTGTGTGCTATTTATGAAGCGGGACATTCAACAGAGGAATGCTCAACAATACCCACCTACAAAGTTATGCTTCAGGAGAAAGTGAGTGGAGTAGGAGGATTTAAGGGTAATTTCGGTGCCCCACATGGGAATTCTTACAACCCTTCATGGAAAAACTATCCTGGTTTTATCTACTGGTAACAACATGCTACGTTGAATCCTAATTCACACATTGCCCCTCTTCCATCCCCAAACTTTCAACAAAAACCACATATGCAAGGACATATGCACGTACCACCTCTCGGACCGTACATCACACCTCCGCGAAGAAACCTCGAGGATACTATAAACCAATTCATCCAGTACCAAAATGAAACCAATGCTAAGTATGATCGCATGTTTGCCGACATCAATGCGAACATCTCTAAGTTGCAAGCATCCATGAGTATCCAAGAAAAGGGTAAGTTTTCGGACTAAGGATAAAGACCACCCCAAGGTCAATCTAGTGTTATCCCTACACCCCATGACCATCTAGAGCAATGTAGTGAAATTACCACTCTGCGTAGTGGGGGAGTTGGTGATTTATCACCTCTCCTCCCCCCCCCACCCCCCCCCCCCCCCCCCCCCCCCGCGCGCGCGACAAACTCAACCATAAGGAGGTTTTGCTCGACACGAAAGAGGCCGAAGATGCCTCCTTAAATAATAGTGACGATGAGGATGACACTAGTGAGCCTAAGATCATCGTGAAACCTCCCAGTGAATCCCTATATCCTCCATGGTTAGATCCGTATCAAAAAGGGACCTCCTGTGACGATGTTCTAGATGTTCCTAAACAGTTAAGGAAAAATTTACCTTTTATAGAGACCATCAAGCAAATTCCTGCATACGCTAGGTTTCTTAAGGACTTACGCACTGTGAAACGTAGGCTCAAGTTAAAGAAAAATGTATTTTTGATACCCAACGTCAGTTCGGTATTGATGAGTGACCTTCCAATAAAGCATAAATATTCAGGTGCACCCACCATTTCGTGCGTCATGGGGAAGAAGCGAATTGAAACAGAACTAATAGATTTAGGGACGAGTGTTAACATCCTCCCCTATTCCATCTATAAGCAACTAGACTTGGGGGCCCTTAAGCCCATGAATATCTCTTGAACTCGTGGATCGCTCTGGGAAGATGCCTCGGGGGTTGTTGAGGACGTGATCGTCCAAGTTGACACTTTCTACTTCCCGGTGAATTTTATCATTTGGGACGAGGAGCCCTTTGCTATACCGAGTAATCATGTTCCTGTCATCCTTGGCCTCCCATTCTTAGCTAAGACTAATGCATTAATTAACACTCGCAATGGGAAAATGCAACTCACATTCGGGAACATGACTCACGAAACCAATATCTTCAACATCACCAAGCCCGAGGATGATGATGGTGACTCGCGAGAGACGGATCTTATGGAAGAACAATCAAACGAGCACGAGAGGAATCACATGAGAGATCCGATAGGCGTATGTCTTATTACATCAAGTGAGATCAGTAGTTCTGACATTAAGAGAGAGGTGGGGGAAGAATGTCTAGTGACCAACATTGAGAGCGAAAGAGAGCACACAGGCATTAGCGGGAAAGAGAGTTTAGAGGAGAGTGTGAGAGAGTATTCTGAGGGTGAGCGAGAAAGGGAGTTAGGAGACATAAGCCTAGAGGACCTTGTGAAAGAATTCGGGTCGGCAGATGAAATCCTTACTATATAAGTCCAACCATTATTGTACTCTTTTAGTCACTTAGGAGAGAACGATTGGAAAGATAAAATAAATGCATTGCTTCTTCGGGACCATCCACCCTTACCACTTGAGTCCTCGGATGCGATCAAGGGGAGCACTCGAGTCTCGTTCGATTTAAATCCCGACCCATGCATTCCCAAAGTTACGAGAGATCGAGGTATAGCTTGTCTTCCCAATTTTCATCATGATATTCCCTCCACATCAGGACAAGTATATTGTGATTCGATTGATCACCATAAGCACGAGTCTTAAGGAGTCTCCCTTATTTATGGGAATGGTCCCAACTTGTTCCGACTATTTATTTATGATGTGAGGAAAGCGGAGACCATGAGAGAAACAAACCCCGTACAAGGGGTCGGGTTAGTTTGTGGAGAGATGAGAGGTCGTCGCACCCCCGACGCGTATGGGGTGATTTTTTATTATTTTTCTGGGTCATGTTTTAGTGTCATATAGTGTCTTATTGCATTTTAATATTCGTTTGTTTTATTTTCGTACTTATTATTTCTTCTTATTTATATTTTAGTCTTTTTTTCTTTATGACATTGCAAAAGTCTAAGTTAGGGTGGGTGACAAGTGCGTATTTCTAAAAACTTCACAAATTTTTAAAAATGCCCAAAAAAATTAAATAATTTCAAAATTTTCCAAACAAAATTGAAATGTTTTTAAAAAGCCAAAAATATTTTTCTTCAAAATAAATGAAAATTGAAATTTAAAAGCTTTAAAAATGTCACAAATTTTTTGTCTCAGGTTGAAACAAATCAAATGCGCAAAGCTGAAAAAAATCAAATGTCTCAGGTTGAGCGAAAATTGACGACTTAACGAATAAGTGTGGAGATTAACCCGGTGAGAATTCGAGCCTAACACTTTTTGAGAGATTTTAAATGAATCCGAGCTACTGGCTAACTCGAAGTTCATTTTAGCGTTTTAAAAAGTCATTGAGGATCTCAATACCTTTGCTTTGAACGGTTACAAGAAATCTGTGAGATGTTGTCTCAAAAAGTGCACTAAATTTATCTCTAAACTTAAATTAATCTCAAGACGCATATGGTAAAGAATTTAGCAATTTGGACAAAGAAGTAGGCCCTCATTTGACACCCAAAAATATTGACCGGAAAAACTAATGAAAATTTCATCCCTTGTGCAACCCCAATTGAGCTTAAAATTTGTCTCCTTTCGTTTGATAACCGAAAAAACCCAATTGGCACGGAATTGTGAAAAATGAAAAGTTAGAAATAAAGTCCAAAAAATGCATAAAAAGGGGCAAGAAAAATAGAAGTATTATCAACAAAAATAGCAAGAAAAAGAAAGACATGAAAATAGAAAAAAAAATGAAAAAGAAGAGAAAAATGAGCAAAAGCCCAGAAAAAGTACTAAAGGACATAATAAGGATATTTTTCCAATTCTGAACTTCCCAACCATTTCCATTTTACCCAAATACACCTTAAACCCAAGAAAGCCCTAACCGAGTCCATATTGCAAAATTAATTACCGCGTGGAGAGTTAAACATAAAAAGACAATAAAAGAGATTAAAATGGTGTGACTAAGAGATGATGTTTCCCGTTTCTCAATGACCGTAATCCGATGAAGAGATATTCTAACCTCAAATATTATGTCTTTCAATTTTGTGTGCATGAATTCTTGTCCATTACATTTACTCTTATATATCACGCACACCGAGAGAAAATAACCACATTCCAAGTGATTCGTGTGTGAGTGTATCTGTGAGATTTTGAAATCAAAAAGAATTTTTAGAAAGTAACGTAATGATCAATCGGTGGAAATTTGCAGTTTGATTTTTGGCTTCGTACACACAAGCTATGATTTGAGATTTATGAATACGATTTTAAGGTGACTATTATTCCGCGGAAGTTAAATTGTCCAATTATGAGATATTTTGAATTTTCTTGAGTCGAAAATGAATTTTGTAGGTATATTCACTACAAAACCTCACAAGACACAACTCATCCTACTAGGGTAACCTAGGGGTTTAAAGACTTAATTAGAGTTTGACCATGATTTTGATTCTTTTACATTGCTCGGTACGACCAAAGTTCTAAGTTAGGAGGATTTTATTAGGCATAAATTCTTCTGATTTATCCCTTTAATTTAGAGGCTTTTATCACCTCGAGTGATGTAAAATGTGTTGATTTATCTCATATTTGTGATACTGACATCTTCAAACAAGTACCCCTAGTTTTGTGTATTTCTCATAAATTTTACAGGTATTTAAGGCATAAGAGAAAGAACAAAACTGAAAGAAAAGAAAAAAAGAAAAGTCAAAAGGGAAAAAGAGTCATTTAAAGTTGGAATCCAGACGAGGAGCCAAAATGAAAGTTGAAGACCTCGAGTCTACAAGCACGTAGGAGGAAAACGGCATCCAAATCCGAGTCCCGGAGAAAAAGTTATGAGCCTTGAAAGATGAGATAAAATTATGAGAAACTGATGAGAAAATGAAGAGAAATTGACCCAAGGACCGGAACGGATCTGAATTTCACCATAAACGAACCGATCCAGCCCCTTGAAGTCCAATGTATAAGATTTGTGAAGATGACCGATCTGGGTTCCATAAAAAACGAATCGGTTCAGGCCTTTAAACTCATTGTATACCTTGCATGAAGCGGACCGATTCGATTTAAAGAGAAAACGAATTAGTCCGATTTACACCAGACTGAACCAAAATAGCAGGCCAAACTGGTTTGCAGGTTAAATTTCATAACTATCATGTTTTCTAGCTAAAGTCTTGCATGGCTAAAACTCTTGTAATTTCGTAGGTTATTTATTCAAAACGAATCCCAAAACATGGGGGAGTTTCTTTTTACCTAGGTTTAGAGAGAGAAAGTAGAGAAAAACCCAAGTAGCTCGCAATTTCACTTGTTAAGTCTCAATTACATTTTATTCAGTAAAGTTGATTTCTTTATCTTATTTATTGTTTGGTTTTGATTTATTCTTCTTTAGAAGTAATTTCATCATGAGTTCAGTTGCATGCACCGTAAAAACCCTAATTTTTATTAATTGTACCATGCTGGGCTAGACTTTTAGGGGTTGAGATGCATGAATCCAACCCGATGTGGTTTGCATGTGTGTAAAATTAGTTCCCTGAATTAAGTAAATGATCAAATCGTGTTGTGTGGTGATCACAACCGCTGTAGGACTTTTGATCTTGTTTGCCCTGGGTAACCGGGATGCTTAAGAGTGCAACGCGCATGTAGCTACTACGACACCACTTTATTCTTACTTTTGATTATGTATGGTGCGGGCTAGTACCCTCATATATGTAATTCTTGAGATTAATAAAGACTGGATTTAATCAATTATTTAATTCATAACTAGTTTTATAGCCGAAAAATGTACTAGCGTCGGGGGATTGCATTATAACCTATGTTTCCTATTCATACTTAGTAAATCATAATTATCTTACTCTTGCATGTTTAGTTTCATAATTAATTTAATTAATTTACATTTAGTTGATAGAAATTCTCTCAATTCGATCATCTTTTTTAGAGTCAGGTTAGGGTTGATCGTCTTACCGTTCATCTTCATGAGTATTCGTCCTATTTCCCTGTGGAATCGACCCCGTCTTACCAAGTTTATTACTTACGCGACAGGCTTGCACTTGAGCCTATATAAGTAAGCACTTTAGTCACATTTGTTGCCGCGTCAAGGACCCTTCGAGCAGTGGGAAAACACTCAGGAATATACGATGATAAGTATAATAGTAAATTGCTACGTAAGATATTCAAGAGTTATATATACTACGTAAGAGATATATATTGTAGGTTACGTGTATACCTATACTGATGATATATATATATATATATATATATATATGTGTGTGTGTGTGTGTGTGTGTGTGTGTGTGTGTGTGTGTGTAGGTTGTGTGAATACATATTATGTGAACTTTATGTGTGTGAACATACCTAGGCTACCTTCTATCACGGGAGGTCCCGTGTCGTGGACAGTTTTATCTGGATGAGCCCATAGGGGGGATTTTATACTTTTGCCTCAGAACATAGAACTTAGGGAATTATCACTACTTGTGTGTATGGTAGTGTGACCGGTCATTTGGGTGCATTAGGTGTGTGCATAGGCCAAAGTCCTAGAACTATGTTCGCCTCCAAATTGAGTGAATTGTGAATGTATGGTTTGAGATTGATTCCTAACCCTAAGTCCTTTACTTAGTACGTGATGTACTAGGACAGGATAACAGAGTATGCCCGCATCACAAGTCTCCACCTAGGGATGCCGTATAATATAGATACATGTGATTTATTTTACTACGTTTGCATTAGTATTTAAGATAGATAGTGATATCTAAAGTAATCTAAGTATGCGGGAACTTAATATTTACTTAGTGATTTTTACTAGCTAAAAGGGTTTGTAAATTTAGTATTGTATTGAATGGGCAATACGAGTGGGAGCAACGAATTATTAGGCAGGGGGAGACTTAATTCAAAATAGTTAGGCAAGGTAGCATAACTAGGTTGGTTTAGAAGTATACGTTAGGCGTGCACATTAGTTGACAGGTGAGGATCTCAAGTGATGGCACTTAAAGTTAACATGTATACAATATCTTCTCTTTAATATATTTTAAATACTTGAAAAATATTTTCAATTGTTTTCTTAGGCTCTGACCCGTTTCAAATCTATTATTATAAAAACCTTTTAGGTGTCCAGCCACAGGGATGCCAGGCTTATGAGTTCATTCATATTTGATGTGCTGCAGTTGTTTTGGACGTTGTAGGACCTCGATAGTAGACATTTCCACTTTTATTGGTTCATATTCATCATTTATTTGTCTTAGGCGGGCATGTCGCCCATCTTTAGATAGTCTCTATTTCAGAGATAATGTACTTCTATTTTATTTCCAGTGTTGGATTTGGTTTTTATATTACGGACGGTTATATTTGGATTTCAGTCTGGAGTGTTTATTCTAGGCATATTTATGTATCTCATTGTTTCATCATTTATTATTATGTTTACTAGAATGGTGAATGTGGTTTAATAGTTTCAAATTGTTGCGTGTTGATAAAAAGATTAAAATTTTGACACCGGGCCATTAGGGTATTAGTAATGTAGATATGTTTTGACAGTGATGCTAAGAATGAAACCATTAATGATTCCTGCTTAATTTAATAATGGACTGATCACCCAGGATTAGAATAGGTGGGGTATCACATCCTCCACCCCTGGTTGACCGTACCGTTGTTGTTATCTGGAAGATACAGCCTCCTGGGCTTTCTCGTAACCATCATTTACCTCCTTCTTCTTTTATTTCTTGAGGTGAATGGTTGCGACAAAGAACTTTCTTGTTGTATCTTGGTCGCCACGGATTTTAACCACGCCCTGGTCAGTAGCACACTTTAGTTTTTAGTGGAAGGTAGATGGTAAGGTCCTCATGGAGTGCAACCATCCTCTCCTAAGATATCATGATATGGGGAATCAATGTCAACCACTAAGAACTCGATTAGTTTTGAGATGTTTCCCGGGCAGGATTATCTTTCCTAGTGACATCATGATCATTCCTGCAAAGTCGACCAACGAAACTGTGGCTTCTTTGAGGTCGGTGACGTCCAGCTTCCTCTTGTGAAATAACTCCAAATACATAACTTCTGATGAGCTCCCCTGGTCCACAAGCATCTTGTCAATGTTTTAATTAAATATTCTGAGCGTGATCACTAATGCGTCGTGATGTGGGGTTCTTACCCCAACCAAATCTTCTTTGGTGAAAATGATATGCTTGTTGTAGTTGACCTCCTTTGGTCGCCAATGCTTACCAGCCTTGGTTTCAGAAGGGTTCAATCTGAAATGCCTCCATGAAAATGGTAACCTTCTTCAGTTCCATTCGAACACCATTTCCTGGGATTTGCTTAAGATTTGATGTCCCGGGGATTACTGCAAACTCATGCCTTGTATCATCGTTAAGGATGTTATCCGACTTGTGGTTGTCATTGGCTACGAGCTTATATGTATTCTTCTTGATATACCTATTGAGGTGCCCAGCTTAGGTCAGCTCCTCAAAGTGTGGCTTAAGAGCCTTGAAATTTTCAGTCTTGTGGCTTCCCTCCTTGTGGAATGCACAACTCAACGCGTTGTTTCTTTTATTGGGTCACTACCCATCTTTTTGGGCCACTTGATGAATGGTTGGTCTTTGATCTTGCTCAGGATCTTATAAATGGGTTCGTTGAAGACTGTGTTAACAACTTGGAATGCCTTGGAGGGATCAACCTTGTTCCTATTTTTGGAGCCGTTATTACCTCCATTATTATTTCCCTTCTTTAGAGTATCATTCTTTTATGTCCCTTTTTTTTCTTTTGCTCGACCATTTTCACCCGCATTATAATGAACCACATCTCCCACCTTAGTGTATTTCTCAATACGATCCATGAGGTCATTAATGGTGATGGCTTGTTTCTTAGTTAGGGGCTGGTGCACCATAGAGGTGGTCGGCAGACTAATTTTGAAATATGCTACGACAACTTCTCTGAGAAGTCCTCGACCTCATTGAAGACTTATCAATACCTTTTGGCATAATACTGGAGGCTCTCCTATTGATTCTTCTTTATCTTAAGCAATGTTTCCATCCACTTGGGGTGGGAGCTACTGGTTATGAAGCGAGCAGTGAAGGCCTATGCTAGAGCTGCGAAGTTTTTGATTGACCTATAAGGAAGTCTCTCAAACCACTTATGTACTACATTATGTAGGCTAGAAGGGAAAATTTGGCACATTAGTGCATCATTATGGCTCCATAAGGCCATTGCTTGTCTATATTGTTGGATGTGATTTATGGGGTCTGTCGTTCTGTCATAGATCTTGAACTTGGGAACAACAAACTTGTTTGGGAGCTCCTCTTCTTCAATCTCCCTTGAAAAGGTGGATTTTATCTGAGTATGGAGAGCCCTCCTGGCTAGCTCTCTAGTGGACCTGGCTCCATAGTGGGTTGGATATTAATCCATCTCCCTATTGACCAGAATCTTAATGTCTTCGTTTTGTCGATTGTTGCTCCTGTAGCATCTCTCTGGTTAACCGCGCTTTGATCGTCCATGCTCTGATCTTCCACGTTCAGTTCCTTCTTAGTCACGCCTATAGATCCTACCTCAGATATGAGTGATACTCGCGTGAGGACTAGGGGTCCTATCTTGGAAATTTCTGGTCCCCTTTGGAGATCTCTCTCCATCACTACACCAAAATGGGCAAATTGTCACCTTTTAGCCGGCCAGCCTTGTCAAGGTCATTGACCGTGACAAAAAAACACGTGTTTTATGTCACGGTCATTGACCTTGACATGACCGTGACAACTAATTGTCACGGTCAATGACCGTGACAAGTCCGTGACAAATTTAATTGTCACGAACTTGTCACGGTCAATGACCTTGACACGACCGTGATAACTTTTCCAGCAAAAACCCTTTCCCCCTTCTTTTTTCCCTCCCATCGTTCCCTCTCTCTCTCTCTCTCTCTCTCTCTCTCTCTCTCTCTCTTCCATTCTCTCTCTCTCTCTCTCTCTCTCTCTCTCTCTTCCATTTATATATATATTTGTGTGTATATTTATGTGTGTATGTGTATATATATATGTGTGTATGTGTGTGCGTGTGTGGGGGGGTGGGGCAGGGTGGGGAGGGGTGGGACAGGGTGGGGGAGGGGGTGGTGGAGGGGGGCAGGGGGTGGGGTGGAGTGGTGTGTGTGTGTGTGTGTGTGGTGGTGTGTGGTGGGGGAGGGGGTGGTGGAGGGGGGAGGGGGTGGTGGAGGGGGGGAGGGGGTGGGGTGGGGTGGGGTGTGTGGGCCTATGCATAAAGAAGTACCACAATATCTTAATGTTAGGGTTTGACACTGAGAAACTTATGGTATAAAGGTATTGAAAAGAAATCATCATATACTAAGAAAATTGACAAATTAAAGTTAGATAAATAAAGAACTAATGGTGGTCCATATTTCAGTTTGGAAATGTAAGATCTACCGCATCTGAATCTAGGAAGAAATGACACTGAGAAACTTATGGTATAAACAATTAAAAAAATGGGCGTATGCCGCCTATTTGTGAGCATATGATATTCTTTAGTAAAGGCGAAATAGTAGTTCATTGTGTGCTCATTGTGTGGCTGCATCAATCTACAATACACTACATAACTAAAAGTTCAATAAAAAAGCCGAGGACTTGCTTTATCTACACATAAGAATGATATATACTCCAAACAACTGATCTCTTTATTTATCTACACATAAGCATTGAACAATGGTTAACCTTAAAACTAAAATAAACAGAGTATAACTTGATAAACCCAGTACCAAATAATTATATTTAAAATTCCACATCTGATCATAAAAACTAAAGTAAGAGTGAGACAAATACAAACAAAAGATACAATCATGTCTCCCTTTAGATTCCAACATCTATTCCCATGCACACAAATACACGCATTTCAAACTCGTGAAAAAACTACAAAAAGTGCAACATAATGCATATGTTAAGTGAAAAATATAGTCATAACTTGTGCTTATGGAACTATTTTAGTTGGTGCACAAACTAACGGTCAAAGTAATAGTATATAATTCCAACATTTCAAACTACTTGAACATCACAAATGGATACGAACTTAAAATATAAATTGAGATAACCTTAGAATCTAATTAGGCTAAAAATATAATGGCATCAACTAACATATATACACAACACTAAAAGTAGACATCAATTTTATAAATAATTGATAATAGTTGGATAATAATTGGATAATAAACATCGGGAGGGGGTGGGGGTGGGTGGGGTTTTGAATATTATTTACATTCAAAATAAATAATTGATAATAGTTGGATAATAATTGGATAATAATTGATATTTTCATTCAAAATAAATATTTCATTCAAAAATATTAGATAATAATTGATATTTTCATTTAAATTGATAATAATTTTATTCATGAAATTAATTCAATTAGGTAAAACCCATGATAATGAAATTTATGCTACAATTATAATTATCTCATGTCATAATTTTATTGATAAACAATATATGTAGTTGTCACGGTCGTGGTGGGGGGAGGGGGGTGGGGTGGGGTGTGTGTGTGTGTGCATAGGTGCGTAGGTGTGCGTGTGTGTGTGGCGGTGGGTGGGGGTGGGGCACCCATTTAATAACTCTTTAAATATTTGGAAAAAACATAATATTACAAAATTGAAACGAAATGGTATTGACGGAACTTACACATACGTTATAATATAGACGGAACATTTTTTTATCTGTACTATTAATTCAATTAATTCAATTAGGTAAAACGAAATGTGTACTATTAACATTTTTTTTTATCTGTACTAATAACATTTTTTTACAGCAAAAATGTCTCTTTCAGATGTTAAGGCGAAGATGATGATGCTGTTTATGATGATGTCGTCTGGGTTCGGTGGTAGCGAAGGCGACGAGGGCTCCGCCGCCCCTAGGCTCCCCAAATATGGAAAATTTGGGATTACCGTCGAAAGCAAGTCAGAGCTTTTAGCGAGATCTCTCGAGATGCTAAAGACGGCCATCGGCCCGGGGTTTATGAGTTGGAAGGAGGTGCCGTATGAGCTCAAGTTAGCTATTTGCGCGGCACTACAGGTAATATTTATATGAATATTTCAATTTATAAATATATTTATATTTATTCTCAACTAACATTGTATTTGTTGGATAGGAACAATTCAACTTGAATCCAAAGCTACGCGATTCCGTCTTGGAGCAGTTGAGGGAGCAACACAAGACGTGGAAGAAAAATATGTGGACACGGTACTTTGGAAAAACACGAGAGTCCATTTTACAATGGTGCGGATCCGTCCCGCCCAAGGAGCCGATCTCATTGGCACAATGGCAAAAGTTCATTGACAATGAAATCGAGGATCGACAATTGGCATCTCGCCAATCGGGGAGGGAAAATCGGGCTAAAAAGACGAACGTGCACTACTCCGGCTGGACCTCTTACGCTGAGGTGGAGCATAGGATGCAGGTAAGATTTAATTTATCTATAACTACAGAAATATATTATTGGATATTATTTTACTTTGCGGGGCCGATACTAATTTTACTTTACTTTATTTTATTTCAGGGGGTAGGGAGTGGGCCAGGGGGTAAGCCACATAGGCTCGATACTTATGTGGCTCTTCGGACGAAGAAGGGGAAGGACAAGGAGGTGTCCCCGAGCGTCGCGGCCACGATTGTAAGTAATCCGACAGTTTAATTATTGTTAATTACGTTATAATTTTTTAGTTTACTTATTTTACTAATCATGTGCTTTTTGTCGTTTCAGGCAAAGCTTAAGGAAGTGCATGAGTCGCAGTCCGATGCCGACAAGGCATCTTTGTCCACAGATGCACTCAGCCAAGTGCTTGGCTCTAATGGCAAAGGGAGGACAAGGGGAGTGAGCTCGCGGGTGGCCAAATATAGGATCATCGGATTGGAGATGAGCGACACCGGGTTGGCTCGAACGGTGGATTCACACGACGCGAAGCTGTCCCGTTTGGAGGCGATGGTCCAAGATATGTACGCATTCATGAAGCGTACATTGGGTGGAGACCGTAAAGGGAAAGGGAAAGGGAAGGAGAAGGCAGTGGAGGAGGAGGTGCGGGAGGAGGAGGCGCAGGATGACGAGGATGTGGACCTCGCTGCTTCATCACCGACACGTTCGTACTTCGACGATCCACTTCCCTATTTGACGCCCTCCAACAGACCATTGTAGACAATTGGTTGGCCGAGCGTGTTCATATTGGACGTATTTGATAGCCAGCGGATAGGGCGGGGGTTGAGGGACCCGAATATCGTCGAGGGTGGAATAGTCCATGGACGTGTGCTTCAAGAGATGGAGTCCAGGGTGCTCGTCACGCATGTCATACCGGGGAAGGAGAGCTCCCTATTGTGGTTGCGCGAACAATGCGGCATGACGTATATTAGTGGGTGCGTCAATTCGTATGTCGTGTGGCCTACTCACCTCCTCAGTTTTATCCAAGACATGTAGTAACATTATTTTTAAGTTTGTCCATTTTAATTATATTTGGATTATATCGTCATGTATATTGTTTTTACTTTGAATATTTGGATTATATCGTCATGAATATATATTTGCATTATCTTTAGTTTTTGTTGGATATATGATGTTTGGAACAGGTACAACGTTGCTATAACAGGTACAAATATACTGCTGGGCAGTGGCGGTGGCCATACTGCCCAGCAGATTTTTTTTAAATTCTGCCCAGAATTGTCACGGTCATTGACCGTGACAAGTCCGTGACAAAAGTTGTCACGGGCGTGTCACGGTCATTGACCGTGACAATTCTTGGCAAGAGGGGTTACGGTTATGTCACGGTTATAAACCGTGACAAACGTGTCACGGTCATTGACCTTGACACGACCGTGACACAAAACGCGAGTTTTGTGTCAAGGTCAATGACCGTGACACGACCGTGACAAAAAAAGTTGTCTCGCCTCAAAATGTCATGGTCATTGACCTTGACAAGTTGGATTTGTCAAGGTCAATGACCTTGACAAATGGGCAGATTTGGTGTAGTGCATTCTTTCAAGTCGCCTTTATAGGCGAGTATTCTCTTCTACCTGGAGGCGTGTAGCCTCCTCTTGTTTTCCAAGCCTATCTTTGTAAGCGTCGACCAACCTAGATATTTGCATAGATCTGGGAGAACCGAGTGTTCCTGCATATAGCTAACTTGAGGAATGCTGTTGTTGTGGTGAGACATCACGGGCTTTCTGTTCGTGAATATTTTTCACAGGAATAAAAATCGCTTCCCACAGACTGTGCCAATTGTAAGTACAACAAATATCACAATAAAGAGATTCGTGAAAATAATCATAAAGAACAGAAAATAAAGATCACACACAACAACTATATGCGTGGTTCGACAACTCGCCTACATCCATGGAGAGGTTACTATTTTATTATAGTGTCTCTCAATATTCCAGGTTACATCCCTTTGCCTTGGGTCAGGGTGTATAATTTTTTTCACTTATGTAACTTTGTTCATATGGGACCTATATATGGTTAATCATACGTGGATATAAGTGGAAGTTACGTATTTAAAAACCAATTCCTTTAAAAATCCATGTATGAGTAACAAAGTTATGTAAACCTTTGTTATACACCCTGACAAACCAACTTTGTTACATAAGTTACGGATGACAGGTTATGGATTTTTTTAAATCCACGTACGAGTAACAAAGTTGACACGAACCTTTAAAAATAAGAGAATATTGAATAAATGGAGTTTAGATCCACTGTAGCTCCGGTTTGAGGTGAGTAGGGGTAGCATGGGGTGCCGTTGGCGCGGATCATTAAAAATAATAGAATATTGAATAAATGGGGTTTGGATCCACCGGACTCCAATTTGGGGTGAGTAGGGGTGGTATTGGGTGTCGCTGGCGTGGACCTTTAAAAATAAGAGAAAATTGGATAAATGGGTGTTTGAGCGAATAAATGGGTGAAACTAAAAATAGGTGTAATTTTTTTCTATATATATATATATATATATATATATATATATATATAGAGAGAGAGAGAGAGAGAGACTCTTGTACATATCAAACGGTACATACCACTGGCGCGAACCCATTTTATAAATGATTTTGAGTTGAGCTTTTTTATGTGGTATTTAAACATTTCGGGGAGCCATATAAAAATAATCAGGAATTTTTTTTTTTTTTGCTATTTTAAAAAAATTGATCAAGTTTTGCAGCTTTTAAAGTACTTTAAAAGCTTCAAAAGATTGATCGATTTTTCTAAAATATCATAAAACATTATATTGACTTGATTTTTTTATATGGGTCTATTGAAATATTTAAACATCATATAAAAAAAATCATCCGAAGAATAATTTTTTTACTATTTTAAAAAATTAGTATGTATCGTTTGGTATGTACAAGAGACTCTCACTATATATATGTGGTGGGGGTTATAAATTAATTGACCCATTTACTTAACGAATTTATTTGAATTATTTTTTAATAATAACAACAAATGTGGCAATGGAAATCCAATCAATATGTAGTATTATATGTAATTCCTATTTTGAGATTTTTTTATTTAAATCATGTTGACTATTCAACCATTAATTAATTCTATTTTAAAGGTGTACACAGTAAATATTACTGTCTGTGTAAGTTTTTTTTATTGAAATATTATGGACTCTGTGATTCTTGTTTGATAAATATATGGGTGAAATATTATTGAGAACACATTATACTTTACTGTCGGAGTAATATTAACACGGTAAATGTTATTGTTAGTGAAAATATCGCATATATAAAATTATTTCTTTTTCAGCTATATACAACAAAGTTTATTGTCTATGTAATTTTTTTCTTTGAAATTTTATAAGCTTCATGAATCTTGTTTGATAGATCTTGACGAGGAGATTTCAAAATTAGTAATTTTGCAAAAAATGTATTTATCAATCAAAAGTTATAATCGTTTGAAAATTAAAAATAGGATGAAAAAAAAGTTCAACCACTTATGTAACTTTTCCCGGGAATGGTTTGTTTTAAAAGGGTAAAATGTAAAAAAAAAAAAAAAAATCCCAAAAATTAGGAATAGGACCTATTTAATGATTGAAAAGTCAATAAAACTTAATTAGAAAATTTTTATTCTTATGGGATCTATCTCTACTACTTAAAAAGAGGGAACTTCCTCTTCAATGGTTAGAAGACTAAAATACCCTCATTAAATTTAAAATTCCTATTATACCCTTAATAATAATCAACATATCTCTTTCCAATTCATTAGCTCCCATGAAATACCTAGGTTCATTGCATCTCATCTTTCTCCTATTCATTCACACATACCAAGCAACCAAATACATTCATGTTCCAACCCTAGAAATCCAGATTCAGTTGCCTCAAATTTCATTCTCCAATTCACTCACATTCATTCATCCTATCTCTCTCATATTCATTCGCGCATATCAACCATCCAAATACATTCATCTTCCAACCCTAGAAATTCATCTTTACAAATGGAAGCTCAAACAACTATTTAATTAAAAGTCCATCATTTCTTTGCTTCGTTGTTGTCATTTCTTCTGCCAAAATCAACGTCAATACTCCTAATTTCGTCTATAATTTTTTATTATGTCAGCAAAGTATGCATTTGTTAATTTGAAGATAAAGACAATTACATAAATTTTATAATTATATCTATTTCATTGAAGAATTTTGTCTCTCATTTGAAGATGAAGACAATCACATAAATTTTATAATTATAATTACATAGAATATGAAGAATTTTGTCTCCCATTTTCATTTTTTTCATGTTTTTAGAGATGTGTACTTATTACATACTCTAAATTAAATGTTAATTTTAAAACAATTATATACATTCACATATGCCTACTGTTTTAAATGTTAATAATTTGAGAATTATGCATACTGATATAAACTTTTTCAGTACTAAAGATTGTGCTTATTTTTCGTGATTTTCTTCTAATTACGAAAATTTCACTCATGATAAAAAAATTATTAGTTTTGTAAGGTGAAAGTTCAGTACTACAATAGTTGATGGCACTAAGACAAGTACTTAATTTATGATTTATTGTCATTCTTATATAATCTCTAATTACGGAAATTTCACTCATGGTAATAAATTTTTTTATTATTTTCACAAGGTGGAAGTTCAATATTTTGGTGCTTTAGATGAGACAAGTACTTAAATTTATGGTATATTGTCAGTCTTATATAATTTCTAATTACGGAAATTTCACTCATGATAACAATTTATTTTTTCATAAGGTGAAAGTTCACTACTGCATACATTAGTTGATGGCACTAAGACAACTATTTACTTTTTGGGTTTATTATCATTCTTATATAATACGATGTTCTTACTCTTTACAAGTATGTTAACAGTAGTAGGAATGTAATTTGATAGTTCGTAAGAAATTGTTATCATTTCACTCTTTCGCAAGTAATTATTAATTGAAATCTTGTAGGATATTTTAACATTGGTGGTACACGCTCAAATTGTGAATCTAAGAGTGAATGAATTTCACTTTTGTTTACGTGGTATGTGAAGTACTTAATACAATATTGAAGCTGTTTCGTATAATTTATATTCGAGATGGTAATATATTTCGTTTGAATTTATTTACTTATCATGTTTTATTTAATTTACTAGCCATTATGAAACCAATTGAAGAAATATGTAGATGAGCTAAAAAAATTGCATACGTTTTACAATTTCTAATTTGTAGCTTTTTTTTTCTTTGTCATGGAAAATAAAAAAAAATTAAAGAGTTAGGAAACAAATTACATCATATCAATTGAATTATATGAAACACAAACTACATATGCATAACAAATTATTGAGTAGAGCCAAGTAGATACCCAAATCTTTATAAACTAATGAATAACATAATTGTTTGGATAAACAAAAATTAAGTCATTGCAATATACATATTTAACTTTTTGATATTATGATGAATGAAACAACCTATGAACCAAAAGAATCAAAGACTTTGATGATTCATTATTTGGTGGGCTTTTTTGGAGCAATTGGTACTCAGTGAGTGGAGTTTTGGTACCACTAATTTTAGTATAACTTTGATGCAAGAAATTACGTATTCATTCATAATTTGTTTTTATATTAGCCGAATATATGTTTTTTAACCTAAAATTTTTAAAATATTTTCATTATATTTTTTTAACCTAAACATACGTATTCATGTCTTTAATGCCATTCATTTAACATGTCATCAAGCTATAACTAGGTTTTATTGTTGTTGTCGTATTGATTTTGAAATGTGTATATGGTGATAGGAAAAAGAATAAAGATACTAATCTACTTGAAAATTTCAGAATAAAATTATAGACCTTCCCTAAATTAAATTCATTCTTCTTTGAGTCCTAATTTAAAATGGATCTCCGACCTATAGGTTAACTATCAATATAGTAGTTTACTCCAAGGATATGTTACTGGTATTAGGGGACTGAAACGAAGTACAAATTTCTTCCATTCCCTATCCAATAGTATTTAGGACCAATTGGAAACCAGTTAACGAAAAACTGATCTATATAAGATTGTCTTATGTTCCCACAAACGAAAAAAAAGGTCTACCAGTGTTGTTTTATGGACTAGAATAGGCATTCACCTCCTTGTCCTAAGCCAAATAATTGAAAGAGTCTTTCTTATACAGGATTCGGTAAAACTATGTGTCATTGACTAGATGATAGTAGACAAAATCCATCACAGGTCATAAACAACTATTGTAACGTAAATGTGACGAATCACATTCATTAAAATTTTGTACTTTATCCGAAATGTTTAATGAGGTGACCCTAAGCCATGCTTCATCCTACCGCCTACGCCCGCAAGGCATAGGCCTTAATGAAGGAG